>OU862932.1:1762500-2360000 GCA_917880885.1 Limnephilus marmoratus | reverse complement strand
TGTTTTTAAAACTACCTTCTATAATAATAATTTTTATGATGTTTTTCACACACAGGTAAATCTGAAACAACGGTAAGACGAATCGTCAAGGAAGGGGAAAAGGCAGATGGAAAATTTGAAACACCGGGAAAACGGAAAATGGGCATAATAATAATAATATGTAATAGCATAAGTGCTGATGATTGGAAAAATTGTTGCAAACACTTGATGAAAATTGAGGCAGAATATTATGCACGAGGCAGTACTATATATGATGATATCGATGAACTGCGTTTAGATGAAGATGAAGATACGGAAGAAGAAGAATCACACGAAGACAAAGACAATAATTACATGTCGGGTGTTGAATTAATAGACTTAAATTTTTAAGTATCTACGTTTTTATATCGAAATAAACGCCCACTTAAAACTTGTTTTGTTTTATTTTGCTTCTATTAAATTACAGTTTTTTGTGCAATTTTTTTGAAAATACAAATACGCTATGAAATATGCATTTTGCCAGAAGTGTTTTTTTAAAACATACGTTCTTTGTTTTATGAGCCATCTTGGTGTTGCCATTTAAAACTAGAAAACGATCGCAGCGCCATCATTTATTTTCTACACTTTCTTGCCAAACTGTACGTTATTCCAATATGCTATACATACCTAATTGCAAATCCAACCTCTGCCAGTGCTGTAGATATTCGTCCACACTTTGGTTCTCATAGATATTAGTCAGCAGTTTGAGCTGTAGATATTCGTCCTCACTTTGGTCTCATAGATATTAGTCAGCAGTTTGAGCTGTAGATATTCGTCCTCACTTTTGTTCTCATGTATATTAGTCAGCAGTTTCAGCTGTAGATATTAGTCCTCACTTTGGTGTTCATATATATAAGTCAGCAGTTTGAGCTGTAGATATTCGTCCTCACTTTGGTTCTCATAGATATTAGTCAGCAGTTTGAGCTGTAGATATTCGTCCTCACTTTGGTCTCATAGATATTAGTCAGCAGTTTGAGCTGTAGATATTCGTCCTCACTTTGGTTCTCATAGATATTAGTCCGATTTGTTCAGTTTTTAGAATTCTTGTGTTCTATTAGTAGACGCCTCCCTTAATCTCTACATAATATTATCAATTCCAGTCCTCGGCCCCGTCTGTTTGTCTGTTCGCGATAAACTCAAAAACTATGTACTGAATGGATTCTCATGCGGTTTTCACCAATAGATAGGGTGATTCATGGGGAAGATTTAGGTATGTATATAATTAGTTAAGATTTTGTGCAAATTGGTTGAAATATATAATACATAAAGGAGAATGTCTGTACGTAGTGGAAGAGCGGGCTGGCAAGTGGGCGGTGTGGATTTGACTTGCACGGAAATTAACAGATGGCGATATGAGTTAATTTATCGTGGTTATAAAGGTTGTGTAACCCCCGTGTAGATAGCGCTGTATTTCGCTAGCCACACCAACGCGTGGCCGGGTCAGCTAGTTAATGAATAATAAATTGATAATTTTGATTAAATAAGTGGTATTTACAAAGTGATTTGTTATCATTTAATTAAAATAACGACACAACTTGAATTTGCGAACATTTTTTGAAGTACCTAGTTATATTTTTTTTCAATTTTAAACCGGCAGTTTATAGATATGTAAGTAGGTAGGTACCTAAGTAACTTAGTATCTGCCTAATCTTATTCAACATAATAATTAATAAAAAAAACAGTTAGCCTTACAAAATGATACCCTCATTAACGCCCTATTTTAAGAACGAGAATGTCACACGAATAAATCCTTCAATTAACTATTTAATTAGGACGTTTTTCACCAATCCGTCTCGCCTCGCGACAAATATCTCTCCCTACTAAATTACCGTCTGCAGACATTTTCCCAGCCACGCCTGTTCGCTCCCATTGGCTCCCGAGCAATTACAAGAGCAAGCTCCCGACCGCACCATTATCGTCCTTCTGTCAACGCGCCTTAAGATCTCATTTCACTCGACAGCGACAGATATAATAGGCCACTTTGTCAAGTTAATTGTCAGCCAAAAGTCCGCCCACAAACGCAACAATTTAAATTTAAAGCTCTCTCAAGAAAATCGAATTAAGAACGCCCTTTGAATAAGCTAGTTTGAGCTTTCAGTCAAAAGAGGCGCTACAATCTAGTCTTTCAAATTCGCTCGCCGCCATATTGGTACTTAGGCTGTTTTTGGGGTCAGTTGTTACGAGATGAAGACGCTTTTCACGTGCACATGGCTCTAAACGTTCAAATTAGCCAAAAATTATTGAGTATTTAACGCATTTTGTCTTTTAGCTGAAAGACGCGGCTAATAACGTGCTCTGTTGGCGCGCATTTTGATTTCGGCTTTCCGACGAGTTGCAGCTCGAAACGTCACTGTGAAATTATAATTATTTAATTAAAACTCAATGTTTAATCAGTTTAGATTGTAAACACACTGTGATTTTAATGTGTACATGTTTTCGTAAAGTTTTAAACGACAATAATCAAATTCGAACTTTCTAACAACCAAAATTTCTTGAATTTTCCAAACAACAATCAAAGTTTTAACAGTTTCGATCAAACAAAATGGAAAATATAAACCAAGTTACCTTATAAATAAACATTTTTTCTAATTTAAGTGTGTTTTAATCGTTAAGGTGTTGCTGTTTTATATTTAATTTGTGATAAAATTCAAAATGGATCATTGTGAAAAAATACTAGATAACTTTAGCAAAGAAGACGAGGAAAGAATGATTGTTGAAGCGATTGATCCAATAAAACAATACTCACAGTTTGTTGAAAAACCTTTTATAAAAAACACACAGAAAATATCATTTTCCATTGATAATTTGCTTGCTAAAAGTGCACCGAGCAGTATACAAAAATGCAGTGAACAAAAACTAAACGACTCGCGAAAATCTTTAAAAAATAGTGACAATATGTTTAAAAATGTGTTAAATCCACAAAATGAATTTATTATACAAGAAAAACTTAATATTGGTGTACATTACAACGAAATGAAACAGAAGAGTGACATTTTAAATAATAACAAAGCTTCGAATTTTAAGTATTCGAAAAAGGATCCATTTTTTAATTTCGACTCTCCTGCTTGCAGTGGACTTTCTTCCCTTCCAAAGGACTTTTCAAAATCGAATTTGGAACCCTCGAAACCAGAGACAAAATTTGACGATTCTGATGAAAAGTTTGGTATGGAAAATGATAACGATTTTGAGAATTCCACGCAGAAGAGTGACAATGTTTCTGAAATTAGTATGAATAATTCAGATATTATGGAAAATGAGGATTATGATGCTATTCTCGCCACTCAGTCTAGTAATTCTTTCGTGAAATTTGGTGGAGGAAGTTCTTCCAATGTTTTGGCGGCAGAGGAAAATGTTGGTGCTAGGGAATGCAGCGAGGAAAATGGAGAAATTGAAATTGAAGATGGCAACTACGGTAAGAATGGATATTTATTTTTATTTATTTTAACGCCCACGTAGGGCTTTTACATAGAATGCAGTATATATATTTTTTTAATTACAGTGAAAATAATGAGTTTACAAAATACAGGGAACATAACATATGTTAAAAACAAAACATAGGTTACATAAAATATAAGCGTTAACAAAATACAGTCCATAAAATAAAGAAGTTGACATAAAGTAGGTACCTAATATTTAAAATTGTTATTCATATTAGTTTATGGGATAGGTAGAAATACATAATTGGCACATATGGCGTTTTAAGTTTTTGGAGTTCAAATTATCGTCAAATATATCCAAGTATTTGTTACCAAGACTAAGTAAACGTCGTATTGGCGAATGCAAATCGTAGTTGTAATGAGATGTACGTATATAAAATGTTAATGTTTTTCTAGTTATTCGTCTAGGTGCATGTACATTAATTAATTGCAGGAGTTCACAACAGTTGAATTTAGAGTTTAATAATTTTAATAAAAGGGTTAGGTCATTTATTTTTCGTCTGTTTTCTAATGTTGGAATATTTAAAATATTCATTAACGACGGGTAATTTATCTGCTCTAAAGGGATGTTAAGTTTAAAATTTACGAAACGTACAAATTTTCTTTGAATTCTTTCAATAGTATGAATATGAATTTTGTAGAAGGGCGACCAGACTATGGAGTTATGTTCTATTAGGCTTCTAACAAGGGATCGATGTGTACAATAGTTTAATGAATTGTAACGATTCAAAGAATTTTAGATTGAATAGTTTTTTTTGGTATGTGGAAGGTAATTAAGCCTATTAAATCGGGGCTGTCTATAACACCATTAACAATTATAAAAATAAAAGTTTTATTATATAGGTACCGCACAAGAGTCCCAACTGTTTCCAACCGTCTGGGGCATCCCCAATTGGGATAGGTATCTTGTGAGGCTGAAGGCACCTACTGGAGAGGGTAAGAAGTAAAAAGATAGGGAAGAACTTATATATTCAGATCTGTTTACCAAACACTTCTAAAGCCATTTCAAACAACGTTTCGATTCTGTATGATGGTATTTCAAAAGGGCCTTTTTAAAAGTATCTACCACTCTGCAATGTGCTGCAAATACACCTAATATTTTTTTTATGAAAAATTGTGAAATAACATAAATTGATAAAATGAAATTTATTTGCTCACGTCGGGATTTGAACCCACATCTTCGGATTCGTTGCAGAAGATCGTAACCACTCGACCGTGGAGGCTATCAAATTAAAAGTTTCTCTAAAATGTATTATAATTAAAAGTATGTCTGTAAAAAATCAGTTTTTTTATTTTATTTCAAGCTGAATTCGATGTCCATCGATCAATGTAATTGTATATCGATATAGGTACGTAACATTGTAACTTATTCCACAAACAGATCAATAATTCTGTTTTGAAGCTATTTTTATCAGGCTCCATTCATATTTAATAGCCTTCCAGAACTATTATTATCACGTGCCCCGTGATAATAATAGTTGATATTTAATATGAAAGCTCCACAAGTCGTATCTAATAGTTGATATTCAATATCAAAGCTCCACAAGTCCACCGATGGAGCTTCGCAACTCGTATCTAATAGGTAGTATAAATTTAGTATTACAAGTCTTGAAAACCACTGAAATACCTGAAAGCTCCATTATTCGTGTTTGATATTTGTAATATTACAAGTCCTGAAAACCACTGAAACAGCTGAAAGCTCCACAACTCGTGTTTGATATTTGTAATATTACAAGTCCTGAAAACCACTGAAACAGCTGAAAGCTCCACAACTCGTGTTTGATATTTGTAATATTACAAGTCCTGAAAACCACTGAAACAGCTGAAAGCTCCACAATTCGTGTTTGATATTTGTAATATTACAAGTCCTGAAAACCACTGAAACACCTGAAAGCTCCATAATTCGTGTTTGTTATTTGTAATATTACAAGTCCTGAAAACCACTGAAACACCTAAAAGCTCCACAATTCGTGTTTGATATTTGTAATATTGCAAGTCCTGAAAACCACTGAAACACCTGAAAGCTCCACAATTCGTGTTTGATGTTGTAATATTACAAGTCCTGAAAACCGCTGCAACACCTGAAAGCTCCACAATTCGTGTTTGATATTTGTAATATTACAAGTCCTGAAAACAACTGAAACACCTGAAAGCTCCACAATTCGTGTTTGTTATTTGTATTATTACAAGTCCTGAAAACCACTGAAACACCTGAAAGCTCCACAATTCGTGTTTGATGTTGTAATATTACAAGTCCTGAAAACCACTGAAACACCTGAAAGCTCCACAATTCGTGTTTGTTATTTGTAATATTACAAGTCCTGAAAACCACTGAAACACCTGAAAGCTCCCCAATTCGTGTTTGATATTCGGCAATCCAGAGCAGGCGCGGCTGGCTCAAACGTTCAATAGTGCGCCGAACCGCCAACAAAATTGAACATTTCACAACTCAACGTGTTCCTACTTAATATTTTTTAATTTAAATCACGCACAATGTTGAAAATAAAAACTAATTACGTGTTTAAATGCATGAATTTTGCCAGAGATAATAATTATTGCAGCCGACTGGAGTTCTTTTCCCGCGCGCTAAGAACTAGGAACCTACGTACATACCATTCGGCGCGTTTCGGTCAAACGCCCCGTTTGGGAATTGTCATTTTGTATGGTGCTCCTACAAACATGTCCAGACCGTCAGAATAACGAAATGTACCAAAAATCTGCTTCTGGCGACGCGGCGCACGGAGCTACGAAGTGCGTCGAAAACATCCGACGTATTCCGAGGGGCTCCAGCAAAATAGGTTTAGGAACGGGATAGTAATATTTAGCTTGCAAAATTCAACCATAAGTCAACGGCTCTTGTTATGTTTGGGATTTAGGGAACCTATTTGACAACGACATTAGTTTTTCAGTTAAAAATGACTTTTTATGTGTGTGCGTTTTAAATGCGCTACACCGGGTACTGGGAAGAAGCTTGAAGTTTATTTATTTGATTATTAAGGACCGAAGAAGTTTATTTATTTATTCTCTATAAATATGGTAGCTACGGTAGCTAGCTGTGTGACCTACCAATAATTAAATTGCATTATACGTGTTTGATTTATTGATAGGTGAACCACCAAACATATTAGGCACCAGCCGCGCTTGATCCAGAGTTTGCGAGGCAATGAGAACCCAGGCTGTCTCTGAGTGGGGTCTTGAACGAGATGGGAGTGTTTGACGTCGGCTGTTTGCCACTCAAGCTCACTTGCATACTGCTACCTAACAACGTATGCGGGGGCAACGGAGGTCTAGTATCGTTTATCAAATGTGGAGTCGTTTTCATACAAAAAAATTAGAGTCCTTGCAAGAGCCTTAAAGGGGTATCTGTTACCTATAAAGGGCGGGTAAGTGGTGGGTCCTTTAATGCCACTCAAGCTTCCACCTATCTTCTGGGGTGAGAGGTAATCAAAGGAGCTTTTCTCCTTCTGTCCAGAAGGGTTTTCGAATCGTCAAGCGGCATGCCGGGTGAGAAACGATATCATCGTGCAAAGGTATTACGCTTTTTTGCAGTGCCTTCTTGTATTCCCTCAGTAAGGCAATCTCTCGCCTGATATTTGGCGATGATGATTTGGCCTGATGTTTGCAAGTACGGGGAACCAAGACAGAGGAGTCGATTTTAAAGTTCCGCTGATGGTTCACTTAATTTTGAAATCGCCACAATATTTTATAATATAAACGCTGAAAATCTTTCATTGAATCCCTGAAAAAAAACAGTAACTATAAGTTCACGTTATAAGCCCTGGGTATGCTTCACTGAGACTCGCAAGGAAAACACTGTGTTTTTATTTACCACGGCAGCATGGGTACCTCCGCCCCGTGAATCATTTATTGAATAACTAAAATATCTGCCTTTGATCACCCCAAGTGATTTGCTATGTTTGGTGACTTAGGGTCTTGGCGGCGGATGCATCTGCCCACCAACTGCGTGGCAGGGCGGATCAGGAGAAACTGGTTGAGGGAGACCTTTTGACCTCTTCAGCCGGACTCTCTCGGAACATCGCCTTTATTCATATGTCTGTCACTCCTGTACAAACTGACCCCCAGATTCCTACAAACTACTACAATTTGGGAGGCGGGAATGGGTACCGCCGCCCCGGGAACCTTTATTGGATAACCAACACCTCTGCCACTGCCACCCCAAGTGGTTCGCTATGTTTGGTGATTTAGCAGGGGTGCCCGGGTCCATGGGGTAAGGTTTTCTTGGTCTTGGAGGCGGATGACCAGGACACACTGAACCCCATATTCCTACCCACCCCTTAAACCCTTTTCCTTCCCAGAACCCTCCTCTCCTTCCTTTCCTTAAAAAAAACCCTCCACACAGCATCCCCAAAGATGACATAGGCCTTGAGGGAAATTATTTTCCTCTGGGCCTCCTGTGTGGAGCTCATGTAAAAAAAAACCTTTTTTCTTCCCTCAAACCCTTTTCCTTCCCAAATCTTCCTCCCCTTCCTTTCCTAAAAAGACCCTCCACACAGCATCTGCAAAGATGACAGGTAAGGGGAATTATTGTCCTCCGGTCCTCCTGTTTAAAATATATATTTCATTGAGACACAATCTCTTTAGTACCAGTCCGGGGATCTTTTCAATTATTTATAAAACCTTTACCGTTCATTTTATCTATGTAGGTACTGTTAGTTTGTTTCATAATTAAGCATAAAAAAGACAATAAACAAAATTAGGTGCCTACCTATTAATTGCTTTTCGTGATCAACATATGTACATTATGACAAAATATTTTGTATTAATTTTCTTATTTATTTGGAAAGATTTATTTATTTCCTTGAGACTAGCAGACCCGGCACACGTTGCTGTGGCTAACGATACCTTTATAACCAACGCCATCTGTTAAATCAAATCCACGCCACGCTGCCCGCTACCAGCTGCCGCTTGGCCATATATATTTCAACCAATTTACACAAAACCTTGACAAATTATATACCTAAAAACCTTCCCCATGAATCACTCTATCTATTGGTGAAAACCACAAGAAAATCCGTTGCGTAGTTTAAAAGATCTAAGCGCACATACAGCGTGAGCGACTTCATTTTATACTTAGTATAGAAAGATTATCAATTTGGTACGCGGGTATGGGTTCCGTCGCTCCGGGAACCCTTTATTGGATAACAAACAACCCTACCATAGTCACCCCAAGTGGTTCTCTACGTTTCGTGACTTAGCAGGGATGCCGGGTTTGTGGGTCGGATCGAGTAAGATTAGTTCAGGGAGACCTTTTGATTTCTCTAGCCGGACTCTCTCGGCCCATCGCAATGCAACGCGGTGGGAGGAATTGAATCATACGTCCGTCACTCCTAGACATACTAACCTTCAGATTCCTACCCACCCATCACACCTACGTTTTATCTTCTCAGAACTTCCACTCCTTCCATTCCCTAAAAAGACCCTCCACATAGCATCTCAAAGATGATATAGACTTCGAAGGAAATTATTTTCCTCGCGTCCTCCGGTGTAGAGCTATTTAAAAAAGAAATTACAAAAACAGTATAAAAAACCAATACATTGCAGAAGAGAAGAAAATTACAAAAAAATCACCCAGTTAAAGCGTTTAAGTAATTTTTCATACTTAAAATCGTAATTTTTAATACTTGCAGAAAATAACTACATTTCCTGCGAGGCAGTTAATTAACCTAGTGAGTCTTCCCAGGGATATCACCATTGTTATGTTAGTTCCGCACCTTGGAAGAACAAAAGCCTGTGTTGGCGGCCTCGCGTGGAATTAACCGGGACATAGAATCCTGTTTCAGCCAGAATATCTGGTACCGATATAAAACCATTCATAAGCTTATAAGTCATCAGTAGTAAAGCGACATCTCTTCTGGAACTAAGGCTGCAGATACTAAGCATTCCCGAGATAAATGCTGTTGGAAACTGCCATGGGTAAAAAGCTAACTCTCTCATGAAGAGGTATCGTACAAATTCCTTTTGTATGTAGATGTCCTATGCCCCCATCTCGAGAATGCTACGCACCAAGCTAAAGTAAAGCAGCCTTATAACTGCAAGGTTGATCAACTCTTTTGAACTGTGTACGACCAAACCCAACATCTTTGTGGCTGATTTACAGATCTTTTCAACATGAGCATGACATGGCGGGTATCATACACAAAACATGGGGAGTATTGATCAGCAGTAAAGATCTTTACCACTGCGCCACGCACAAAGGAAGAAAAGTTGGTGTGACTCACCAAGATGGGTAATTACTATTTTCCTAAAGCGCATAATTTACCTCTGAAGACGTCCCGTCTCCCGACTGACGGCTCTGGGCAAAAGGAAAATGTAAAACGGCCGCCGGGTGACACAAGAAATGCTAATTGCCAGGTGATTGATGCGTCCCAACGAGATAATATAGTTGGCATGGACGCGGAATGGCAACCATAGTACTTATGAAATGATAGCCAGTAGTTCTGTGAAGAGTGGATCGCGCGTTTCAAAAAAGTATGTTACTCTTTTAACTTCTCTTATTTAATAAATCAATACTAAAATTTCATCAGAAATCATAATTTTTTTAAATAGGTACTTACATAATTATAAACCATACATAAACCATAAATTAATTAACGTAACTTAAAAAAATGAAATGAGGAATTATACAATCACAATCAATATCCCAAGGACATTTTTTTATTACAACTTTTTTCAGGCAGAGGGGTACCATTATATTGTAAAGTTAATCAAAATTAGCAATCTAATCAAGTGGATTTTAGTTCAATATTTTTACCCGAAAACTTCGAGAGTAGGCTGAAAAGTAATTCACACATGTGTGTACATAGAACACGAACAAAAATAAATAGCAAAACCGTGCAAAAAGTATATTAAAGTACAATTTTTAAGCTTCAAAATCATATTTTTATTTTTCAACATGGTCATTGCATTTCTCCCAATTTGTAACAAGTTTTTTCAATCCGTCACTGAAAAATTCTTCTGACTTTTCTCGAATCCAGGACTTGATAGCTGCCTTCACCTCATCGTCCAAGGTGTAGTGATTACCTTCTCTTGAGTAGTGAAAAAAATATAAATCACAAGGCACAAGATCGGGGGAGTAAAGAGGGTGTGGAATCGGTTCAAATTTTAGGTTTTTAAGAACCTCTGCAGTTGCAGGCGAAGTGTGTGGTTTTTTTATCATCTGTGAGACGGCGTGGTACATACTTGGTCGAAGCGTGGTACCCATCGAGCACAGATTTTGTGGTAACCCAATTGTTAATTAATGAAGCCGACACGTTCCTATGGTTTGTCATACACTTTTTTCGCCGGTCATTTTGGTTTTGGTTTATTAAATAAGAGAAAATTAGACGAGAGTCTATTGTTATAATTATAATAATATTATAAATTTTGAAACAAAAACATTTAATCCAAGGATGGGTTGTTTCAAAAAATTTGACGGATTCATCAAATATTTTAGGTTAATTTTCACTTTCTGTATAAGTTCTATTCACATTCAGTTATTACGTCTTATTATAGGACAGTTGCTTCTTAAAACTAAATAATCGTAGAATTTGAGGGAACTCATACAGAACGTGAAAATTAGCTTCAAATATTTGATGAATCGGTAATTTTTTTTCAAACAACCCGTCCTAACTCTTTCATCTTTAAATCGGGTGATAATATATCTATAACGGCCTAACCGTTTATCCAAAAATGACTGGCGACACCAGCGGCCGAGGAAATGAGAGTGAATGAGGACTTTAAAGTATTTTGGTCAGAACAGTGGTGAATGGCAGAACCCAGAACCAACTTATTTTTATTATTCTCCTCACAAAAATCTGTTTTGTAAGGACAGCGAAATCTTTGAAAATCGTGAAAATACCAGTAAATTGGAAAATACGAGCGGGATTCTCAGAGCTGGTAACTATATTTTTGTGGCTTTTTAAACTCGGCTTGAGAGATATTAAAGTTTCATCGGCTCAATCATTCCGGGTTCACGAGGTGAGGTTTGTCTAGGTCTTGGTGGAGAATGCGTTTACCGGATTGGGAGAGACTGGTCGAGGGAGACTTAACACAGGCCTCCACTCCACACTCCACTCGGATTCTCGACCCATCACCTTGCACCGCGGTTGGAGGGATGGATTCGTATGTCCGTCGCTCCTAAACACATTGATCCTTAGATTCTTAACCACACCGCCTACTATTTTCCTTCTCAAGACTTCCTCTACTTCCTTTCCTTTAAAATAACCTCCACACGGTATCCAAAAAGATGACGTAGGTCCTGTTGGAAATTTTATTCCTCAGGATCTTCTGTCGTTTACGTCTCAAAGGGATCGACGATGACAATCTAGTCTCCTTCAACGGAACCAATCTTCACAATACGCCTTCAATTAATATACTTGGTGTAACTCTAAGTGACCAGCTCAGGTACGGGGCTCCATCGAATCCAGAGTTAAGGCGCCGCATCCGCGCTCTATGTGAAGAAGATGGAGAGATGTGTAATTACCACTCTCTTATCTGTGGTAATTACGAGTGTAAGTGCTAGTTCAGACACGGCGATAACCGCGCGATTGATAAAATCGTGCGGTTTGAACCGCAAAAATGTCGACTGTTCAAACATCGGCGGTCAGTTAGCGATTAGCGATCAGTTTCAAGATGGAAGTTGAAGAGGAACTAGCGTGTCTGTGGCTGCTCCAGAAAAAAATAAAGAAAAGAAGGAAAAGGCAGTATTGGGTGCATCCAATATTAAGGGATCGACTGACACATGGCCAATTCGTAACGCTATATCCCAATTTAAGAATGTTTGAGAGGAAATTTTTTGACAATTTAGGAATGTCAATAAAATCTTTTGATGAACTAATTGAACTAATCAGGGAAGATATTTCGAGCTCTGAAAAACATATTTTTTCCAAAGGTCTTCAGCATTTCCAAATATCTCCACCTACTCTTGCCATGCTCGGTTCTTTGCAATTTTATCCAAATAATCCGCACACTAAAGATTCCATATTACAG
This sequence comes from Limnephilus marmoratus, assembly GCA_917880885.1. Taxonomy (NCBI): domain Eukaryota; kingdom Metazoa; phylum Arthropoda; class Insecta; order Trichoptera; family Limnephilidae; genus Limnephilus; species Limnephilus marmoratus. The sequence goes on along the minus strand of OU862932.1, from coordinate 2,347,557 downwards.
TCTTTTCTCCACTTCATCAATAAATTACTCTGTGTCGAGCTCAGGCGTGCTCTCATTGTGACATGTTGATCGCGCGGTGCCCGCAACGCTACTGAACGCTGAGGAAGATCTCCATAGTAATAAAACCGCCCAGGCGCCGCACGATTCTATTTTCTAGCGGTTGAGTGGCGGTAACCGCGCGGTTGGACTAACCGCGCGATTATGTCTGAATGATTTTATAAATACCTGCGTAAATAAGACCCACGCGGTTCCCGCGCTATTTTCAAACCGCGTGGTTCCCGCCGTGTCTGAACTAGCACTAATGCAGGCGCCAGACATGAGTTCAAAGAAGTGATCAAATAAGTGTTCACATGTGTGGCACGGGCATTTGATACTGTTGTCACATAAGTGATCACTTAAGTGCGCTTTGCCGTTCAATATCGTTTTTTTAGCGCACATCAAAGGGATCAAAGTACAAATGTTTGCGTGCCTGCCACACTGCGCGAAGCCCAGTTGCGCGAGAGTCGCCGTGGAGACTTGTCGTGCGTTAACAGCCAAACAAACTAACGATGGAGTGGAATAATGAGAGCGTTTTCGAGTTTATTGAGTTGATGCAAGTAGAGCCAGATATATGGGATCCGAAACTTAAAGGGCATAAAAATCGAAATAACATCAATAAATAATTAGGCGCACATAAATAATATAAGCAAACTGTGTCGACCAAATCGTCGTCCATGTTGTGTGAAGTCTATTTGAAAACTGTGAGCTCAAAGAAGTGATCAAATCTTTGAACACATATCTGGCAGATACAACAATATGTGACCAAATGTGTGCGCAAAGTCTTCAAAGAAGTGATCACTTATTTGAACTTCTGTCTGGCGCCCGCATTAGAGGAGTGAGCTAATATTTAAAGCGATAAAATCGATGCGAAAATTCTGAAAATGTTTAATAAAACACGACTCATTTAAAATAGAGCAAAAATCTTGTGAAAGCGTCTTAAGTATAATTTAAAGAAATATTGTGAATTTTTTCACAACTGTAACTTGTAAAATAACTGAAACAAACGTGTTTAAATAATAATTTTCGGAGCATACTTTGCGATTTTTTTTTCTATCGAGGGAATTTCATATAATAATTTGCCTTTCGGTGTGAAACGTGTTAACATATTATCTTCAAAAAAACATATATTTTTTAAGAGCTTAAAAACTTCAAATGTTTAAGGGGAGATATGTAAGGAATCGGTAGAAATTCGGGTAGCGGCGGCTTAAGTTAGCCTCTCTGTAACCGCAGATACTTTGATAGTACATAATTGCTCACCATGTATATAAATCGCTAGTGCACTCCACTGTTGAACTGTTGAATTTGCAGCCACCTCCGGTCTGGAGCCCCCAAATACTAGAACGAAAACCCTTAGTGCAGAAACGGAAGGGCCGCTTGATAAATTCCCTTATCTTAACAAACGGATTGCAATCTTTAGAGCACAAGCGTCGGAAGATGCTCCGAGGAAATAGCGTAATTGATCCCTTCTGCATCAAAAGGTTGAATTTGGCAGCCACCTCTGGTCTGGAGCCCAAAAATACCTGAAAAAAACCCTCGGCCCCGTGCAGAAACGGACGTTCCGTTTGATAGATTCTCCTATCTTAACAAACGTATTGCAATCTTAAGAGCACGGGTGCCAGGTGGGAATGCTGTCCTTGTTTTACCGGTATTACAATGGAAGATGCTCCGAGGAACTAGCGTCATTGATCCCTTCGACAAGTCGGAAAACGCTCCAACATTTGTATATAGTCACATGAGAACGTTGTATATAGTCACATGTGACATTTGTCACATGAGAACGGATGATTTATACGACTAATTCTTGAGTTGAACAGCTCGGCTATGAAACTATTTGCCAGCCTCTGTGTTTCGCCCTCCTACAACATGGATCTTTTCAAAGACCCAGGTTCACCCCTTCCTCTCCTTTAAAAAAACCTTCCACACAAGAGACAGAGTTCCCTATGTGAAAAAATTTCCTAATAATATTCCTTCTTAGTTTCTTACATGATTTTGATAATATATTTTTGAAAGACTCCACCCTGGATTTAAGTACAGATATTTTCAGAACAGTAAAACATGAGAAAACAATATATAACATTAGAAGAAAACGTTTCTGGCGCACAATTAAGCAATTAACTGATCTATTTGACACGGCGGCCATTAAGTGTTCGCGTATTCACTCTTTGAAGTCTGTTCAGATATTATTGTTTTAACAGAATATGTAAATTAACTTGGCCAGATAGGTACTTTCCCTCTACCAACTGTTAAAATCGAATGAAATAAAGACTAACGCAACCCGTGAGAAACAACCAGCAATTAAAATTTCTAAAATCTCTATTCTTGAAAATGATATTTTTTTTCAATATGTTGTATTTTTTTAAACGTGTCATATCTAAGTAAAATGTACTTATATGTTTCTGCCCTTCCCGTAATGAGTTTTTGTCTTAACTTATTGGGAATAATGTGTTACTTACCATGTTTTTGTAATACTTACATTATAATTAAATAAATAAATTAAAAAATGTATATATAAACCAATAAGCTCGACCATTTTTTTTTATGTGAATACAGTCCCATTTGCTCGGAGCTGGTGGGACTGTGTCATCCCCTATCGGGGTATGTTTTTTTTACATTAGCTCCATACAGGAGGCCCTGAGTTAAACCATTTCCCTCAGGGCCTATTTTATCTTAGGGGATGCTGTGGGGAGAGTTTATTTAAGGAAAAAAAGAAGAGGAAGTTCTGGAAAGGAAAAAGGTACGAGGGATGAGAAGGAAACTGGGGGTCGGGAGTGTCCAGGAGTGGCGGACGTATGAATCCGTCCCTTCAACTGCGGTGAAAAATTATTAATATTTGATTGTTATTCAAAGAGAAGAAATTTGTAGCCCACCAAATTTTATAATTATTTTAACGTTAAAAAATGTGATAAAATGACTTTCAAACTTTTTAAGAGAATATATATAACCAGACATTACTGGAAATATGTCATTTTTAAATAAAATTCTAGACGTGTCGATTCTTTCCCACAGAAAAGTACAAATTGATTTCGATAGATTGTTCTTTTATCTAGTAAAGTGATGTTTAAAATTTTGAAAAAAAAATTAATTTAGGTTTACCTATACATATATATATATTTTTGTATGAATACCACACAAGAGTCCCAACTGCTCCAGTCTGGAGCCAGTGAGACTATGGCGTCCCAAATGGGGTATGTTGTGAGGCTGAAGGTAGTGGGGAGGGGAAGGAGATAAGGAGGAGGGAGGTTGGAAAGTACCTAGCTATTCCGATCTGGTCTCCAAACACTGCTAAAGCCATTCCAAGCAACGTTTCAATTCTGAATGGTGGTCTTACACCAGGGTGATACTGAGAGTATCTTCCACTCTGGAACGTGCCGCAAATATACCTACTATATATTATTTTAAATAAATAAATTGTGAAATAATACAAATTCGCTCGGACCTTCGGATTGCGAGTCAAGAGCCTTACCGCAGATCTACGCCGGCCGTCCAACAATAAGGTTATACCGTAGGTCGTTTGCAGATTTGTTAAATTTTCAAACTAAATTTTGGATTGTATTGTATACAATAGGTCCACATTTCAAATCATATAATCATGCGAGAAGTAAAATAAATTATCTAGGACAACTACTTTTCAGAATTTTAACTGTAATTAAAATAAAATCATTAAAAAAAGATCCGCGTATGTTTTGTGATGAAAATACTTTGTCCAATTATTTACGGTCTTTTAAACTAATATAATTCAGTCTTTTTACATACCTACTTATTTTGCGTAGACATTATTGAAAAATTATAAAAACCTACTTATGATCAAAAAATAATTACAAAAAGTACGTACATAATTTTAATAGTTTTATCATCACGCGTTTGAGCATTTTTAAATGTAGATATTAGGTATGTATACATATATCAAAGCAAATTTTGAATGAAATAAAATAGATGTTGAGTTATTATTTAGAAATGCTGGTACAGAGAATAATTAATCTTTCTTATCGGAACCATCCTGTATAGTTGCAAGGGTACGATCGCATTTGAACTCTCAGCCGCTGGTTAATGGCTCTTAAAACCCATGCAACCTACCTACACAATACTAAGACCTTTTTTAAACTTACTTCCGTATTTGTGTTAGGTTATGTTATCTTTTACTTACAACGCAAAACACATTTCTGAAATACGGATATGATTGTAAACTACTTGTTTAAATATAAAGAAGAAACTAGAGTGTATCCTATTATCCTATACAAATTTTAATGGAAACGAATTTTACATTTAGCACGCGCTCTGTCTCACTTACACTCGCTGAACATTGTAGATATTCATCCCATTTGAGTTTCGTAATCGGGGTTAAACACATTGTTTTTGTATAGGAAATTTAAGGTCCGACTAGAAAAGTTCGATCAGGAAATTAAAATTAAAATATTTTCAATTTGGGAGGCGGTTATGGGTACCGCCGCCCAGGGAACCATTTATTGGAATACCAACACCATAGGTCACTCCAAGTGATTCGCTACGTTTAGTAACTTAGCAGGGGTGCCCGGTGATGTGAGGTTTGTCCGGATCTTGGCGGTGGATGCGTCTGCCCATCAACTGCGTGGCAGGCCAGATCGGGAGAGAGACTGGTTGAGGAAGACCTGTAGACCTCTCCAGAAGGACTCTCGGAACATCGCCTTACCCGGACACACTGACCCCCAAATTCCTACCCACCCCCAGTACCGGATTATCCCTAATGCAGAGTAGGCAACTGCCTAGGGGCCCCGCATCGGCTAGGGGCCCCGCGTCCCGAGAAAAAATGACTTGCTTCAATTAGTGAGCAACGAAGTTTCGGAAAAAGTCAGCTTTCAAGATGTTTTATTTTTTTAATTAGGAAAATTTAGAGGTTAATAACACTAGGTACACGCATTAAAGAAAACAACAAATTATAATAATTAGGTTACAGTTATAACCCAATAAATCACATCATGCACAAATAACAAATAAAAAGACTATAATTAAAACAAATATATAAACATAGTTGTATTTTACTTTTCTTTCCTTTTTTTTTGTTGCAATATTACTTAGTATCTGAAGTGATTGAAGGTGCCGTGTGTGGTTTATATTGGCATTTGTTTTGTTATATTTTTTGCTTTTATTTCTAATTAGGTATATGTTTAAAATATAAATGTTGAATAAGCTTCAGTATGCCCTACCTACTCCTTTTATGTGCAATAAATGGTTATTGTATTGTAGGTATTCATTTTTTATCGAATGCGGTGACTGCATTCCTTTCGTAATGTAGTAAAAGAACAGATTAATTATGAATAAAAATTACGTTTCGTTAGAAAAAAAACTAATTTTAGAAGTTGGAAAAGGGTAATATGCAGTGGTGGACTAAGCCATGCAGGGGTGGCGAAGTCGAATGAACCCCCCCCCCCCCCATTAGTGAAGTCGATGTAATTTTACAAGTTTTTTATTCAGTTCACACGGGCTTCTGAGTCTGGGGAGCCTCCAAAAGCCTCCATGTTCCCTTGATCAAATCCTAAACAGTCACTATGGCTAAACAATATCCTAAACAACCCCCCCCCCCCCTTTAGGCCATGTTAAGGATTTGATCAAGGGAACAAGGAGGCGTTTGGAGGCCCCTTCAATTCCCCCCCTCCCCTAGTCCGCCATTGGTAAAGGGGCCCCGAGACGTAGATTGCCTAGGGGCCCCAACATGGTTAATCCGGCCCTGCCCACCCCCTCATACCTTTTTCCTTCCCACGGCTTCCTCTCCTTCCTTTCCATAAAAAGACCCTCCACATCACATCATCTCCAAAGATGGCATTGGCCCTGAGGGAAATTATTTTCCTCAGGGCCTCCTGTGTGGAGCTAATTTAACAAAAGAAAAACACGCCCACATAGCATTTTTGTGTTCTTCTTTTTTATGCAAATACCGCACAAGAGACCAACAGCTCGCAACCGCCTGGAGCCAGTGAGACTATGGAATCCCCCCAATTGGGTATGTTACGAGGCTAAATGTAAGTGGGGAGGGGAAGGAAACGGGAAGAGGTAGGTGGAGTAGCTTGCTATTCAGATTTTGTCACCGAACACGGCTAAAGCCATTTCAAGCAATGTTTCAATTCTGATCGTTGGTCTTACACCTGGGCGATATTTAAAGTGTCTTCCACTCTGGAACGTGCCGTAAATACAGATAGATACGAGTACCTACTATACGTTATTTTTAATTAATAAATTGTGAATTAACACGAGGATTTGAACCCGCGACGTTCTGATTGCTAGTCGAGAGCCTTACCCTCGACCACGCGGAGGCCGTCGAGGGGTAAGGGTTATTATTATGCATCTGCCCTGATGATGTACCTACCACTGCTCGAAACGTTGGCTAAAGAAGGAGGAAGTGTAACACGGCGTAATAACCGAAAAATCAATAAATTTACAAAAGTCATAATTTTAACTATCTAAAATGTCGACCAATTGTAATAAAATTCTGACACCCTAAATGCTTTTACCCTAGCCGTCGGTAATTAGGTACCTACTTAACATATCTTCCAATTTCATAATAATTATAAAAGTATCAAAAAACGTTTCCCATTACGACGTAACAAGGTGACATCTGTTGAGATATCCGTGAAATACAAACTAATTATGTCTTTTGAGATGTTGTGGAATTTTAACTGCGTTTTCAACATTGTTCCACCCAATTTAGCGCGCGGCGGTAACGCGATCCCTTATGTATGTAAAGATAGTATTATTGTACAAAAAATAGGGAAATGAGATGCAAGACCGAGTTAGGTATCAACATTACGGTATCCATGGCTCAATGGTTAGCACACATGACTTGTATTCTGGTGTCAAGTTAGGTTAGCTACAAATTCCGTTAAGGCGCCGCATTCGCGCTTAAAAAGAAGAAGATGGAGAGATATGTAATTAAGAATGTTAGAGAAGCGCGCTAATATTTAAAGCGATAAAATCGATGCGAAAATTATGAAAATGTTTAATACAACATGACTCGTTTAAAATAGAGCAAAAATCTCGTGGAAGGCATCTCAAGTATTATTTATTGAAACATTGTGATTTTTTCACTTTTCACTAACTTGTAAAATAACTGAAACAAACGTGTTTATAATAATTTTCGGAGCATACTTTGCGATTTTTTTCTATCGGAATTTCATATAATTTGCATTTCAGCGTGGGGAATGTATAGACATTATCTTCAAAATTAACGTATATTTTTTAAGAGCTTAAAAACTTCAAATGTTTGCCGGGCGGCCCTTTTAAGGGGGGCGGCAAATTTTCACAATAAAAAATAATATTATCATGGAAAAATTTTAACCATTATTTCCAACCAAATCATTATTTTAAAATGTTCTACGATACTTTCGTTTACGAATCCACAGGTTAGGAGCAGTAAAAACACTTGCGCGATATTCACATAAAAATAAAAATCTTGTTCGAATATGCTTGTACTTATATGTCAATTCCAAAACATTCGATCTCCATCATAGACAAAATAAATGCATTTATTTTTAGCCAACAAGAATCTAAGATGATTTTATTTGAGAAAAATATTAATAAACCAATAAATCAAATCCATTATGATTTTCTTAAAATTTAATCACTACATAACAGTTCTAAAACTGCATTTGACTGTTACAAGCAACACAGTCTCAGTTTCAAGCATTCTAATGGTCGGAAATAGCTCTAATTAGGGAGCATGTTTTAGTGGCGTCATCTTCTACATCTTAAACATTCTTAAACTGTTAAATTAATGATCTACGATGGCTTTTTTCGTGTCTCCGCATCCCCACAATGATAAACGGGCCACATTTCGTCGGTATTTATCGATCCCGGCGTTTATTTTGACAATATAACGGATTTTAGTGCATGTTTTGACGTTCGTTATTTATGCTGGCCATCTTGTCACGCAGGAATTGCCGCGCTTTCATGTGCTGCCAGCGGGAAAAGTCTCCCGTGAATTTAATCGGTTGGTGTGGGCAGGTAGGTAACTATTAAATTAATGGTTCAGTCGGGCCAGGGCACCTGTAACATTTTTCAAGCGTTTAGTTTGACAAAAAAATGTAGAAATAACAAAAATGTTTCATAACCATGAAAAATAATATTGTATAATGTAGAATCATTTCCTTTATGACACCACCTACTCAGCACTAATGGAAAATTTACTAACTGATCGGCAAAAAAACAGTAAAATTCTTTAAAAAAGTAGGAAAATAAAAAATATCTCAACAGGTGTCGCACAGGGGTCAATTGTCGGGTCAGCCCTTTGTATAACATATTTTTCAATTATGTGTTAATTGTTTTCATTCGATAGACATCTTGCGTATGCAGATGATACGGCACTCGTAATATTACACGAAGACCTGAATACTGCAATGAACTTTACGCAGCATGATTTTATTACTATATTGAAATGTTCTCACGACGCAGGCCTCAATAAATTCCCAAAAAGCAAAAATTATGCACAAAAGATCTCCACACACCACACCGCATACATAAAAATGTTGCACAGCCCTGTTCATGTGGAACATTATTTTGACAAAAATTACGTCTACGTAAAGGATGGGTAGGAATCTGGGGTCAGCGTGTCTAAAAGTAACGGACGAATGAATCCAGCCCTCCCCTTGCTGTGCAAGGTGATGTTGCGAGAGTTTTAAAAGACCCCCCAAACTGCATCCCCAAAGATTACATAGGCTCTCTGAAGGGAATTATTTTTCTCAAGGCCTCCTGTGTGGAGCTAATGTAAAAAAATAATATTTGAAACATTTTTTTCCGAATTCTGTGTCCTGAATGTATATCATTTTGGAACCTAGCTGGGATCCTCTCCAAGGCTGGGGCCCTCTCCAAGGCTGGGGTCCTCTCCAAAGCTGGGGCCCTACGGAAAATTTGATAGATTATTTATTTTCCATGTCCTGTCTTCAGTTAAGGCGCCGCAACCGGGATTAAAAAGAAGGAGATGGAGAGAGATGAAATTACGAACGTTAGAGGGAGCGTGCTAATAATAAAAACGATTATGTTTTAGCGAAAATTGTGTAAATGTTCAATAGAACACGACTCCTTGAAAATAGAGCAAAAATCTCAAGGAAAATGTCTTAAATGGCATATAAATAAACCCTGTGAATTTTTTCATACATGTAACATGTAACTTGTAAAATAACAGAAAAAACGTGTTTAATAATAATTTTCGGAGGATACGTGGCCATTTTTTTCTACCGAGGAAATTTTATATAATAGGCCACTTGCATGGACTTCATAACGACTTGGAAAAAATCGTGTGGATAGAGTTTTTTACTAAGATTACGAAAATGTTAGTAAAAATTTTTAGAAATGTACAGTTTTTTTTATTTTTAAATAAATAAATCCATTATTTGGGCTCGTGACGTCACTACATGAAAATGTCCCGTCGCCAAAAATGTTCCTATTAATTTTATAAAATTCCACACTGATTTATTTTTTTATATGGCATCACTTTGATTTCAGGCGAATTTTTGAATTCGTTCACTAGATTTATTGTTTGTTCTCTGCGAACTTATCATTTGGTTTGATTTTTTGACAGATGTTCTGAAGAGAACCCCGTACAATTAATGGGTACGGGGTTCTCTTCAGAACGTGAAGAGGATGTCGGTACATGTTTTAGAGGTATAATGATTATGGTGCTGATTTTAACAAAATAAAATTTTATAATGTTCTTATTATTATTACAATTTACAAGTTCAAGTATATTACATTGAATTTAGTAATATAGACGCTGTACATTATAATGATTTATGATCAATAAGATGGATCAAGGATAAAAATATTTATGAGATGTGATATTTTTGGTATGCCTCGTTATTCTCCTGTGCCATTCGTGTGGAAAACGTTCTTTTTTTTTTAAATGATTTTCGGCTATGTAATTATCGTTTTTTCACACCCATAAAATTATGTCCCGTCTTTCCGGTTTATAAAAAATGGTCTGATTTTTCGTATTGAAATTTTCAAAAAATCCCCAGGGTTTCAAAAATACGATTAAAAAAAAAAAAAAAAACAGAATGTCTTAGAATATTTGCCTAAACCGGAAAAAAATTTAAAAAAATGTGATGCAAGTGGCCTATTAGCGTTTCGGCGTCGCAAATGTCTAGATATTATCTTCAAGAATAACATATATTTTTTTAAGAGCTTTAAAACTTAAAAGTGTGGAAAATATCTAATAAACCGGTAGAAATGCGGGTAATTTCTCCCGTTTTATAACACATTTCTCTTGAATACTTTCAGTCCTTCAATTTGGGAAGCGGGAATGGGTACCGCCGCCCCGGGAACCTTTATTGGATAACCAACACCTCTGCTATAGGTCACCCCAAGTGGTTCGCTACGTTTGGTGATTTAGCAGGGGTGCCCGGGTTCATGGGGTGAGGTTTGTCTAGGTCTTGGAGGCGGATGACCAGGACACACTGAACCCCAGATCTACCCACCCCTTAAACCCTTTTCCTTCCCAGAACTGTCCTCTCCTTCCTTTCCTATAAAAAAACCCTCCACACAGCATCCCCAAAGATGACATAGGCCCTGAGGGAAATTATTTTCCTCAGGGCCTCCTGTGTGGAGCTCAGGTAAAAAAAAGAAAGTAGGTAGGTACTTAAGTTTAAAAAAAAAGTGTTATAATAACTGTATTTTTTATGATAATATCTATACATTTCCGACGCCGAAATGGTAATTATATAAAATTCCCTCGATAGAAAAAAATCGGAAAGTATGCTCCGAAAATTATTATAAACACTTTTTTTCAGTAATTTCACAAGTTATATGCATGAATAAATTCACAGTGTTTCTTTTAATGCTATTTTAGACATTTCCCAAAAGATTTTTGCTCTATTTTAAACGAGTCGTGTTTTGTTAAATATTTTCACAATTTTCGCTTTAATATTATCGTTTTTAATATTAGTGCGATCTCACTCGTTTGGACAATTAAATTATGAACTAAGGCGAAGAAAACTTGTATAAATGTTTCTTTCCAAGTCCTATGTCTTCATGTTTGTACTGATTATAATGATGTGTCCTTTTTACAGATGCGCACTCCCCCGGGGGGTCCTCGGACAGAAAGAAGCGCCCCAGGACCGCCTTTACTGCTCAGCAGATAAAGTCCTTGGAGACAGAATTCGAGAGGAACAAGTATTTGTCAGTTGCCAAGCGTTTACAACTTGCTAGGAACTTGCGACTCACTGAAACACAGGTAAGCAACTCCATTTATTGAAGTGAAAAGAAATTTAAAAAAAAACTATAATGTGTTCAGCATTATTAAATTATACTAAAAAAATGCACTACTCAAATTTAAAGAAAAATATGAATACCTTGCTGACCAACACACCTACACTCAAATCACATTAATTTTGAATTAATTACTCGTTGTATGCTTTTGGAATAAGTACAATAAAAAAAAACAATTAACAAAAGAAAATCGAAATAAAATAAAATGATTTCTCATTATATTATATACAATTTCTCATTTATTATATCACAATATTTTTTTTATTTAGTAACTATATAATATTTATTACATTTTATGTGAAACATGTAAGTTAGATGTATATATAAAATAGAAAATATATTCGTAGTCCTCCTCACTAGGAGCTCCTGTGCTGAGGGGGACTATGCTTTGGATAAGTTTTTCAGCGACTTCTATGGTTTAACTTCAATGTTTGGATAAGGTTTTCCAGAAATTTCTATGACGATGTTTTAAGTATGTAAGTTCATTTTCCGATAGTTCCTTCAGCCAACATTTAATGTCCTTAATGTAGCTATTTTTTGTTTTAATTTATTTGATACTAAGTGGGAGTTTGTTATATAACTTTACTGCTAAAAATTCAGAACTTCTTTGACCAAATGAAGAGTTACACTTTGGTATATTAAGTATGTCTGTTTGCTTGGCTCTGGTTTTATGAGCATGTGAGGTGTCTGCCTCTGAATCATTTTTGTGGTGATGTACTAGAATATTTTTGGCATAGATTTTCTGTATGCTTGGAACATCAAACTGTTTAAAAATTTCTGTTGTTGACGTCCTTATTGGGACCTTTAGAATGGTCTTTATGATGCAATTTTGAGTTATCTTAAGTTGTTTTAAATGATTAGATGCTGCTGAGCCCCATCCCATTACTCCATATTCCAATCGAGAGTGGCATAAAGCATAATATACTCTCTTTAGATCCCTCATTGACAAGATGTTTCTTAATTTTTTGAAGAAGTAGATGAGTTTTGTTAGCTTTTTTGAGGTAAGATCAATGTGTGAATTCCACTGTAGTTTTTCATCAATTTCAATCCCAAGATATTTAATACTTTTTGTTTGGATTATAGACGGGCAGGAACATTGTGGAAAAGTATTTTGTAAAAATATTGCTTCAGCTCTTTCAAAAGATGAGAATTCGTTCCACACAAAATGTACGAGGAAAATAATTTTCTTCATTTTTTTTTTTTTACGTAAATTTTTCCGATGTTTTAATGGCAATTCTGCTATTCGGGGCGGAGACAAATCGACCAAATCAAAAATCATAACAATTCGTCCAGCCGTTCTTGAGTTACAAATGGTGTAACTAACCCGACTTTGTTTCATGTATTAAGATTTTTGCTTGTTAGCACACTTTTTTCGGATATTCTACCTCTTCATTTTATACAGAGCTCAGCGGATGCTTTTACAATTCCCATGGCAACGGCAGTGGCGGACTAAGCCCTTCAGAGGCCCGGGGCGACAAAGCTGAATGAGGACCTCCCCCCCTCCTAGTTTAAAAAGTTGATGTAATTTTACAAAATTTTTATTCAGTTCACATGGGCCTCGGGTCCTGGGGGTCCTCCAAGCGCCTCCATGCTCCTGATTATTAAATGAAACACGTTGTTTTTATTCAGGAAACAGCGAGAACTGATATTTATTAAGCTTAGAAACATAGACAAAGATGGCATTAGTGGTAGGTACTTTGATAACTAAATAACACCCCCACTTATCAAAATAACGTACATAATACCCACATTACAATAAAGGTATATAATATAACCATGTTAATTCTTTACATCCTGCATACCCAACAATTGCATAAAATAATAATGCTTGGTACTAGCCAAACCTTTTGTAAATAGATCTGCTGGCATTTCAGCTGTTTCCAAGTATTTCAGTTCTACAATTTTATCATTAATACATTCTTTACAAAAGTGGTGTCGTATGTCAATATGCTTAGTTCTTTTATTATAGCTATTATTTGAAGACAACTTAAGTGCACCCTGATTATCATTAAATAAGGATATGGTGTATGACTCATTGTTTATTTCTTTTAACAAATTACTTAAATAAATAGCTTCCCTACAAGCTTCGGCTACACCAATGTATTCAGCCTCAGTGCTCGAAAGAGCAACTGTTTTTTGTTTCTTAGCCTCCCAAGAAATAACACATCCAGCTAAAATATAACATAAACCTGTATAGGACTTGCGATCAATAATGTTACTTCCCCAATCTGAATCAACAAAACCCTCTAATTTTGAATTACCACATTGACTATATTTTAATCCAAAATGCTTTGTTTTCTTGAGATATCTTAAAATACGTTTAGCGTATAACCAGGTTTCCTGGTTATAGCAATTATTAAATTGACTCAGACAACTTACTGTAAAGGCAATATCAGGTCTGGTTAATACTGCTAAATACATAAGTCCACCAATAAGCTGTTGATAAGGAATTTGACTGTCAGGATTTTTATTTTCTTTGTTAATATTCAATTTAGCCTCTAAAGGTGTATCTGCTACTTTACAATCTGCCATGTTAAATCTATTTAGCAACTGATCAACATAATTCTCCTGGCTTAGAGTAACTGTACCATTAACTTTATCAATATTAACACTCATCCCTAAACAATTTTTGACCTGACCCAAATCTTTTAACTTAAATTGTGAAGCCAATTCCTTTTTCAAATTATTACATTCTACATTATCATTAGAAAATATAAAAAAATCATCCACATACAAAGTAACTATTGTCTTTTTATCATTCTTATTTTTTGTGTATAAACATGGTTCTAACATACTACGTTTATAACCAATACCAACAAGACATTCATCGACCTTTTTGTACCAGGCCCTTGAGGATTGCTTAAGACCGTAAATAGCTCGATTCAATTTAAGTACTTTATTATTGTCTTTTTGAGAATCTAATAAACATTCTGGTAATTCCATATAAATTGTTTCCTCAAGGTCTCCGTTCAAGAATGCAGTAGTAACATCTAGATGTGTAACATCTAATTCAAGTTTTACAGATAATGCGAATAACAATCTCAAAGTTGAGTGCCTAACAACCGGCGAGAAAGTGTCTGAATAGTCCACATTTTTCTTCTGCATGTAGCCCTTGGCTACTAAACGTGCACGGTATCGAACATTATTACTATTATCAATTTTTTTTCGTAACACCCATTTGCATTTCACTATGGTTTTACCATCCTTTGGCATATCAACGAACTCCCATGCATTATTTTCTTTAAAACACTGAAGTTCTTCTTTTACTGCACTTAACCACTGCTTTTTTTCATTTCCCTGTAATGCTTCTTCTAAAGACAGTCCATTAGCATCATCAAATACACCCTCAGGAATGCACATATTCGTCATCCTATACCGCTCTGGCTTCCTAATGATTCTGCTGGATCTAACACGCTGCTCAGGTGATTCATCAACATCTTCAAAATCACTAGTGTAAGTATCAGAAGAGTAAGTATCAGGAGTGTAAGTATCATCTGATGCATCTTCGACTAATGTATCCTCATCTAAGGTTATATCTTCTGAACGTGACGTATCTTTGCAACTAGTGTCCCCCACTGGACATGAGTTTTCTCCACTCTCAGTGATAGGTATATTAACCTCTGGGTTGTTTTCATCTTCCATGATAATGACATCTCTACTAGTTGTGATATATTTAGTTCTAGGGTTGTATATTCGGTAACCTTTGATGTCATCTGGATAGCCCACAAGTATGTGCTGTTCAGACTTTTTGTCCCATTTCTGACGCTTCTCTTTAGCAACATGAGCCATAACCTTGCTACCAAATATTCTTAAATGACTTATGTCTGGTTTACATCCAGTCCAGATCTCATATGGAGTTTTTTCATTTAAACTAGGAAGTACAGTACGATTTTGTAAATAAACTGCTGTATTGGTCGCCTCAGCCCAGAATTCTTTACCCAAATGCGCATCAAACAATAAGCATCTAGCCTTCTCGACAATCGTTCGATTATTACGTTCTGACAAGCCATTCTGCTCTGGGGTATATGGGTTACTTTTTTGGTGCGTGATACCTTCCTTCTTGAGATATGAATCAAACTCCTTGTTGCAGTATTCACCACCATTATCGCTTCTCAATATCTTTATTTTCTTATTTGTTTGTTTTTCAACTTTTGCTTTAAATTCTGCAAAACATCTAAGTGCTTCATTTTTGTGTTTGATAAAATATACAAATGTCATACGACTATAGTCATCAACGAAGAGTATGAAGAATCTTGAACCTGCAAGCGATCCTTTCTCCGTAGGTCCGCAAACGTCAGTATGAACTAAATGAAGTAATTCTTTGCTTCTTGTACCAGTTTTTGAGAATGGAAGACGACACTGCTTTCCCTCGCAACAAACTGTACACGATGTCTTGCCAAGATCAACTTTTTCTCGAAGATTCATTCCTTCTACAGCACTGGTCATTTTATTCAGATAATTACTATTGACATGACCCAATCTGCGGTGCCAAGTGTTGCCTGAAACCGCTAAATTAGACATTATTCTTTCAGGAACTTTTAACTCGTATTCCATCCTTAGTTTATAAACACCATCTGTCAAATCTGCTATAGCAACTAACTCGTTCTGTTTACTATAAACATAGCAGCATTTTCTTTTGAAGTCCACTTTATTTCCATTTTTGATTAACTGACTGACAGATATCAAGTTTGTCGTAAGTTTTGGCACACATAAAATATCTTTTAATATAACTTCATATTTACTTTTCGGGGTTAAAGTAATAATTTTAGCTTCTCCCGAGCATAAAACAGGCATAGCACTTCTATTAGCTGCAATTATTTCCTTCACACTCGTCCGATTCGACGTATTACACATAATGTTTACATCTGGTGACATGTGAAAACAAGAGCCCGAGTCTATAAACCAATCCATTTTCTTGTAATTCCCGTTCAAAAACACAACAGAAAATGCATTTGACGTCTTCTTTCGCTCTGATTGCCCAACAAGACATTGATTTTTAAAATGCCCTTCTTTTTTACATCTATAACATCTGATAGATTTCATTACGGTTTTGACCTTCGATGTATTTCCGTCAACATTGCGGCGCGGACGCACTCTGGCGGAAAATGCCCCAACTGACTCCGTGTCATTTCCTGCCATATCAAGCAATTTTGTTTTTATTGCATCTGCAGTAATTATTATTCCACTATGCTCGATTGCTAATATCATGGGGTAGAATTTTTCTGGTAGACCAGCAAGCATTAAACAGCCTATCCATTCATTGTTCACATTAAATCCGGTTCCGGATAATTTCTGGCCAGTTTCAATAATTTGCGTGACGTAACTCTGCATCGAGTCACAAGTTTCAAGACGAATCGATATCAAACTTCTTAATAAGGAAATGCGTCTTGAAAAACCATTATCATCGAACATTTGCTTTAGCCTTTTCCACAAGTCTGCAGTAGATGTAGCTTGCTTGATGTGTACATACAGTGACGGATCTATAGTGAGGATTATCTTCGCTTTTGTTTTTGCATCATCTCCAACTGCAACAGTTTCTTCGGCCTTGATACACTTCTCCATACCTTCCAATATAAGTAGGTTTTCAACGGCATACGCCCATACGTCGTAGTTTTGTCGTCCAACCAACTTGGGTATACTTGTGAGATATGATGCCGCCGCCATTTTTGTTAAAAATGTCCCGACACTAATTACGAGTTTGCATTCGCAATAACTCCTTGCCCTATTCTCAATACGAACAAATACATCCGCGACAATAAGAAATGAATTTTTAACACAAATACCATTTAAATTATCGTGACTGATTATTTAAAAAACGCTTGGGAATCTTCTGGGCCCATAACCTATTAAATGAAACACGTTGTTTTTATTCAGGAGACAGCGAGAACTGATATTTATTAAGCTTAGAAACATAGACAAAGATGGCATTAGTGGTAGGTACTTTGATAACTAAATAACACTGATCAAATTCTAAACAAGACTGTAAGGCACCAGGGCTCTGTAAAATTAAACTATCATATTTTTTTTTTCATTTTCTAAAAGATGTATTTGTTAATGCTAAGTTTCAAGGAAATTCTAAGAAAATTTAAAGAAAGTTTTAAACAGTTTGTTTGATGAATTATCATTCAGTAAAACTTTCAACGCGCTTTTCTCGAAACTACGTTTTTCAACCTGGTTAACAACATGTTAGAAAAACTATACATCCGATTTAAACTGTTGGATAATCCAGTCAATACAGCCATTACAGTATTATCCATAAGACGTGTAGGCAACTGCCTAGGGGCCCCGCATTGGGTAGGGGCCTCTAGAGTAAAGGACCCCGAGACGTGCATTGCCTAGATACCCTGACATGATTAAGCCGGCCCTAGCAGGCTCCTTTTGTCCATAAGAAATGTAGGCAAATCCCTAGGGGCCCCGCATCGGGTAGGGGCCCCTAGGATAAAGGGGCTTCGAGACGTGCATTGCCTAGGGGCCCCGATATATTGAAGCCAGCCCTGGCAGGGCTGTATTGTTCATAAGGCAGTGTACGCCACAGCCTAGGGGCCACGCATCGGCTAGGGGCCCCTACGGTAAAGGGGCCCCGAGATGTGCATTGATTAGGGGCCCCGACATGTTTAATCCGGCCCTGACTGTAATACCAGACGAGGAAAATCTACCATAAAAAATAGAAAATAAAATTCATTCAAAAATAAAACGCATTCAAAATTTGCTGAAGGATAATTCAACATACAAACTGTTCCAAACGGTTTCACATAAAATGCTGTATCTCCGTCAATTTTTCGAATTTCCTTTAAAAAAATTATGAAAGGATTCTTAACAAGTACCTACGTCTATCAAAAAATTAAATAAAAATTACAATTTTTTTTACAGTGGTGTCTTAAAGCCTTGTTTGGGGTTTGATAAAGGGAACATGGAGGCGTTTGCCCCCCCCCCCCCCCACCCCCCCCTTAGTCCGCCACTGGGCAACGGCACGGCATTGGCAACGGTTCGCGGCATCTCATTTCTTCGATACTAGTAAGGGAGATGCAGGAAGTGATTACTTTTTTACTTTGAAGTACGTAGACATACGTGCATTATTTGTCTTGTCGTTTGTATTAGGTACTATTATGTAGTCTGTCTGTTAGAAAGAGCTGCAGCATTATTGTGATGAGGAACGTACGTTTATTGCCTTTTTTATGCCGTTGCCGTAACGTAACCGCGGGAATCATAAAATCGCCGATTTGCGTAAAATGATAATTTAATTTTGTGAAAATGTCATAATAAAGTTATTTCTGTGTTGAAATAGTTATTTTTATATCGGAATCAACGCATAACCCTAATATCCTAAAACTACCAGAATCAAACAAAAAAATATTGGCAAAGGCTCTAAAAGGATATTTTCTCAGCAACTTTATTAACCAGTGACGAATTTAGCTGTATTGTAACGTAATTATTTTCATGGTTCTTATTCAGTCGGTACTTGCTCAGAATGAGTACCTATTATTAATTTCGGCGTGCCGTTGGAACGATGGAGAAGAAATTCAAGTTGCCTGGAACGTTTCTCGATTGTTTTGAGTTTGTAAAAGAAAAAACGGCTGTAAAAGCACGTCATGACAGATCAATGAATTTGTCAAAAGTTTGATTTTGTAAGGAGTTTTTATACTCGTAAATGATTGTGTAAATTTGCAATATTATGCGATTACACCTTCAAATTAGTGCTGTGAAGAAATATTGCTGGACGCTCGTAATGACGCGGAAAACAACCCACCGAGAAATAGCCATCGGCTTGCTTGCATATCACAGCTTGATAAATTGATATTTTGGTCGGACGTGTTTACAGCCACGTACAATCCAATATCACCATGGACAACTTTGATGAAGATTGCAGGCGCTTCTTAAATGACTTCAACAGTCTAGAACTGCGGGTTATATACTTTCAATGCTCAGAGCTGGCCGTCGGAAGCATTGAGATCAGCGGGCCTTTGTGGATGGACTGGAATCTCGGCTCCTTCACGGTGTCATGGGCTTGCGAAGCGGCAGCTCTGGGGCTCTTCTCCAGCTATCTGGAGCCCTTGTCGCTGAGGCTGGAAGAGGTGCGCCATATTAACTATCGCAAGCTACGAATGATCATTTGGAGTAGATTCTAGTAAAATAACTGAATTATCTCTCTCTCTCTCTCTCTCTACATTTTTTTGAGTTTACAAAGGTATTTATGTAGATTATGTTTTTGCTTGTCAATAATAACAAGTACATTTTGTTTAATGTGAGTTCTTTTATTTACATCAGATAGTAGCTTTCTTTTTATCCCACGCAGGACCCTGAAATGATGATGAGAGCTCATGCATACGGAATTCTTTCAATAAAATATTATGGGAAGTGTTTAAGATAAAGCTATTTCCTTAAACGTAAAGGTCTCATTAGTTTAAATAATTCTTAGTTAAGTGATTAACTATCATTTTTTATACTTTATTTTTAATTTTAAAGTGGAGATTGAATCAAAACTAAAATGGTCTATTGAACATACAAGAACTGAGGTGACGAGCAGTGGTTCTTACCCTTCTTACCTAGGTACTGACCCCCACCAGTTTCATATGAGCATTCACCGAACCCTTCTTGATTGGAAAAATAAAATACGATTTTCTTCAAATTTAAAATATAGGTGCACAAAATGAACAAAACCATTAAAACATGATTTTCACACAAAACCCAAAACATAATAATGAATATTACTGCAAATAGTATCACGAATCATATGAGTCGGGGGTTTGTCTTGTCCTCCGCCGAACCCGCGAGACAGACTCACCGAACCCAGGTTGAGAACCACTGAATTAGAGCCTCTAGCCTCCCTCCCCTTTCTCTCTATGGCTCCCTGATACATTTTATGTCCCGTTTTGTTGACAACTTGACTCTTCTATTTGAAAGTCTACCGACCCACAGGTAGTAGGTAGATACGTACCTAACATACTTACCTACCTAACTGATAAAAATGAAACTAATATCGTAACGCGGAGTCCTTTGAAATAAACTTAATATTGCGAGAAAAGGAACGAATGAGTCTTTTTTAACATTAGCTCCACACAGGAGGCCCTGAGAAAAAAAATTCCCCTCAGGGCCTATGTCAATCAACGAATTGGATTTCAATATGTCAACGGACGTATGAATCCATCCCTACCACTGCGGTACGAGGTGATGTTCCAAGAGAGTCCTGCTGGAGAGGGCAAAGGTCTCCCTCAACAAGTCTCTCAACCCGGCTTGCCACGTAGCTGGTGGGCAGATGAATCCACCACCAAGAACCGGACAAATCACACCCCATGAACCCGAGCACCCCACCAGTCACCAAACGTAGCGAAACGCTTGGGGTGACCTATGGCAAAGGTCTTGGTTATCCAATAATTATACCCGTCTCCCAAAATCAAATTATGCTTTGAATCTTTGAAATCATTTCAGAAAAACCAACAAAACTACAAATAAAATGTTAATTTTTTAAAAAGACGAACCTACATTGTCAGATCCATTCTTTCTACGTAATCTTCCAAAAATCAAATAAATAGTCTCGAATTAGTATCGTCATTGGTTTATTATATTTCCGTCGAGGCGTACCAGGCACACTGCGCTTCTTCACATAGAAAAGCCAAAAACACTAATGCAGCAAATAACTCATCACTAGGGGCCCGGATTAATATGTAAATACATATTTTTAATTTACACGATTTTCGGTCTCGTATGTGTTCTCTACCTAGATTATCATATATAGATTGTGAAAAACTCATTTTTATTTTCCATATTTTTCCATATTTCATGGTTAAGTCCATATTTTACAAAAAATATCACAATCATCCATATTTTCGATTTTCATATCATAAAACATGAGTTAGTTCACAAAAATTGATATAATTTTACGTATTTGCATTCTCCCCACCACACGGCCGCCCGTGTTTCATTTCTCTCGCGTATTATTGTAATTTGATTTTTGATTCTCTTCCTCTACTTGCTTGCTGTTCCTTGAGCGTCTTTTTATTTTACGTACCCAAGTCACCTACTACTACTGTCTAGGTACCTATCAGTTTAATTTCAAAATACCCGAGGATAAACAACCTTTGCGTTTCAAGTAAAGCATATTTTAGACAAAAAAAGGATTTGACACCCTAAAAACAATTAATAAAGTTCTGAGCGGAAGCTTTGAGGTTACTGCAGACGTGCCTTACACAATTTCGGAACTAGGTGTCTTTAAGTATGCTCCCATTACATCATGTGACGTGGAAAGATCTTTCAGCCAATATAAGGCTATATTTAGACCAAATCGACAAAGTTTTAATTTCGATAATTTAAAAAAGCATGTGATTGTGTACTGCAATCAATTTAATAAGACAGATTTAGAGGAAGATGAATAAAACTTATTTTTTTATTTGAATTACCTGAACATTTAGCTATCTTTTTATAATTTTTTAATGTACCTAACTGTTACTGCATATTAATTTTTTACAATAAACAATGTTTAATATGAAAGATATTCTTATTTTATACTCCATATTTCTTCCATATTTTACATTTTTTAGTCCATATTATATGTACATATTTTGAATTTTTTAATACATATTTATCCGAGCCCTACTCATCACATTACAATATACCTACATACCCACATCAAAAAATTACTACCTAATCTTAAGTTTTCATGATTCTTTGCTATTGTGCAAAACTATTTTTTTTGCGTGATATACCTAAATATTTTTAAAACTAATTAGTAAACTTCATTTTCCATATTTTTTTTCCATAAATTATTCAACTAGCAAGTTCCCGGTATGCGGTGCAATTCCACTTTAATAAAGACAGTGTTTCTCCCAAAGACGTTACATACTTTAGACGCGGGGTAGAAATCTCAAAATGGGAAGCCAACAACAAGACAATTGTAGAGTACTCGATTTCTAGTACTTTAGTACACTAAACTGCCACGCGTCGAGTAAGGTCGTGTCCTACTAGTAAGTAAATTGCATTAAAAAGCGCCAAAATTCCCTCCTGTGTGATGAGAAAATGTTTCCATTACACGGTAAACAGTCGTAAAAGCGAAGGAATAACATTTCATTTGTAAATACATGCAAATTACTTATTATTATCGATTATAAAAATAATACAATTGCTTTCCGCCCAAAGATTTTATGCGTCATTAGAGAACTGGCCTACTAAAGTACAGTTTGGCAAGAAAGTGTAGAAAATAAATGATGGCGCTGCGATCGTTTTCTAGTTTTAAATGGCAACACCAAGATGGCTCATAAGACAAAGAACGTATGTTTAAAAAAAACACTTCTGGCAAAATGCATATTTCATAGCGTATTTGTATTTTCAAAAAAATTGCACAAAAAACTGTAATTTAATAGAAGCAAAATAAAACAAAACAAGTTTTAAGTGGGCGTTTATTTCGATATAAAAACGTAGGTACTTAAAAATTTAAGTCTATTAATTCAACACCCGACATGTAATTATTGTCTTTGTCTTCGTGTGATTCTTCTTCTTCCGTATCTTCATCTTCATCTAAACGCAGTTCATGGATATCATCATATATAGTACTGCCTCGTGTATAATATTCTGCCTCAATTTTCATCAAGTGTTTGCAACAATTTTTCCAATCATCAGCACTTATGCTATTACATATTATTATTATTATGCCCATTTTCCGTTTTCCCGGTGTTTCAAATTTTCCATCTGCCTTTTCCCCTTCCTTGACGATTCGTCTTACCGTTGTTTCAGATTTACCTGTGTGTGAAAAACATCATTAAAATTATTATTATAGAAGGTAGTTTTAAAAACACACACTAGATAATATTCACTTAGAAAGAAAAAAAAGAGAAAACGAGAAAAAAGGAACTTTTCTACGAGTTTAAAGAAGTTGCATATTATTATTTTTTTATTGAGTTATTCCCTTTTTCTTGTGGCCGCATATGAACTGTCAAATCGAAATGTCAAATTCGATTTTTTTTAACATAACCTCAAATCAGATTGTAATGATTATTATCGCTCGAAAATTGGCATAAATCGTGTAATACTAATGAAATTTATTAAACAAACTATACTACGTACCATTCATTTCTGCAGTTCGTTTTTAAACATCTTCTAAATCAAACAAAAGCTTCTTCGCGTGACACTCGGCTAGGCAACGTTGAAAAACGCAGAATGTAACCCCTCTTGTATCACTATGTAATAATTTATTCATTTTAATTAAATTCAGGCAAACAATGAATAAAAATATTATCAAATCAGCGATATTCTACTCAGATTTAAGACAATAAATCAACCGTAACACCCGATATCACGAAAGCCATAGGAAACGTCATATAATTCGGTGTTGCCATAGTAATGAACAGGTTTAGTTCCAATTGATTTAATTTCTAGACTTTCTTGCCAAACTATACAGGTCTGGATGCGCAACAGCCAAATTATAAAGTCGATGCCATGCCGTCGCTAAGTAAAATTTACTTTTTATAATAATAATCTAATGATTCTTTTCTGCGGTAAAACATCATACAAATCAGCAAAAACAACAAATTCAATAACTATTAACGCCATTTGCAAACTATCGTTGTTCATTATAGCTATTTGACACCTCAAAATTCGACTGGTGCCCAGGCCTCCTACTTTAGTCGGCCTTGAGACAGTATTCGACGGAACTTTTGAATTTTGAATACGAAAATGCCGCCCGCGTTCTATCTTTTGTTTCGTTCATATGCACATATTCTTTTAAACGTCTATCTTTATCATACACGAACAACTTTTGAATTAAGAAATTATTGAAAATCGCTGAAAACAAAAGAGTTTTGATTAATTGCCACATTATATCTTGAGTTTGTGAGACTATGGCAAGTCTATTTATATTTTTACGCACCAGATTTAAATGTCCGGGTTAAATTTTCCCCCAAAAAAAAAAAGGAAAAAAGAAGGAAAAATTAAACCCTTTCACACACTTCCCCAAATGATCATCTAGTCAACCCACGCTATGCAATTGCACTATATAAGTATTATAAATACAAAACAATACAAGAACAACATGTCAAATGGGAATATAATTCACCGACTCCAGATATTTTCATATCAGAGGGTCCGGCTCTGTGGCATTTCTAATTGAACCTATAAATCCTACTGATCCCTCAATATAAATATTTAAAAAATCTTTTGTAATCCTACATGTATTTAACGTCATTATTATTATTATTATTATTATTAATTTCAATAACAAGGTTTGTACATGTATGTATGATGTATATAATAAGTATAGATTCTTTTTTTTTCACAGACCTCCTACTAGGATTTCCTGTTCTGAGGTGGCCTGTAGTTTTTTAAAATATTTGTATTTGGTTATGGATTGTCTTTCTATCGTCTTCATGATGTTTGTAATTTTATTATCACTTTGATCTCTCAGCCATATTTTTACTTTTGTTTTAAATATATTCATTTCATTTATATTTTTGATTTGATCTGGTAGAGCATTGTATAATTTTATAGCATGGAATTTATTATTTCTCTGTCCAAAAGATGTGTTCAAACTGGGAGTAACCAGGATGTTATTGCTTACTGACCTGGTTGAGTATTTATGTTGGGCAGTGGAGTATACATATATGTTTTTTTTTTCAGTTTAAATAAAATATTTTTTGAATAAAGTTTCTGTACATTGAAGACTTGAAAGTTATTAAATATTTCTTCCGTCGGAGTTCTAAGCGGAACTTTCAGTATTGTCTTCAGTACTCCTTTTTGGGCTATATTGAGTCGCTCTGTGTGAGTGCTCAAAGCAGACCCCCATCCAGTTATCCCGTACTCTATTTGTGATTGACATAAAGCGTAGTACACTTTTTTAATGTCGTTTATGTTTCTGTCGTCAATGGTTTCTCCTTGTTCTCGTGTCCTTTCCCATTCGTCTGTGTTCCCCTTCCGCGTCCCCATCCCCTCCCACGACCCCTCCCCTCCAGCGACCCCTTCACCTCCTGCGTTACCCCTCCCTCCTATCCCGCGATTCTTCCTTCCCTCTCTTATTCCCTTAATATAGGTACCTACCTAATCACTTGTAATAAAATGTGTTGTGTATGTATAAACAAAATATCCCAGCTGCTGAGCATAAAGAAAGCGCCATTATAAAAATAAATTGTTTCTTTTTTATAATCTTTCAGAGGGTGACGTAGGTATGTTGTCTTACGTCGTTTTTGAATTAAATTTTTCTTTTCTTTTCATTTCAGATCAAAATATGGTTTCAAAATCGCCGAACGAAATGGAAACGAAAATATACAAACGACGTGGAACTATTGGCCCAGCAATATTACAGCAGCATGGGAGTGCTGGCTCCACGCCCCATGTTCCTCGGGGATCGTCTCTGGATATTCAACTGCCCGAATCAATCGCCATTAAACCCTATGCCTCAAACGCAATGGACCAGACCGATGCCAAACACCATATCAAATTTCCCACCAAATATTCACGTGTCTAATTTACCGTCCTCTTCTGAAACATCCCGCCAATTTTATCCGCCCCCTAAACAGGAACTTGGTCCCAACACTCATCAAATGCTAAACTCCAACGCTCATCAAATGCTCGGTCCCAACGCTCATCGAATGATGTCGCATTTGGGGCACGCTCCCCAGTTTGGGCCACAAATATTCCCACATCAGTCTTTGGTCACGAATTCTACCCTGAACCTGACAAATTGGAATAAACCACCAGAAAGTAATGCAATGCGTTACGATTATGCCAACAATCTGAAATGTAAAGTGCCACTCACTATTTGTAATAAGAACAGTCAGTATGCAAGTGAAGATCCGTTATTGCCTAAAGTTAATATTATGCCCTCCACAGTTTTAGAAAGTGAAAAAAATGTTCCTTCCATAATAGACGATGATGTACAAAATCGAGTAGAAAATAATTTTAGCGTATAAATAAATGATTTCAGCTACTAAAAATTGGCATTAAAAGCTTTCCTGGATTGTACCTTTATCGTTTCAAGTAGTAATGTGTTATTTTGCGAATAAGTTTACATTTTATTACTTAGTTTTTAAAATCGGTATTTTCAAGATAATTACAAAACTACATGAAAAATGTCCCACTCCTGTTGTTGCAGACGCTAGACTTACTGTTTGAATATGTATTTTTTACTATATGTATTATTTTTACGTCTGACCGTAGTTTTTTTTTACAAAAACAGCATTACTTTTTTAGCATAACTTTTATGTTACCATTTGTACGTAAGAGATTTATAAAAAACCTGTTTTTCAATTCAAACAAACAAAAATATCTTAATGGTCAGTAGAAATATTGCATTATTTCAAATTTTTGTCATTATTATTGTTAAGTTATTTTAATTAATACTAAAATTCAAATTATTGTCATTATTATTGTTAAGTAAAGTTATTTTAAATAATATTCGAAACCGTTGGAGCTTCTACTACTGTGACTTGAAAAACAATTTGTATAAAATTGCGAAACATATTTTTATGGAAATATTGAAAATAAACATAGCGAAATAAATAAAAAAAACTTTAATTTTATTGTTTTTTCTCTCAATATGTTTGTTTTTACCGATGTTTACTGTATTATACCCATATTTTATACCTCCAAGATTAAACCCTACACATACCAACCAAACATTTTTTTTGTTCCTACCTAATTCAAATTCGGAACAAGATTCACAATGTTCACATTAGTTGACGTTTAAAAAAAACTTAAAACGTTTTTTCATTCTACACCATTTTTTCGTCAAATAAGATAAATTAAAGAATGAAATAACACAAAGTATATTTTATATATTCAATAATATTCATAATTTATAAAATCTTTTCTCTTGAACAAGTTCTGCTATACAATTATTATTACGCGTGATAGCTGTTTCGCCTTAAAGGCATTGACACTTAATTAGCTGTTAATAATTCAATAATAATATTGAATATATAAAATAAAAAGTAAAAATTCAAATGGAGTTCAACAAATTAAACTTTATGGAAATAAATAAATTAAATAATATTATCAGAAAAAAGCATGAAAATGTATAATTTAATATGCTACTACTCAAAAACTAATAACGACAAAAATAAATAGTCCATAATTGGACAAAAAACGTTTCATCGTTGTATTTATTTTGTTGCAAATTTTTTTTTGGTACGGGCCACTACTCATAACTTACCGGAATCCCTCTGGAATCCTTCCCGAAAACCAAATAAACGAAGGTAGGTACCCATCCATTCCCATTTGTCGGTAACCGGATCACGATCACGATAAGTCACGTGGGTCCAAATAAAAACATGGCCGCCGCACTTCTACAACATTGAGTTTGACAGTTTGTTTCGCAAATCAAAATAATAAAAGATATTTGCATGGTAATGCCAGAACAGCCAGAAGCTGGTGCCGGCACATCATGTCTGGAAAAAGAGTTTGTTATCGATTCATTTTGATAACCGCACCGACTGACGTAAGTATTCATTTCATCGTCTCCTTTTCGATAGTATCGCCGATCCATGTTGTGTTTTTGCCGGAAAATCATCGCTTTTGTTCTGCGGTGCATCGGGGAACCTAGATTTCAAAAGTGAATACATAATATGGCAGCGAACCTTGCGGCAGCGAATATAACTACAATAATTGAAAAAAAATCGCGTTGAATTTCTATGCTTTGTTTGATAATCAAAGTTAACTCCGCTAGATGGCAGTATAAGAACTTTCAATTCTTTTAATGTATGGGAACTCTTGGGAGCTCCCAGCTGTATTGTCATTTTATCTCGATTATTATTATTACACATACTGTATTGTTTGTTTGCATTTTTTGTTTTTCGCTCGTCGCGCCGCAGGTCCGTGGTTTTAATAAATCGCGTGTTCAACAAAAAAAGTCTATCTCGTTTATGCCTAAATATAAACGAACCAGTGCGAATAGTGGATTCCAATAGGAATTTGGTCTGCGTGGATAGTGGGCGACTCTGATAATCGATATTTGTTAGTCTAGACTTGGAGGCGCCGGCATACAAGGCACCTGTTGTTAAGTGCAAATGGCAAATTATATATTATGATAAATTATGTGCTGCGTTTGCTTCGGTTCTTCAATGCCCGCAGTGGGGCAAGTCAAGCTTACAAGTTTCAAATTTCAAAATAAAACATCCGCTGTCACCGCAGATGAAAAACAATCAAAATGACAAAACAAGGTTAATAAAAATACTGTTTATTTACTCGATAATTTTAGCAAAGATGTTTTCTGTTCGCTTGCATTGTAACGTGTTTCTAAAACCATCGAATTACAAGATAAATTCGATAATTCGGACAGTAGAGTGACAGTTTTAAAATGACGTTTTACATTAGTTGTGTTTCGTAAGGATTTCGCAAATAAATCTGCGTTTATATGCTTTTTGGTGAAGAATGGTAACCCAGACCATGCAATGTTATGGATTCATGATATAAATGGTTAATATCCCATAAGAAATTCACCGTTTTGAATCTGTTATGTTTTTTTTTTACAAACTAAAATGAGTTAACTAAAATCACAATTTTTACTGATGAAATTCACTCGCTGCTCTATTTTTGGTAATTATCGGTTCGGACTGGCCACGCTTATTACGAATAATTTTTAGAAAAAAACTTTAGATTCGCCTTAATTACTATAAAAGGAAACTTTTTGGCTTTGGGGCGGCGGAAAATAATGCATTTTAATTTTCAATTGCATAAAACCAAAATTCACTTCGCGAACCGAAGCAGCGAAAATCCGCAGCCGTAGCTGTCACTGTTATGGACTGTAGCCGACTTCGTGGGATACCTACATGAAATAACGCGAATCACAAACCATGTTACACAAACCTAGCGTAGCCGCTAAACCACTTGAAAACTGGGATGTTTTTCTTGCGTTGACGCGAGTAGGAGTTATAAAGGGGCACATTCTTTTGTATCACAAACCATGTTACACAAACAAGCCCGCTAGACAAATTTCATAATTACGCGCCTTAACCCACGAAGTCGGCTACAGTCGTATTAGCTCTTGTTAATTTATCAAGGATACCAACATAACAGTGACAGTTACGGCCGCGGATTTTCGCTGGGTCGGTTCGTAAAGTGAATTTTGGTTTTATGCAATTGAAAATTAAAATGCATTATTTTCCGCCGCCTCAAAGCCAAAAAGTTTCCTTTTATAGTAAAAGGCGAATCTAAAGTTTTTTTCTAAAAATTATTCGTAATAAGCGTGGCCAGTCCGAACCGATATTTACCAAAAGAAATTAAGGTGCGCTCGGCAAAATTGAGGGAGATACAGCCGTTTAAAGTATGAATAAAATGTCACTTCATGAACCGATACTGTCCGCCATTTGACACTAATATGTTGGTATCCCTGACCTGATAAAAACAAGAGCCTAGATACGATTGTAGCCGACTTCATGGGATAAATAATAAGGCGCATAGGTACTGGAATGGAGACAAACCATTCAAATCCTGGGATGTTTTTTAAAATAAAGATAATATACACAAGCCCGCTACACAAACCCTGCGTAGCCAAACAAACCATTCAAAAACGTAGGCTGTTTTTTAAAGTAAAGATAACATACACAATCCCGTTAGACAAACCATTTATAAACGTAGGCTGTTTTTTAAAGTAAAGATAATTTACACTATCCCGCTAGACAAACCATTGCCTGAAGTGGCGCGGGACTCGATCGCTCTGAAGTGTGCGTGTAAACGGCGCCTTATCCATGTATCCCACGAAGTCCGCTACAATTGTATCTTGCTCATCCTTGTATCAGGGATACCAATATATCAGTAACAAAATGTTCGCGAAGTGAAATTTTACTTAACGTAATTGAAAATTAATTACTTATTCAAATTTTTTTATTATTGCTTTCCGCACTTTTTTTCACCTTCCAGATTAAAGTTCTCAACTTAAAACGCGGTGAAAACATGGTTTTTTTTGCCAAAAACAATCTGTGCCCGGATCTGCATTCCTCCCACAATATATGTTAATAGATGCGCTGTAGAAATCTCAAAGTGGCAAGCAAAAAAAATGTCAATTGTAGTGCTTTCAATTTTGTAGTTTTAGCAATAAACTGTCACGAGCATCGCCTAAGGTCGTGTGCTACCTCTAAATAAATTACATTAAAAATGTGGCTAAACGCTCACGTGAAAATGTTTTAATTACACGGGCAAACACTAATAAAACCCAAGAAACAACATTTCATTGTCATGGTCATTGGTCATGTTTTTAAAAGCAATATGTTTGTAAAATCATTGTCCACTTTGATTCTAGTTGGTTTCTGCTTGTAGTTCTGTTCCAAACACGATATTTAGATTCTGCAAAAAGAGACAGTCCCTGGCACATTATAAATTAATCGTAATTCAGCCTTCCAGTATCAAATTTTTTAACCAATTGACTTCAATAATATGTATTTAAAATAGCATAAGTATATTTTTGTCCCAAAGTTACAAACGAGAAGAGATTTTAATGGACTTAAGAAAATATTTTTCGTGAAGTAAGCAGAACTTGGTTATAATATAAAATAAATAAATGAGCATGAGAGAAACATGGCTATTTATTAAAACTTCTATGGCACGCGTCAGCATTTTGGCATGCATTTACACAATTTGGTTAGAGATAGTACACAAACTCACGTGACGCGTTCCATTTTATCACCGAAAACTTCATCGAAATAATTGACCGGTCAGTGGCTGAGTTGGCATCGCATTTAGGTTCCACCCAGGCATCACATGTTCGATTCCTCGGCTGGCTAATCTTCATCCAGACGCAAGCAACATTTTCCGCTTACTATAGTGGTAGTAGGAGATTTTCAAATATTTTTAGGTTATTCGTTAATTGGGAATGTTTGTCTTTTAAAAAAATATATAATAAATTGAAAGTATGACAATTAGCATAATATATCTTTTGCTTGCCACTTTTGATATATCTACAACGTGTCTTTAGTTTGTAATGTCATGGTTTTAAATTAATATGAATGAACTCTGGCCAAACAATTATAAGACAAATATTCACGTTTTACCAATAACATGATTATATTTTGATTCGTGACGATGCACCACCGTGAGAGTAACCTTGCGGCTACTCTTTGCTATTTAGACGCTTATCGACTTCGATACGAGTTATGCCCGAACACCAAACAAGATAGGTAATTCACAATTAAGTGGTACTCACTGCTGTTATGTCTTCTGGCTTGGTTTCCGTTTGGTGACAGTCACTGATGTGTCCATAAGTGCTCGACAATTGGGGTTATTTTATAATCCACGATAGAGATCTGAGTCATGAGTCGATTCACATAAGAAGTTCACACAAAGCATACGATATAATACGATAGGATTTACACTTTATTTAACGATAAGATAAATAATACTTCAACGTAGAGCGAAATGTCACGATACGATAATGGTTAGCAACGGACTCGCGATATTGCGGTACATGACACCTGTCTACCGTGTAGGTAGGCCCCTTATTGTGCGGAATTCCAAAAATCTGGATTCCTCCGATCCTTTATGCCAATCGGAGCACAAAACGCATGAAATCCATCAGCGTTATGAAACATATTTCAATATCTATTTCCATGATAATATCGGGTTAAATGTTGCTTGTGCAATGATGGAGGATTTAGCTAAAACATAGAAATTTGCCTAGGTGAAAACGTGGCACATTTGTCCACTAAGCAACTAACCGATCGATCCTACGATAAATCCGACCTTGTCTAATGCAGGCATTTTTCAATATTCTCGCTTGATTTACACTAACGTGATATTGTATTATGTTAGGATGATTAAAATAAAGAGGTTTAATGTTTAAAACAGATATACTTTATTAATCACATAGATTCACAAATTCAAAGCTGTCAAACCTCTTGCTTATCCCTTTTGCCAAAACAACGTTTTGTCAAAGAAACTTCAGGTACTTTGCAACAAAACTTTATAATACACTTCCACTGACTATTAGACAGCACACTAATCAACATAAAATACAAAACAGATACCAAGTTTTGGATCACTACCAAAGACATATCATATATCAACAATATTTTTAGAACCTCCTAATGCATGCTAACCCATTGGTACGATGCTGATTGTCCTTGTACTTTTACTTTAAATGTAAATAACATTGTTGTTGTTATCCTTTATAAACTACTTTTAAACTATTTATGTTAAAATGCGCCTGATCTCAACACAGGAACTTCTAGTGAGACAGGCACAGCACAATTACCTATGTAAAAAAAAAAATTAAAAAAAAAACAAGACTTGAAACATGGAGGTTAAAATAATATGTAGAAACTATGAAGTTATTGTCAGCGACATTCGAAACAGAATAACGGTTGGTTTTTAAACCGCTTCGTCTTTAAAAATGCGCAGTCCGACAACAGTTTCGTCAACTTAAAAAAAATCATACCTTCGAATTTTAACATGGAAACATAAAAACTTTTTATAGTGCTATTTGTAGGATTTATAAAAAAAATATAAAAAAATTGTAAAATTTATAACCGCGCGAATCCTGCGTGTTTGTTACTTTGTAACTGCCGTGAGGGGTACTTATTCGAGTTAACATAGAATATTTTCGATTTATGTATGTTGTCCGTGGTATACTTGATAATGAAAGGTGCATATCTAAGGAAAAACGACAGCTGATCACAAATTTAGCGTGAAAAAAATATTTTAAAAATTTATTTTTAACATCGTCCTAAATTAGTCAACGAAGTTTGGATTTGCGACATCTATGGTCATAATAGATAAAGCATTTCAATACCTTTGTTTTAAAATAATTGGCTGGCCATGGAAATGTTTTAAATAATTACAATAAATGTTTTACTAATGGTAGGAAAATGTGGTCCAATTTTGGACCGCTATCAATCGCAGAAAAATAAAAGTGATCCAATTTTCAACCATAATCGCTCCAGTGGTTAACACAAACAAATTATTAATGTAATTTTTATTACCATTGTTCATATTCTAATCAATAACCTATTATTTATATACTAATCTGTATTTGTTTTTACTTTCAGAACACATATCTACCAGATTACCAGTATGACTCCATTTTTACATTCATAGCAAAACCATAAAAGCGATAACAAAAAAAAAATAATGTTTTTCCACCAAAAAGCTATATTTTTGGTTGCAATTTATTTATTGAGCGAAGTAGGTGCGTTTCCAAAACCAAAAATGAAGAATACAAATGAAATAAATCATAAATTAAAACTCAACAGTGATAAAACTGAAGACTTGTTCCGATTGAAAAGGAATTTGAAGTATGTTTTTAACAATGAATTATCTTCTGGAAGCGATGTCGGTAAGAAGATCACTGTTTTACCGACGAACGAGCCACAAAAAGTCAACAGTCCCGTTGTGAATGACTTGTTTTCGCAGTCTACTTCGAAGTCGCTACAAATTAAGCTGCAACATGGCAATAGTGAACTTGTCGTTGGCCGGAAGCAAACCGATGATGCGGCGGCGATGTTTAAGGCTTCGCTGTTGGAGAAGGCTACAGTGATGGCGAAGGGGGGCAGCTCGAGGATATGTATTCACACGTATAACAGCGTGGCGCATTCTGCCAGAGTTCTTACTGATGGGCCGGTGGTAGGATCAATCTATGACGATGATGAGATCGAGTATGGAGATTACGGTAATATTAATCTGTTTTTTAAACATTATTATCATTTTTATAAAACGAGCAGACAGTATTCTGCCGATGTGCTCATATCTGTGTCACAATAATAGTAAATTGAGATGTTTTAACCCGTAAACGTCTTATTTCGGTTTTCAGAACAACTCATAAAGGTTTCATAGAAATTTATGTATCTCCCTTACTATATTAGGGAGAGAAATATGATATAAATGGTGTTAGAAAGAAAATAACACCATGCTTTATATTCAAATCCAAAAACCCTTTAACCCGTCAAAGGCCATAAAAAACACGGAAATTTCCTAACAGAGCACCACTTTGAATTAAGAATTGATTAATTTTTGGGGATCGCTGGCAACGGTTAATATGCACTTTTTTTAAAAAAAACCTTTTGATTCACCTTAATTACATTAAAAGGCAACTATTTGCATTGGGGGAAGTGGAAAATATTTCATTCTAAATTTCATTACGTAAAATTAAAATTAGCTTTCGTCTTGTGAGATTGTACGCCAGAATCACAAACCATGTTACACAAACCTAGCGTAGCCGCTAAACTACTTGAAAACTGGGATGTTTTTCTTGCCTTGACGCGAGTAGGCGTTATAAAGGGGCACTTTCTTTTGTATCACAAACCATGTTACACAAAAATATTTTCCACTTCCCCCAATGCAAATAGTTGTCTTTTAATGTAATTAAGGTGAATCAAAAGATTTTTTAAAAAAAAAGTGCGTATTAACTGTTGCCAGCGATCCCCAAAATTTACCAAGAATTGAATGTTTTGTGGATTAATTTTGAGCTATTGTGTATTTTATTGGCCGAATCACATTCCTAGAACAATAAACTATGTACCAAAACAACATTACTTGCGTTAATTACGTAAATTGATAGGTTTTACGATGTTTTCGTCAAGTAACACGCATCGACTTTGACAGAAAGAATCGCGGCAAATTTGACATTTTGATACCACGGATAAAATCATTTAAAAATATTCTGGGGTTGCCAGGTGAATAAAATTTATGCCTATCTTATGCGTAAATGTTGGCGCCAGCGATTCTGACCTTGTCCTTCATACAAATTCTGTACATAGAAGGGTCAAAATCGCAGACAAACATATTTTTTTCGAAATTTTTTCCACGCACATGCGCACAAACTGCACGTGGATTCGCGTCTCCGGCCAATTAGAGGTTAAGAAAATTTTAAAAACTAGGAATTTTCGTCAATTATTTTTACATGAAACAACAAAAATGTGAGTTTATGATAAAGTTTGTAATAAATTTGTCTAATAGAATTATGTGTGTTTTATATTTTTTCATTACCAGTAACTTAAGTTAGAACAAACGTAAGGTGTGCCATTTTTCATCACCTTTTAGTTTTTGGATCCGTTCACAAATATTCCATTTATTTTGATTTAAATGCAAAGCGGAAATATTTTGACACACTGGTAGAATATGGTTGAAGCCCGAGGCGGAAAATACAAATTTTTTTTTTTTAAATTTAAATTTTGATGATTTATTTCTTTTGTTTAGATGAACGTGAGCCAGTGTTGAGTAATATGACAATTCCTGGACTGGGCTACATGCAAGTTGAACACTGCGCCAAGCCAACAGACTTCTGCTACGCTTTCTGGAGTCAAGGAAAGGAACCAGGGGATATTTCCATCCTCGGTCAAGGTGAGAAAACTGGAAGATATTAATTATTTTTGAAGTGAAAACTTCTTTAGCACTGTTGTGATTTGAAAATCAATGAAACGAAAAAGTGACACTAAAAAAGGACAAACACATTCATTTATAGGATTTAGCCTGCGAGAGAATGAGATAATAATCGGTCTCCTCTTTGTGCGGTGCTTCGTAGCCTCCCCATTCTTGTCTACCCATTGTTTTCTGAAGGTTTCACTTCTACAGCTTGTGAACTGCTTGTAAAATGCAGTAAATTGACATTTCAAAGTTCCACAGCTTGTAAATTTCTTTTTTTTTACATTACGTCCGCACGGGACGCCCTGAGGAAAAATGAATCCTTCAGGTTCTATGTCATCTTTGGGGATACTTTGTGTAGGTCTTTTTGGGGAAAGATTTTTGCATATCTTATAGAAATATTGCCTTAAAAGAAGTATCAATTTTTAATTGTTCATCTTTGGGGATACTTTGTGGAGGTCTTTTTGGGGAAAGATTTTTGCATATCTTATAGAAATATTGCCTTAAAAGAAGTATCAATTATTAATTGTTATAATTTTTTTGCAGGTTGCTGGGAGTCTTCGGACATCCAGGAGGCGTGCTCCAAGGAGGCGTGCAGCTCTGAGCGGCCTCCCCCTCGAGCCCGCCCCGCCACCAAGTTCTGCTGCTGCAGGGCTGACCTGTGCAATGCACAGCCACTGTCAGCCCCTCTCAACACAGGTCAGTATAACCATTAGACACTTTTATAATTACCGTGGCGATTCACGGTGATTACGGTACCGTGACGGCAAAAAAGGCATTGAACATATGGTTCTTAACACAATAAAAAATTCAAATTGGGAGGCGGGAGGCGGGAATGGGTACCACCGCCCCAGGAACCTTTATTGGATAACCAACACCTCTGCCATAGGTCACCCCAAGTGGTTTGCTACGTTTGGTGATTTAGCAGGGGTGCCCGGGTTCATAGGGTGAGGTTTGTCTAGGTCTTGGAGGTGGATGACCAGGACACACTGAACCCCAGATTCCTACCCACCCCTTAAACCCTTTTCCTTCCCATAACTCTCCTCTCCTTCCTTTCCTTAAAAAAATTCTCCTCACAGCATCCCCAAAGATGACATAGGCCCTGAAGGAAATTATTTTCCTCAGGGCCTCCTGTGTGGAGCTCATTCTTACATATTAAATAATGGTAAACAAAAGATGAGATACACAAAATATGTGTCTGTTTCTTCCAAAGTAGTACTTTTTTCCTTTGGAGGAAACAGACATACCTTATGACGGCTCGGTCAAAGATTGAATTTAAGGATTTCATTTGACAATCTCATTTCACTGGTATAATTCCTATTTGGGAGGCGGGTATGGGAACCGCCACCTCGGGAACCATTTATTGGATAACCAACACCTCTTCCACAGGTCACCCCGAGTGGTTCGCTACGTTTGGTGATTAAACAGGGGTGCCTGGGTTCATGGGGTGAGGTTTGTCCGGGTCTTGGCGGCAGATACGTCTACCCACCTGCTGCGTGGCGTGACGTATTGAGAGCGACTGGTTGAGGGAAGCTTTTTGACTTCTCCAGCCGGACTCTCTTAACCCATCGCCTTGCGCTGCAATTGGAGGGATGGATTCATGCGTCTGTCACTCCTGGACACTGACCCCCATATTTCTACTTACCCCTCATACCTTTTTCCTTTCCAGAACATCCTCTCCTTCCTTTCCTTAAAAAGACCCCTCCACACAGCACCCCCTAAGATGACATAGGTCTTAAGAGAAATTACTTTCATCAGGGCCTCCTGTGCGGAACTAATGTAAAAAAAAACTTTTTTGAACATATTTCTGGAGACGGACGTCTCTAGAGATATGAATGAGCAATTTTTACAAATGAATTTCGGTTGTGTATCAAGCTTGTACACAAAACAGCGAGGACTCAAATCTAGAAATGACTTAAGACGGCTCCTACGTGAGAAGCAAGCGCGACGAAATAAGTTTAACTTCTTCTCAGAATTAAAATTCTTCTGAACTTCTGAGAATTAAAATCCAAGACACCCATTTGAGTTCTTCTTTCCTTCACAGCCATCCCATCGACGGAAGAATCCTGGACACCTTTGATCAGTGTGGACCCCTCGCCGCACTTCCTGGAGGGCGCCACCCTGTTTTACGTGGTGTTGTCATTCCTGGGGGCGCTGTCCATCGTTGCCGCCCTGCTAACGGTGTGCTGCCGGCTGGGGAAGTCCGCCCACAGCACCCTGGATCCTGGTAAACTAAAATTATACCAATTGAATTTTAATTAAAAATAATAATCACTTCGTTGTAACCAGAGGCGGCTCTAGGGGACTAAAAGTGTAAAATCGATTTTTTTTATCAGAGTTAACCCCTCCGCAACGCAAGATATATGCGTTAAAAATACGACAGCAGTCAAGTACAATAAGCGTGTTTACACGTCAGCGCGTGTGTCTCCATAGAAACCGTTATAACTCCGTTATTGTTTTAGTTACATCCCTAAAATAAAAAGTGAAAGGTCGATAGTGAATCATGCTGCACATCTCTATTCAAGTTGTCCATAGAAATACATAAAAGAACATTCTGTCAGACGCGCAGTTTGACACATAATTTATCCTGCCAAATTTCCTACGGGCGCCCGACATTGTTAATTTTTATTAAATATTTTTATATGAAATGATAAAAAGTGAGGTGACAAAAGTGTTTATTACACATTTATACAATAGAATAAGTATTGTTGTTTACATAATCTGTGATTTTAGTACCGTTTTCACATAAAAACATCACGTGAGTCATTTTCACATTTTTTTAATGTTTGCATTCTAAATTTTAATATTTACAAATATTAATATTTATTTGTAATATAATAAAATAATTCAAAAGCTTATTTTGTAACCTGTCTAAAACAGTTTTTACTATTCGGCTACGTTCAGAAATGTTTCATTTATAGAGCTTTGACCACTCATTTTCCGCTCGTGCGCCGGCGTATCATGAGACTTTACACGCGATTTTGACCCTTATGTATAAAGAAAGTGTATGAAGAACACGGTCAGAATCGCTTGCTCTATTATCGCTCTTTACCATAGAGAAAACCGCAATTAGATTGGTGACTCCATATAATTTATATTAATGATTTACCGGAGCGCGGGAACGTGCGCAGTTCTTGCGCATGCGCGGGAAAAATTCTTTGGTTTTCAACTTTGACCTTTCTATGTACGAAATTTCTCAAGGACGCTGTCAGAATCGCCGGACATTGGGTGTCATGGCTGCCGCTTTTTGCGAACGCTAATTGGTTACAACCAACCCCATTTACCCGCGGCATTCAACGAGTTAATTGTGAAGCGGTAATAATACAAAGTTTTCGTAAAATGCCATTTCGTTAAAGACATTAAAAGTGCATATTGGCGATTTTCTGAGGGGTTAATATTGTTAATGCGTAGGGAATATTATAAAAATGCCAATACCTAAAGTGCATATTGGCGATTTTCTGA
This sequence comes from Limnephilus marmoratus, assembly GCA_917880885.1. NCBI lineage: Eukaryota > Metazoa > Arthropoda > Insecta > Trichoptera > Limnephilidae > Limnephilus > Limnephilus marmoratus. The sequence goes on along the minus strand of OU862932.1, from coordinate 2,308,563 downwards.
GGGGTTAATATTGTTAATGTGTAGGGAATATTATAAAAATGCCAATACCTACATGTAATTAATTTGCCCGTACTCACCTATTCCGAAGCCAGTAGCACAATATGGTTTTATTTTAATTATTCTCGATATCTTTAAATATATTTGCTGCAGAATTCGACATTTTAACGTGCATGCATGAAACGTGTTTTCTGCTGACTAATGATATCCAGGATGGCCTTGCCCTTCAAATAAAATATGCAATAAATCACACAAAAACTTTCGGCTGTTATTTTTTGACGTCTCTCTCTAAACGTATTTCTGTCTCGCCTCGGGCATATCCCAAAGTTCCAAAAAAATATTTAGTATGATTCTAAGCACACGGCAGACATGTGTGTTTACATCTTAGTTGACCGTTCTGGGACAAATTTTGAAGTGACCCTATAGTAGGTACATGCAATTGCTTATCATTTGGGCGCAAGATGGCGCTGGAACGCTATGATATTATTTTTTATGAATCTGCAAAAAATCTGCGCACTTGCGATTCGTACAGGGTTAGCAGTTGTGTACTATTAAAGTATCTGCAGGCCTTGTACAGTATACCCAGTTTTAAGCGTGCGTTTTTCTTGCGTACCTGCGCAGGGCCAAAGAGTGAAGAACATAAACTAGTATCCGCTAATGTTAATTATTAAAATTAATAATAATTATTTTTTTTATTTCCAGACATGGAACATGGCAACACTCAAGAGGCTGGAGGGCCTGGTTTCTCCTGTAGTGCCACCTGTGTGGACAATCTCAAACTTCATGACAACATAGGTACATAACACATTAGAAAGATTGGATTAGGTTAGATTAAATTTGAAAAACATTATCAACAATGCTGCGTCTACCATTTGCTAGTCAGTCTATTTGTTACTATTAGGTACTCACTTTTGAATTTATTACCATTTTTTATAATAATGCAGATTTGAAAAGTTAGTAATTGTAAAAAATTCCTTCGATGGAAAAAATCGCAAAGTGATCTCTTAAAATAATAAAAATAACACATCTGACGAGCTATTCTATATCTTTTGTGGGAACGAGATAGTTCTCGGCCAAGATGTGCTGTCAGATTTGTGTGATTTTCTCTGGATGTTATTTGCTTTTTCTATGGATGTTATTTGCTTTTTCTATGGGCCGATGTCAGAATTTCAGCTGTGAGCTGTCATTTATTTTTGTTTAGGTCGTTTTAAACACGAATTCATGCAAGTATGCATGATATCTATCTCGATCGAGACGGATAACGGGCGAGACCTCTCGTCAGGTTTGTGTGATTTTCTAAAAAAAAAAACTAACTAACCATCACTCCGTTTCCCCGCAGGGGTAGGCAGAGAGGACGGACCGCCAAACATCCCGGTCTTGGCACACATTCCTTGTCTCGTTTACATTCATACAACGTCTCATACATTCTCTTCTATTATTCTGACTCTTGACATGGCCCGACTCAAGTATCTGATGATTTTATGACTCAAGTATGTGTGATTTTCTAAGGCTGTTAAATGAATAAATAATCATGAGATTATTATATAACATTCGATACTTGCGCCTCTACCTACGGCAAAACAAAATTCATCCATCCTTCGACCATAGCAGGTAATAAAGTATCGTGTGATTCTAAAAAATGTTTTTCAATCATGATTCAAAAATTTTTGTAAAAAAAAATTCCTCCCGTTGCATCTGAAACTGTTTACAAATTACAGCTTCAAATGCAACAGGAAAGTGGACTGTAAATTAAACGAAACGAAATGAAAATGATGTTCGCTGGAATTGGTGATAATGCGTGTATGGAAAGATTACAAGGGAAGCAACGAATAACCAATCACTTACCTCTGAGAAGCCGCACACAACACAATCACAAATGTACGTTATATTAGTCCACTGCGTTATCTTGAGGTATTAAGTTAAAAAGAAATCGGATAAATGACATCCCAGTAGGAACTATGCATATTATCATTTCAAAACTAAACACCAATTTTAAAATTGTCCGCAAAAAGAAGTATTACACCATGTCGAGTGTCATTGACTCGTTGTCACTCGACATTGGAGCTGGTGGAACAAAATCAATTTCAAGTGACACTCTACATTGGAGTGGAAAGGGTTAATGGGCGTATATATTATGTGCTGTTTATGAATGTTTGTTCAAAGGTTTATAAAATTTCAGGAGAGGGGAGGCATGCTAAGGTGTGGCGTGGCTCGTTGGGTGGGGTCCCCGTGGCCGTGAAGGCCCTACCGTCCTCCCGAGTAGCCCTCTGGACCCGAGAGAGGGAGCTCTACTGCCTGCCGCACATGGGACACCCTAATCTACTGGCCTATCTCGGTAAGATTGAATCAATTACTGTTAATCCTAGTGTTTGAGATTACTTAAAATGTTTATATGCTAATAGCCAAATAATTAAAAATCCAACCGTCGAAGACGACATGGCAACAAATATAGAAAAACCATACAAATTGAATAAAATCCTTGTAGACTACTCTATCCTTCTCTCTGTAGATTGATAATTATTTGTACCAGTCTGAAGATGGCTTTAACATGCTGAAAACAGTTACGGTCAAAAATAAATTAAGTGGAAATAAGTTTTATTTGTGTTTTATTAAATTACTAGCTGGGGTACCCGTCTTCGCTCGGGGAGTTAATAAATGATGGAACCGACATTCGAACCCACCATGGATCTTGCTTTATATACCCCTACCAATGGGTACCCCCACCCATACCAAAAAGGCTTTGAATGTCCAACATTCCACTAAATTCGAGAGCGTTCTGGAATATTCCACAATGATCTTGGATGTTCCTAATACCTAAACTACCTATCGAAATACAAAATAAATTTTTATTTTTTTTCCTAGACTCAATACCCCCTTAAGCCATTTTTCCTTTCCAGCGTTGATTTGATTATATTAATAATGACAATGAACCACTTTATTATAACCGGTTATTATTAACTAACCGGTTTCGGTTCAACCTGAACCTTGCTCAGGGTGAATAAAATGTATTAAATAAAGTACGGGATTACAGAGTATTTAAATGAAAAGTAGAAGAGTGATAGAGAACATTAACTTTGGTGGGGGTGAGGGAGAGGTACCTAAGAGGGAGATGGTAGAAGTAGGCAAGGGTAAGGGAAATATGTTAAATATGGGGCTGCTTGACAAATCTAATTTGATTATATGTGTGTAATTCCAGGTTGCGACACCCGCCCGACCCTGGAGGGCAGCTCGGAGCACCTGCTGGTCCTGCAGCTGGCCCCGCTGGGCTCCCTGCGCCAGTACCTGGCCGCGCACACCCTCCACTGGGACACCTACACCAAGATGGCACTCGGAGTGGCCTCCGCCCTGGCTCACCTGCACACTCACATCGATCGGGATGGTAATCCATACTCTGCTATTTTGCCAAGTGGTTTGCTACGCACTGACTCCCAGATTCTTACTCCCTCGTACCTTTTTCCTTCTCAGAACTTCCTTTCTTTAAAAAGATCCTTCACACAGCAACCCCAAAGATGACAAAGTCCCCGTGGGAAATTGTTTTCCTCAGGACGTACTGTGTTGTGCGGAGCTATTGTAAAAAAAAATAAAGGAGACTCATAAATAAGTTATCCTATTTTCCTCATAGCCTCTAACATTTTTGGGAATGCAGTGCGGAGAGTCATTTAACCTGTCAAAGGCCATCAAATTCCAGGAAAAATACGGAAATTTCCTAAAAAACCACCATTTTGAATTTTTAATTGAATGTTTTGTGGATTAATTTTGAAATATCGTATATTTTTATTGACCGAAACACATTCCTAGAACAATAAACTATGTACCAAAACAACATTACTTGCGTTAATTACGTAAATTAATAGGTTTTACTATGTTTTAGTAGAGGAACAAGCATCAACTTTGATAGATAAAATTCGCGGCAAATTTGACATTTTCATGCTACAGATAAAATCGTTTAAAAATATTCTGGGGTTGCAAGGTGAATGAAATTTTTACCTGTCTTATGGAGAAATGAGGGCGCAAGCGATTCTGACCTTGTCCTTCATACAAATTCTGTACATAGAAGGGTCAAAATCGCAGACAAACATAATTTATTCGAATTTTTTTTGAATTTTTTTCCCGCGCATGCGCCCATGTCTCCGGCTGATTACAGGTTAAGCAGATCAGATGTGTGAGAGGTATGTAGAAATCTGGGGTTTAGTGTGTTTAGTGTGTATCCACTCTTATGCAAGGCATTGGACCGAGAGAGTCTGGCTAGAGATGTGAAAGGGTCTCCCTCAACCGATCTCTCTCAATCCAGCACGCCACGCATTTGCTAGACAGACACATCCGCTTCAACACCTCAACAAACCTCACCCTATTAACCCGGGCACTCCTGCTAAGTCACCGGCCTTAACTTACCTCTTGGGGTATTCTGTTGCAGAGGTGTTGGTTATCCGATGAATGGTTCCATACATACCCGCCGAAAATACAAATTTTGGTATTAATTTCTTTATTTTTGAATAAATTTCCAGATCAGTACAAGCCGTGCATTGTTCACCGCGACGTGAACTCCTCGAACGTGGTGGTGCGCGCAGACTTGAGCTGTTGCCTCGCCGACTTGGGGCTGGCCATGGCACTGCCGGACACTCGCAGGGCGGTGCAGCAGCACAGGATCCAGGAGGTATTCCATCATCATCTCTTCATTCTTCAATTAATGAAGAAGATAATAAATATTATAAAATTTAAATGAAACAGGTTCAATAGGGTTCAAAACCTGGCTTGCACAAGTCGTAATTTGTGTGTTTCACATTTTATTTATTTAAAATAATATATATTAAATTATTTGCGGGTTCCAGAGTGGAATTATCTCCACACAGAGGGCCCTGAGGACAACAATAGAGAACTCTAGTCCAATTTTTTTTATTTTTTTTTTTAATGAATAATGACCTTCTAACTTAAATAACTGCATTTTTATTTTTAGAGTTAGTTTTAATAGTTAAAATAATTGTCAAAGTTTTAATTTTTCAAGATCCCCTAAGACCACCGTATGTACGGTGAATCGTGTGACGTCATCACTGCTGAAAAATTACTATAGGATCGGGCAATCAGCTGATCAAGTGCAGCCATTTTGAATACCGTTATTCGAAGCATTCTCCCTAGAAGTAGCATTACTATTTTTTGTGCAGTTGTTTTTCAATATTTTAAATAATAGAGATAAATTAATAGAGATACCTCTATTATTGAAACTGAATTATTTAGGCTTAAATATTGTTTCAATAATCACAACAACTAAATCTCTATAAACAGTATGAAATAACGAATAACATGAAATGTTGTTAATACTGATGGCTTATGTCATACCTACATAATCAAAGATTTCAATACAATGACTGGTGACGCATGACGTCAGCACTAACCATTCAATACCAACTTTACGGTGTGTTTTGACGAGAGGTTTAAAAATGCACTTTTTAATAATTTTTTAAGAACTCTGCGTTTAATATTATGAAATAAAACTTATATATTCAGATTCAGCGTTTATTGGTCTATATGAACATATTTTTTTAAAGCCATAATATTTTTCACTGGAGTTCCTTATTCCCCCAGGGCCTAGTAGGAATTTTGGGGTCAATGGCATCAGCCTAGCATGGTGGTGGAAAAATCCACAAATAATGTAACCATAATGTTTATCTTTACTAAGTATAAAATGAAGTCGCTCATGCAGTGTGTGCGCTTAGATCTTTTAAACTATGCAACAAATTTTCATGCGGTTTTCACCAATAGATAGAGTGATTCACGAGGAAGGTTTTTAGGTATATAATTTGTCAAGGTTTTGTGTAAATTGGTTGAAATACATAATATATCTGGCCAAGCGGCAGCGGGCAACGGGCTGGCAAACGGACGGTGTGAATTTGATTTAACAGATGGCGTTAGTTATAAAGGTTTCGTTAGCCACAACAACATGTGGCCAGGTCTGCTAGTATGCAATAAATAAAGAAAAAAAAAATGTCTTCTGGAGTGACGAATGTGTGAAGCAAGGATCATACTGAGCAGACGCAACGCCTCGCAACGTTCCTGTACCGTTCACACTGGCCAGACGTACGTACGCGTCGCTGTGACCACGTGACAAGGGGTCTCTGGTTGTGCGCAGGCGCGTTTGATTTGACACATTTGACATTTATTTTTTAGGTTATGTTTATTTGATTCTCTTAGCAGATGACAGCTTTGCCATATCTTGAAAGTGAATTTGAAGATGATTTGCTACGATTATTATTGTTAAATCAATATTCTCGTAAAAAGAAAAAAGTGAGAAGTTTTTGGGTCCACAACATTAACAAACAAAGACAAATGTTTGGAGAGTTCCATACTTTAGTAAAGGAACTAGAATCTGATGACGGACGATTCTTCATGTACTTCCGTATGAGTAAAGTGGTATTTGAAGAGCTTCACAGCATAATTGAATTATTGAATATGACATAAAAAAAGAAAACACACGTCTTCGAAAGTCAATTGGGACCAGAGAAAGATCTAAAGTTTGATTGACATTCATTATAGGGGTATAATATTGAAAATCATGCCATAAATGGCTGAAATTTCTTCCTAAGTTGCACTGCGTATGCAGAATCTCTATAATCCTGTAATTTGATTTTATAAATAACTTCGTGCCGTCTAAAAGCTTCAATAAACTGTTCGTCATCCATTTTTGAATAATATCTGTCAACAAAACAACTATAGATATAGCGAAACAACGTTAGATGCTCAGATAACACCAAAAAGATGTAAAATCATCTCGTAGTAGGCGTGACCATACCCCCTCCACCTTCCACATGGCTCACGCCGATCTGGCTGTGGCAGATCAACGTCGCGTAGGGGGCGTCGGTTTGCGTTGCGTGGAGCTAGTCTGATTCTAAAGCACCCGTTTCCATAGAAAATGTGTGGATGGTAAGCAGTCCAGATATGGAAATGGTGACGTCAACCCACGTGGCGTGGCGTTGCGTGGGCTTAGTGTGGTCTCACCTTTAATCTATCCCTCCTACTGTGGTGCAAGGCAATGGGTGGAGAGAGTATTGCTGCAGAAGTTAAAAGATCTCCCTCAACCAGTCTCTCCCGATATGGCCCACCATGCAGTATGTGGGCAAGAGCATGCGTCGCCAAGACCCGGACAAATTCACCCCATGAACCCGGGCACTCCTGCTGAGTCACCAAACGTAACGAACCACTTTGGGTTAAGTTAGAGGTGTTGGTTATCGCCTATCAAATTGAAGTACTTTTGATAATTGAGCTATTGAATCCTAATTACGTATTTTCAATTTTTATCAATCTCAAATTAAAATTTTACGAATTGCTAATATACTCCCAATTATGTTTTTAAATATGGGAATTAACTGCCGAAATTTTTTACAATCTCACTGTAAAGACAAAATGCAGCTTTTTAGATTTGAAAATCCTGCTGTCACAATCTCATTCTCCTTCAATAGCAATAATATGTATTTACTTAATTTCCAGGCTGGTACCCTTCGCTACCTTTCCCCCGAAGCTCTGGAAGGTGCTCTGGACCTGCGTAGATGCGGTGCGGCTCTCCGAGCAGTGGATGTGTACGCGCTGGCCCTCGTGCTGTGGGAGCTGCTGTCCCGCTGCGGGCCGGCGCACTCGCAGCCCGGAGCCCCAGACTACGCGCCCCCGTACCACGCTCAAGTCGGTAAGCAATCAGGGACCTTTTATCTTGGTATCGTCAAGGGAGGTAGCACAATGGGCCTATGGCTTAAATGCTCATGGGAACTAGTAGTAAACCGTCTCTGTAAAGAATAAAAAAAAAAGTAACCTCAATAGTCTCTTTACAATTTGGTAGGCGAGTATGGGTACTTCCGCCAATGGGAACCATTTATTGGATAACCAAGACTTCTGCCATAGGTCACCCCAAGTGGTTCGCTATGTTTGGTGAATTAGTATGGGTGCCCAGGTTCATGGGGTGAGGTTTGTCCGGGTCCTGGCGGTAGTTGCGCCTAACCCACCTACTGCGTGTTAAACCTTTTGATCTCTCCAGCAGGACTCTCCCGGAACATTGCCTTGCTGTGCAGCGGTAGGGTTGGATTCATACTTCCGTCACTCCTAGACACACTGACCCCCAGATTACCTACCTCTCTTACCACTTTCGTTTCCAGAAATTCCTCCACCCTTTTCTTTAAAAGACCCTCCACGCAGTTTTCCCAAAGATGACACAAAGTTAAGAGGGTGTGGAGTTAATTAACCTGTAATCGGCCGGACACGCTCATATGCGAAATAAATATGTTTGTTTGTGATTTTGACCCTTCTATGTACAGAATTTGTATGAAGAACAAGGTTAGAATCGCTTGCGCCAACATTACCCCATAAGATGGGTAAAAATTTCATTCACCGTGCAACCCCAGAATATTTTTAATGATTTTATCTGTGATATGAAAATGTCAGATTTGCCGCAAATTTTAGCTGTCAAAGTTGATGCGTGTTCCTCGACTAATACATCGTAAAACCTATTAATTTACGTAATTAACCCTAGAAGGGTACTGTGAGTAAAATTTACTCACATAAGGAATAGATTTGTTCGTAAATCAGCAGGTTGGCAACACGGAAAGTCAAGCCACCAGCAGTGCTTCGCCCACTCTGTCATTAGTTGGCTGCCGCAAGCATTGAATGGTGTTGTTTGATTTATTGTGGACAATTTAATAAAAGTTAGTGAGTAAAATTTACTTATCGATACCCTTTACGTACTAATTAATATACATGAAATATTAGTACGTAAAGAAGAAAATATTATACATGAAATCATAAAAGATGGAAACTTTATTTGGAGTAAGGAACCTGTTGCTGCGCCAGGTCAAAAAACTCCCTCAAAAAATATTGTTTACATTCGCCCTGGCCCAACAGCAAATGCAAAAAATTCGCTGTGTCCTGCCAGCAAAATCAATAAAAATGTATTATTTTTGCTTATTTTATATATTATAATAAAAATTACACTTATATTATATGCTGGCTTTCAATTTTTTTCATTAAACACTACTACTTTGCAAAATAAATCAGATAATAATGTAAAAATTCTGAAGTGAGTAAAATTTACTCATCGGTACCTATAAGCGCCTACAATTTAACCGTACCCTTCTAGGGTTAACGCAAGTAATGTTGTTTTGGTACATAGTTTATTGTTCTAGGAATGTGTTTCGGTCAATAAAATATACAATAACTCAAAATTAATCCACAAAACATTCAATTCAAAATTCAATGTCGTGCTTTGTTAGGGAAAGGGTGTTTTTTACGGCTTGTGACAGGTTAAAAAAAATTTCAGAGCAGTGCTATATTATCACCAACCAAAGTTGCTGTATCAGACATTTGATATACTTTTTACAATCTCTCATATCAAATTTATGTGATATTTTTAGGAATTTACTTTGAATTGGAAGGTGGACTGCGACGGAAATCTGCTGCGAAATTTGGATTTACGCGGAAATATAAAATATGTTCATGAATATACCTCGAATATTTGAATACGAAAGGCCGGCTGCGATAGATTTCGACTGCGAAATTTCGATTTACGGGGTAATTTTTAAAGGTTTAAAAGGATGGCCATGAAAATTTTATTTATGTGGAAAGTATCATATTTTTATGAATTTACCTAATATATAGGGCTGACCGAAAATTTACTGAATGCACTGGGTATGGTCGCATTATTACGAATTTACTCCGAAGAGCCTACCTGAATTTGAATTTGTAGCCGAGGAACTCAATTTTCGGCAATTTTTTTATGAATTTTTTTTCATAATATTTTGAATAAGGGAACGTACCCATACTACGTGACACGTTTATGAATTTTTTTTCATAATATTTTGAATAAGGGAACGTACCCATACTACGTGACACGTTTAGGGGGGGGGGGTCTTCAAAATGTCACGCTCCATACAAATGAGCAGCGGGTTGCTTAGGATTTTGGTCACCGGGGGGGTGGGGGGGGGGGGTTAAAAATTGCAAAAAGTTGGTCACGTAGTATGGGTACGTTCCCTAACTTGAGATTTTGTTAATTCGAAATTTGGTTTTTGATGTCTCGTGAATTTTGCATTAACGGGGTTATACTGTATATATAAATAAATAAGTATGTGTGTATTTGCAGGAGAGCAGCCAACCTTGGAGCAGATGCAGCTGGTGGTGGCGAGGAGGAAGGCCCGGCCGCTGTTCTCCCCGCGGCTGATCAACACGCGCGGGGCCAGACTGGCCAGGGACACCTGCGAAGACTGCTGGGATCACGATGCTGAGGCTAGGTGCGTTACCAAATCTTGTATTACCTAATACCAATCAACCTTATGTGACCCATTTAATAAAATCACTTTTAATGTCTTTTCAAAGGAGGTGTTGTGTTGAATTCATTCCGGTTGTCTGTTGTGAGTTGTCCGGTCACCCATTTCAACAAGGTTCAATGTAGTTGTTATTTTTTAAGTAATTTTTTGTTGTCGTCTAGGTTGACGGCAGTTTGCGTGGTGGAACGACTCAGCGAACTGAGGAACCTGAAGCCGGCGCCCTCTCCCACCATCAACAGCAATGACCTGCGACCTCCCAACTCTCACGGTAAGTCACTCTCACAAACCACCATATTTCCTGTACAACTAAATATTAGCCATAAAAGAAACCCTCGTCTGTGTTATGTATGTGCCAACAGGTCTTCCATTGATGTTTGGTGTAACTCTAAGTGACCGGCTCAGGTAGGGGGCTCCATCGAAGCCAGAGATAAGTTAGCCTCTCAGAAGCTGGGCATACTGTACAGGGCCCGGAGATACTGCAGATAACTGCTAACCCTTACAGATCGCAAGTGCGCCTCACGCTTGAATTTGCCACTTGCCAGATTCTCCTATCATAACAAACGGATTGCAATCTTTAGAGCACAGGCGTCAGCTGGGAATGCTGTAACTGTTCTAGCAGAAGCTCTGACGAATCAATAATTCATTCGGCATCGGTGCACAGTCTGAAAACACGCCAAATGCGTGCCCAACATCTGTACACGGTTGACGTGAGAATGGCTCACTTCTACAACTCGTTTTTGAGCTTAACAGCTCGGCTGTGGAACGATTTTATGTCTCTGGTATTCCTCCCTCCTACAACATGGGTATCTTCAAGACCCAGGTTCACACCTTCCTTTCCACAAAAAGACCTTCCACACAGCATCCCCAAAGATGAAATAGCCATAAGAGAAATTATCTTCCTCAGGGCCTCCTGTGTGGAGTTTATGTAAAAACAATGCATGATGTGCTCTTTGAAAAATGATTTTGAGAAATAGTATATCTTTTGTGTTGATATTTTCAGATGCAACTTCGAATTCACACAGCCCCAGCTCCATCGAAGACAAAAACTCCAACGTTATATCCTCTGCCAATTTGCCCAACGGCAATCCCGCCACCATCTTCGACTTCCAACCTCTGCAGCCCTTGCAACCCCACCAGGGAAGGAACCCATGCCTCGAACGCAACCTCGCGTGCGCCGGCCCCGGAGACCGCCTGATTGACAAATCCCTAAAAGACATGCCGTCCAATTCATCGTCGTCTTCCACAAACGGTTACGGAACCAACGACTTCATTCGCATGGAGCAATCTATATCAGGCAGCAACCTACGCAATCAACCGCAAGACTTTTCAAGAAACGAGTCGAATCAAGCGACGAACGTCGTCAGGAATTCTAATCGGTTGTACACCAATTCAAATACGACGAATCTGATCAATCTCGATCCGATTCACGACGATGTTGTTACTAACGAGTTTCGAACGATTGTACGACCGGTCACTCCAATCGGCTACGTGCAGAACGATGTTAGCAATAGTGATGCCAATTCGACAGTCGCAAACGGAGAGTGCAGTCACAGTCATATGGTAAAACAAACTAATTTAAAAATGGAACAGAACGGCACACGATGGAGCGCCCGTAATTTCAAACGTTTGCTCGATTCCAAAGTTTTCAAGAAACGCAACCGGCAGAATCGACCTCTCGAAACTGAGGTTAATTTGGTTGTAGCTAACGGTAAACCGATCAATACTTCTAACGGCAGGATTAAAACTTCGGTTATTTTAAACGATACAAATGGTAAGGTTAATCGTGACGATTTTAGATTGAATTTCGGAAGGAATACCGATGTTTTAATCGTTGATCGACCTTCTAGCTTGCCGGGTATCGATGCTGTAAGCATGTCTGAAGATAGCTCCGCTTTGAATCCGGAGACGTGGAAAAATCTTCAAAATGTTACTGATAATAATACTTGTACGCTTTCGCCACCTAATCAAACACTTTCTATCGCTAATGCCTCCCGGCAAAATAGAACTGACGATAATGTGGTGGTTGGATTTAAGGAATTGCCGAGCGGTTCGAGAATTACAAATTGTGTCAAAAACCAGAATCAGGTGTTTGCCGTGATAGTGCCTAGGTCCAATTATAACGGAGTCTGTAATGACGTGAATAGTAAAGATTTCGAAACTGCCGATTGGAAATATAGAAACGGAAAAGCTTTATTATCGACACGGACGAATAACGTGGAACACAATAAAAAAGTTGAGAATAGGTTGGTGAAAGCGAACGACGAATCTCGAAACGTTTCCTCATCTAGCAGGAGCGATTCTAGTAGACCGATTACCAGCGATTCAACTAAATTGATATCCAACGGGGTTGCCGCAACAAAACGTCACAGTTGCGATGAAAAGATTTTCTCTGCTGGCAATAAATTGTATAACGTTGACAGCAAACGGAATCGTCCGTCAAATGATTCAAAATGTACGCCAAATAGAAATTCATACAGCGGGGAATTCGAGGTTGGAAATTTCTGCGTTTATAATAACGAAGACGGTGATGGTTACGATCCGAGTAATATGGTTGATTATTCTAGTAATAGCGAGGACGAGCATATGCTTCTGTTGTCGGAAAACGACGGCTCAAAGATCACCATGCGGCAGAGAATCGACGTGAAACCTATCGAAGGCAAAAACAAAAAGAAATCTAAACAAAATCTCAATTCGCACAATGCCGACGGGAGTTTGTCTAAGATAACGGCAGGCAGCTTCACCAGCCTATGTAACAAGTATGGACCCAAAGGAAAGTACGAGAATTTTGAAAACGAAAGCAGCGAACATTTACTAGAACCAAGTAGTCAAGATCCATTTGTGAATTCCGGAAATTCTTTGCAAGATATTCGTCGAAAGAGTTCCATCATTGATAGAAATGACGTGTCTGTTATCAATCTCGTAAGGAACGGATCGAGTCTATCGTTGTGTCGGAAAGAAATGGACAATACAAGTTTCATCGATCTCGATTGCAAGGAAAACGGAATCAATAGTCTCTCGAATAACACAATAAACGATCAGATAAATTCAGTTTATTTGAACGGCGCCGATTGCCTCTCAAATAAAGTGAGCGACAGCGACGAAGATGACGACGCCACATTGCGCGACGACGTATTCACGAATGAACGAATCGCTCGTCCGCTGAGCATCAAGCAAAACCTCTCGCGGCAGCACTCTTTGGAACTTGTCAGCGAGCTGTTTTCTTCATCTGCCGATCTGACGAGAAGGAAGGACCCCGCTGACAGGATTAAGACTCCTGGAGACGTACCCCCTTCGGTACGCAGGGTCCGAGGGAGCTCCGGGGGCCCGAGGATCAAGAGAACCTCATCGGCCAAAGAGACTACTAAATCCACGTCTGCGAATAGACTCAGTTTGTATGACGATAGAATGATGTTTGGCAACAGTCTCTGATTTGAAAACTATTATTATTTAGTACGGTAGAATGCAATCCAACTTCAGTTATTCTAATGCCAGCTATGTTCTCGAATATCAGTCAACGAAATACGAGAGTAATCTGATAACTGTTAATTTTTTTTCTTATGTGACAGTTATTTTATGCCAGTCATCTGAAAGTCGTCTGAAATGTGAGTTAATTTTATGCCAGTCGGTCTGAAATATGAATTAATTTTATGCCAGTCGTCTGAAATGTGAATTAATTTTACGCCAGTCGTCATTAATTAATTTTATGCCAGTCGAAATGAGAGTTTTTTTTATGCCAGTCATCTGAAAAGTCAGTTATTTTTACGCCAGTCATATAAAACAACTTTTTTTTATGTCTATTATCTGAAATGCATTTTATTTTCGGCAAGTTTTCCGGAATTAGTGCATATATATATATTTTTTTTTTAGTATGTGGCATTCTACTGTAAGCTTAGGTTATAATTGAACACAAAAATATGTGGATATTATGTATAAATAATGTACATAGAAAATAACCGCTTTTGAAGCTTGTAGCTATTTCGCATTAAAAGCAACGATTGTTAAATCAAAAATATTACATAATTTCTTTATTTTCGTTTTGTAAAAACGTTGAAATTTTCTTAGTCAAAATTTAGTCATAGCGAATATTAACTAAATTGTTTAACGTTAAATTGAAAATGTATGTTTTGCTTGGATATGATTTTAGATTTTCATGGCCAAAACTTATCGTGATTTATTTTTGGGGTATTATACCGTGTTACGCTACGTCCTTCTGTAACCAACATTTCTAACAGCGTTAAAGTTTGTAATCGATTGTAGTGCAGTTTCTGCTATGTATGTAGATGCGATAATATGTTGCCAGCTTCAAATAGAAATTCACAAAAATCCCGTTAATATTAATAAAGACGACGGGACGAAGCTCAATAGTTTTTGCTATCCGATATTTGATGGCTACATCAAAATTAAACCCTGAAAACCCTTTTAAATCATAATGTAATACCAGCTCTTATAGGCTGGCAATATGATATCGCATCTACATACATGCGCACACACTTCTCACAATCTTCGATTATACATCTGCCCTGATGATGTACACCGTAAAGCTGTCTGAAACATTGTCTAAATAAGAAGGTAGCATAACATGGCATTAAACCCCAAAGATAAATCACTAGTATGTTTTGCTATATTAAAATGCGATATTTCAATGCGCTTTCGAACGTCAACGCCCTTACAACAGCTGTGATGCAATTTTTAGAAGGTTCACATAACAGAGTTGAAGATACTCTCAACATCGCCATGGTGAAATACCAGAATTCACTATTGAAATATTGCTTGAAATGGCTTTAGACATGTTTAGTGAAATAATGATTATGACCTAACCAAAATTGGGTATGCGACATAATCAAAATTGGATATGTGATATAAGCAAATTTGGGTATGTGAAATAACCAAAATTGGGTACGTGATATAAGCAAAATTGCGTATGTGACATAACCAAAATTGGGTCTGTGACATAAGTGAAATTGCGTATGTGACATAACAAAAATAAGCGAAATTTGGTATGTGACATAAGCGAAATTGGGTATGCGACATAACAAAAATAAGCAAAATTTGATATGTGACATAAGCGAAATTGGGTATGTGACATAACCAAAATTGGGTATGTGACATAACAAAAATTGGGTATGTGACATAACCGAATTTGGGTATGTGACATAACAAAAATTGGGTATGTGACATAACCGAATTTGGGTATGTGACATAACAAAAATTGGGTATGCGACATACGCGAAGTTTATTATGTGACATAAGCGAAATTGGCTATGTGACATAACCAAAATTGGGTATGTGACATAATCAAAATTAGGTATGTCGTAATCGCACAGCTTTCGCGAGGGCAACATCGGCGGCGCGTTGATTCTTCGTTTCTTCTGACGTGTGTTTTGTGTTTTGTTCATGAATGCTGCACATTTGAAATGTGATATTTTTTACGAAGCGTGCTGGGGTGATACTCGACATATCTCGAAAAGGTTGATTGGATATCGATAGATGTTTAAATTTAAAAATGAATAATAATTGTTATTGTTAACAATAATATAACTTGTGAGGAATAACAATCAATAATGTTTAAATAACCTGTTCTTAATTTGGCAGGTTTTTTTTTCTTCATAATTTGCGTTGACTTTATATGTGCGTAATGCACGCGTTGCTTATTTTTATTTTAGGAATCAAATATTAAATTAATTAATTATTATTATATACGTCGATAATAGAAACAAAGGTAGATATTGCGTGGATCGTCATTTGTCTGCAACCAAACTGTACGGACTATCTAAGATCTAATATAATGAATGTTATCCGTTTGGTATATAGGTAGAAACAAAGGTGGGGGTCCAGTGAGTGTAGATGCGATTTTTCAGATGTTGGCGACAGCTTTGTTTCATATTGTTGAATTTGGCAGCCACTTCTGGTCTGGAGCCCCAAAATGTCAAAAAACAACTTGACCGCAGAAATGGGCAGTCCGTTTGATAGGTTCTCCTATCTTAACAAACGGATTGCAATCTTTAGAGCACAGGCGTCGGAGGGAATGCTGTCCTTGTTCTACCGGTATTTCTACAGAAGATGCTTCGTGGAACCAGCGTCATTGATTCCTTCAGTACCGGTGCAGGAAATAGTTGACATTTGTCTCGGCTGTGGAACGATTTGCCGGCCTCTGCGTTTCCTCCCACCTGCAACATGGGTCTCTAAGAGACCCGGTTTCACTCCTTCCTTTCCACAAAAAACAATCCACACAGCATCCCCAAAGATGACTTAGACCCTGAGGGAAACTATTTTCCTCAGGGCCTCCTGTGTGGAGTAAATGTAGAAAAAAATAGTAATGATGGTTTATGGCTTATCTCCGTTGTTTCTGTTATCTACGATGTGTGTAATATTTCGTTTTAGACTCGGCTCGTTATAACGCTGAATATAAATTTAAATTAAATTATGTAAAATGTATTTTCAAATTGTATACAGAACAACTCCATTTATAATATTGTCTAGATTTATTGCAATTTTTATTGTCTTTTACAAATTTGTTGACGTAATGTTGGACAGTCTCAAGTTTCAAACATAATTTCTCACAATTTAGATGGCGGTTATGGGTACCGCCGCCCCGATAACCAACACCTCTGCCATAAGTCAGAAAAAGTTTTTCGCTATGTTTGGTGCCCGGGTCAATGGGATCAGGTTTTTCCGGGTCTTGGCGGCTAATGCGTCTGCCCACCGGCTGCATGGCAGGCCGGATCGGCAGAGAATGGTTGAGGGAGACCCTTCAATGTCTCCAGCCGCAGTCTCTCGGAATATCACCTTGCACCACAGCAGTGGATTGATTCTTAGTCTGGATTCTTAGTCTGATTAAAATCATTGTTTATAATGTCCTCGTTGTGTAGAAGTTTGTAGACTTTTATTATATTTTTTTAACAATATCTCCACAAAAAAATCCCTCAGGGCCAATGACATCTTTAGGGATGCTCTGTGGAGGGTCTTTTTAGGGAAAGGAAGGAGAGGATCTGTGAATGAGAAGGTTTGAGGTGTGGGTAGGAATCCGGGGGTCAATATGTCCATTAGTAACGGACCTATGAATCCATCCCTCCCACTGCAAGGCTATGGGGTCGAGAGTGTTCGGCTGGAGAGGTCTAGAGTGTCTCCCGATCCGCAGGTAGGCAAACGCATTCGTCGCCAAGACTTAGACAATCCTCTCCCCATGAACCTGGGCACGCCTGATAAGTTAACAAATTTAGTGAACCACTTGGCAGAGATGTTAGTTATCCAATAAATGGTTCCCGGGGTGACGGTACCCGTACTTACCTCCTAAATTAGGTGGCTCGGTGGAGTAATGATCTACGCATTTAAGATGAAAATTTTCAATCGTAATAAATAAAATATACATTCAATTTACGTATTGATGTAAAATGTATGTACATAATTGGTTACTTTTTACGATTTTGATTGGTAACATTGTCATTTTAACGGTTCCCCGTTTTAACCGCCGATTTTCGGACTGTTCCAGCTTTTGGTCACATTGCGTTCAGCTATCGAGCATAACAGCACAACCATTATGCGTGACATTAATAAATATTTGATCAAATGCTGAAACGGCCCGAGAATCAGCATTTAATTTAACGAGACCTGTCTGAATGTCAAAAATCCGTACGGCGTTACTCGTCGATCAAATGTGATGAAGGGTTTAAATAACCCAACCTGAGTTTCCTTAACTTTTCAAAAATGATAAAAAAAACTTGTTCTACATCTATATTTTAGAAATGATTTGGTGACATTTTTTAAATTGTGTATTTTCTAGAATCAAAGTGTTACCACCACAATATTATAGAGTCTGTTTTAACCAATGACCCGACAGTCGGACCCCTGATAGTTGATCCCCCCAACACGTCCCCCAACAATTGGTCACTTAACAGTTGGGTTCTCGACAGTTGGTCCCCGACAGTTGTCCCCGATAGTTGGTAACCCGGCAGTTGACTCTTTGACAGTTGGCCCTCTGACAGTTGGCCCCCGACAGTTGACCCTTTGACATTTGATCCCTCGACAATTGGTCCCTTGTTGATTGGTCCCCCGACAGTTGGTCCCCTGAAATGTAATACTTATTATAAAATTACAATTTTTTGTGCCGTCTTTATCAATTTCAAACCTAAAATCGACTTCAAAAATACTTTAAATAATAAGTTGGCATGTATCCAACGAATTTTTTTACAGTGTCAATTTTTTGTTTTACTTATACGCTCTTGTATACAGTATACAACGTGTCCGGAAACTCATAGTACAAGCAGGAAACTGGTGAATCTACATCACGTAAATTTATTTTTAATTTAGTTTACAAAAAACTTATTTTTTTCGATCTAAGCATTTCGATTTTAATATTTTTTTTTTTCTATTTTTCCATTTTTTCGGCAACTAAAGGGTTAAAAAAAAATTTGAGCCCGGTTTACCCTTCGTTGCATTTTATAAGACATTACACAGCTGAAATCAACCCCCTAGTGAAATTTTTTTTCAAATTTAACCAAAAAAATTCCAACTTCGGACCCGATTTACTCGAAAACGAAAGCTCAAATCAAAAAAAGTTAAACCACAAAATCGACTCCAAATGTGATGTGGATTCTCCAGTTTCCCGCTTGTACTACGAGTTTCCGGACACCTTGTATAGACAAGTAGTTTTATCCTTAATGCGTTTGAATGAAAATAGTTCTATACTTTTGTTATTCGGTAGTACATCCTATTTGGGAGGCATCTTTCAATTTGGGAGGCGGGAATGGGTACCGCCGCCCCGGGAACCTTTATTGGATAACCAACACCTCTGCCATAGGTCACCCCAAGTGGTTCGCTACGTTTGGTGATTTAGCAGGGGTGCCCGGGTTCATGGGGTGAGGTGTGTCTAGGTCTTGGAGGCGGATAACCAGGACACACTGAACCCCAGATTCCTACCCACCCCTTAAACCATCTTCCTTCCCAGAACTCTCCCCTCCTTCCTTTCCTTTAAAAAACCCTCCACACAGCATCCTCAAAGATGACATAGGCCCTGAGGAAAATAATTTCCCTCAGGGCCTCCTGTGTGGAGCTCATGTAAAAAAAAAAAAAATCCTCTCTGCACACCTCTTCCGTGACACTAATTACATTTTTTATAAGTAAATATACCGTATTTTAATAATGTAATGCCAGGGGGCCAACTGTAGTGGGATGAACTGTCATGGAATAATTTTAAACATAAATTTTGGGAATTCGTTTTTAGCGAAGTTTAAAAAAATATTTTTATGATAATAATTTTAGTTGCTTTTTTTATGATATTATAAAAAATAATCGAAAATACCAAATATTTACATTTTATTCTCAAAACAGCGGCCATTTAATGATTCTTTTCTTATTATTAATTATTTTAATTTTATATACACAATTTTTTTAAAGCTACAAGCATTTTTTTTATATTAGCCTTACGATCTTAAAAATATTCAAACTTGTTCTTATAATTATTACAAATAATTTTCTACAATAGATGTATAAGTTAATCTTTCTCTGTCAACCTTTTCACACCTCTTTATGGCTGACAAATCGAACAGTTAATCTCCAGAAGTGTTGTGATCTCTACCAAATTTAACCAGAAGTAAGGGAGAATTTTGCTTACTTTGGGCAGAGAGAAACCAACCAATTCTATTGGTTTATCTGGTCCATATGGCAAATTATTCAGTGTTTTTTACTGGCTGTCCAGTTTAGGTCACTAAAACTAGCAAAGCCATTGTAATCAAGTGTCACTCGGTGTTTGTCTCACACCGGGGCGATACTGAAATATTTTCGAGACTTGTATCGATCATCTAGTTCAGTAGTCAGACAAATCCAAAAATACGAAAATGTTCAGTTGTTTGTAAAAGTGTGCTCTCTATCTTAGATTACTCAAATGCATCCAAACCATAGACATCCAAATTGATAGACCAGCCCACGAGGGAAAGAGGAACTGTCTCCCTTTCTGTGATTTGTTAACCCGTCAAAGGCCATAAAAAACACGGAAATTTCCTAACAAAGCACCACTTTGAATTTTGAATTGAATGTTTTGTGGATTCATTTTGAGCTATCGTATATTTTATTGACCAAAACACATTCCTAGAAAAATAAACTATGTACCAAAACAACATTACTTGTGTTAACGTAAATTGATAGGTTTTACGATGTTTTCGTCAAGTAATACGCATCGGACTTTGACAGAAGGAATTGCGGCAAATTTGACATTTTGATGCCACAGATAAAATTGTTTAAAAATATTCTGGGGTTGCCAGGTGAATGAAATTTTTGCCTACAACATGGGTAAATGTTGGCGCAAGCGATTCTAACCTTGTCTTTCATACAAATTCTGTACATAGAAGGGTCAAAATAGCACAAACCGCGCGCATTCGCACGTCTCCGGCAAATAAGAGGTTAATAAATGAATCTGACAATGTACAGGCATTTTGCATTGTAATGTTACTATTTATTCATCGAAAATATAATCTGCTTATGAATTTTATTAATCCTTTTTACGATGGCCCGCCAATTGTTGGCTGCGTAAAACTAATCAACAAAAGTTTTGGTTTGTTTCCAAAATCGAATATTTTGTTAGACTTTTTAATTAAGACACTTTTACAATGTATAATTTACTCACCTCTCTCATTTTTGCATTGCTATGCAATCCAATTTGTTAAAAATCAGTTAAAAACAAACATTTAGATCCTTCGCGGAAAAGTCCCACAATGGACTGTGCTGCAAACCGTTGCCTTACTTTAGCGAACTTTACTTTTCTGCGCAGGGTCTGGTTATTTCAATGTGCGCTCTTTGGTGGTCAACGTTCGACTGATGTCGTAGTTTATTTAAAACCTTCTCGAACCCTAATGTGATCATGTGACCTAACATAACCATTTTTTTCATCATTTTTAATGACTTTTCAAAGGAGGTGTTGAATTTGCATGATTCTGAGTTGTCCAGTCACTGTCGAAATGATGTTCAGATTTTGTGTTAGGGCAAGTATATCGATTTAGATGTCTGCGATCCAAACAATTTACAATAAATACTTTATCAGCCATATAATTCTTGGTGTTATTATACAGTTAAAAATCACTTGGTAAAATACGTAATAATACACATGTGTTTTGTGGTGACCTGAATATTGCTATCGCCATTATCTCAAAACTTTGTACTTGGAGATGTCTGACTAATGAATTGGAACAAGACAATCGATATTATAATCAAAATATATTATTCTAAGTTATTATTATGCAAAATTAACCAAATTCCTAAAAAAATATTGTGATGAGTTTACCATTTGGCATTTTATTTTAGTCATAGTTTTATAAATATGTTTACGTTGGAAACAGTCATGTGTGTCGTTCCATTTTCTCCATTGCTTAACCTTATAAAGGGTCCGCCAAATAACTTTTTTTTTTGAAAATGCTATAAAAAAAAACTACTGAATATTTTCTCAAATTTCTTTTTTTATTTGAAAGTACAATCCTTCCGGTTAATAATGGAAAATAATTTCATTCAAATGGCTGCCTCGGCTGGCCATGCAGTAGCCTTACATGATCGGTCCAATTTTTAAGCACATTATCGATTGTGTGCAGCTGTATTTCACCAATGGCTTCACGAATATTGTCCTTTAAAGCGTCAATTGTCTCTGGCTTGTCGGAGTAACACTTATCTTTGAGGGCACCCCACAAATAATAGTCCAACGGTGTCAAATCGCAGCTCTGAGGTGGCCAAACGATTTTTTTTTTCAATTGTTAAAAAATTCCAATTTTCGCACACATTCTGCAACATTACCATGATTTTCAAAGTAATGTCGCAATATTTCCCAGCGTTGTTCAAGCGTATACACAACCATATTCGTTCAGCGGAAGGATAACACTAATTATCTGTCAAATCAGACATGAGCTAAGTGTTACCATTCACGAAATAAGCACTAGTTGAAAAAAAAAAGTTAGATGGCAGACCCTTTAGAAATGCAGCACATAGACATTAGTTAATATTGGATTTGATTAAAAATTATTTGTGCTCTTTGAAGCTAGTTCCAAATTTTTATACGTTTGCTTTTTTTTAAAGACGGCAACTATTTTGTGATTTTTTAATGTGAAATTTATTGTTGGCGATTTGAATTATGAGGCAAATGTCCTGATTTTTATTAATGTTACTTTATAATTTAAAGGAATTTTTGGTGACTAGATTTGTATACCTTTTTGGTGTCATAACTTGACATGTTTGACACTTTTTGGTTATATCGGAGAACTTGCATTGATTTTTAAATGACTTAAAAATATTCAAGTGAAAAGTTAATTTGGATATGATTTGAGATTTTTAGAATTCTTAAAATTTATATTTGAATATGACTTGCTCTAAATATTTTGTAAATTAGAAAATATTTCTCGTTTTTGTGAAATTGTATAAATTTGTTGCAATTTAGAAAAGAAGCAAGTTGCTCTTTTTTGTCACATTTTTATGAAAATTTTATAAAAATATCTTTACTAGATATCACATTATACAGAAAAGATGTTACTTGCTCACGCTTATCAGATATTTGCCTCTTAATTTGCAATATTTTATTTTATTTTTTTATAAAATATTTTGTGATGGAAAGATCTCTGTGTGATTATTTAGTGGATTGATTTAAAAAATAATCTTGAAATTAATTATTTTTATTATTGACAAATGTGTCCGCCATGTAATAAGATTGATTTAATTAATATCTTTTAAATTTATATTAATTATTAGTATTTTAAAAATGTTTATTAATTTAGAAAAATATTCTGTCATTGTATTCAAAAAGGCATTACTCTATTTTAGCTAATGTTAGACACTTTAAAGGAATCTTTATACTTTTAGCTATAAAAATCACAACAAAGAATGGACTTAGCCAAAATACTGCATTTTGTGAAAGCATCAATTGTTGCAATTAGTTTTCACCCGCCATTCCGTATTCAAACTAATTATATATACATAGTATTTCTTCTTCTTCTTTCGGTGCCATCTCTTATCGGAGGTTGACTATCATCAAAGCAATCTTCATCCTGTAGGAATTAGACTAGCTCTGTACTTTAGCTGGTCGGCTATCGCATCTGCCTTTCCAAGGCGTAGAAAAATGACAACAAATTGATCACATAAGAGTGTTTTTATTGTCAGAATTATATCAACTGTCTAAAACAGTTAGTTTTAAATTGTATGCAAGAATTGAAAGAGATGGGATTGGGCTCAAAATTGAGTAATCTGAAAGTATGTTGCCTGTTGTGTATGCTGATGATGCGGCGCTGATTTCTAACACTGGAAGATCTACAGTCTCTCGTATCTAGGATGAACGAAGTATGTACGAAGAATGAGTTAATGATGAATGTAAGTAAGTCTAAAATCATGGTATTTGAAAAAGAGAGTACGAAAACAATGTGCAACATAGTTGTGAATGATGAATACTTGGGAGCAGGTGGATGAGTTTGTGAATTTGGCAAGTATGTTTACGAGAGATGGGAAGGCTGATAGAGATATTGAATCGAGGGTAAATGCCGGAAACTCCATTAATGGAGGACTGAACGCCTTTGGCGCCAACAAAAAACTGTCCAAAGAAGCGAAGCTAGCCGTCCATAATGGAGTACTGGTACCTACCCTGATGTATGGCAGTGAGCCATGGAACTGGCAGAGGAAGGGTGAAAGTAGACTGAATGCTGTTGAAATGAGATCCCTGAGGTGTACATGTGATACAAGCATGTACAATCGTATGAATGCAAGGCTGATGTAAGCGTAATGAGTAAGATTAAGAAAGGGACTCTCAGATGGTTTGGCCATGTAAAACGAATGAACGAGGAAAGGAGTGTAAGGAGAATATACGATGCAAATGTGAATGATAAAAAAAGTCAGAGACGCCCGAGGAAGAAATGAAACGGCCAAGTGAATCGGAAATAGAAAACTAGAAGAGCATGTATGAGACGACGTTTAAATGTGGACGAGCTGACCTCTTTGCCTACCCCTGCAGGGAAACGGCATGATGTTTAGTTATGTAGTAAAAATCTCCCATCCTACTACTAAAGCTGACGAGTTTTGCCCTCTGTTGAACTCCCAATATTCTGTCATAGAATTTAGTCCAAATTCCATCGCCCTCTGTCGAACTCGTTACTTGTTTGAACTAATTATGAAACAAACTTTTTCACTTGATTAAATTTAAAAAAATAATGTTCACAGAAAAGTACAGCTTGACACACTTAACTTTGATGACAGCCAAAGGAGAAACTATTTTAAAATATTTTTTATACATTTTTTTATGCTCACTTCTGGTAATATTTAATTTTTAATTATATAATTAATTACTGTGCAAGACAAAAAGCAATACCCCTTTTTTCATAAGGACAGCTATAAAATATTTCTCTACGCCATATCCATTTTTTAAAATTAAATCTCTAATTTAATTTCACAGCTAAATAATTTCTGACAAATGATTATTATTTTTATAATTTATCGTTTTAGTTTAAGATATTATGATGATAATTTTTGTGAATGCCAGCTTTAAGAATGGGGAGCAAACCCGGTTATTCAAGCCTAGTTAGTTGTGCTGTCATATTGTCTCCCGCGCCAACAAAATGCTCGGATTTGTTCTTCGTAATGCGAGATCATTTACTAATGGAATTGCAATACGAAGAACATATGAAGCACTTGTCCGCAGCATCCTGGAATATTTGGGCCCCCTCTGAACAAAACCATATCCTAGAAATTGAAAGAGTACAAAAAAGGTTTATGCGTTACCTGTATATGAGGGATACATACTACCCATTCCTGTATCCATCGTTGTTCTTAACAGGAATGCTCGATCTTAATACCTTAGAAGCGTGCCGAAAAATATTTTTGGGGAAACATTTTTTTAAGCTGATCTCCGGTACTGAATCCACTTATGTTGAAGGAGATTAACCTATATGTCCCTAACGCGTATACTCGTGGGAGATCCCACGCACTTTTTTATGCTCTGAAAACGAGAACTTCTTCCTTTCAGAATGTCCCATTAAACAGAACAATTCAACTGCTTAACGATTCTGCATTGAGCATTGACATCTTCAATGTTACCTATAGAGAGTTCAGTAACTATCTTTTGACATACTTCTCAAAATAGTGAAACTGCCCCCTTGGAATTTTTTTTTCTCTTAAATTTTGTAATCTTTTCCGTGATAATTTGGTGTTTAACTGTTTTGTATAAATAAATATCTTTATTTATTCACATATTCATTGTTGCCGAAGATTGCTGGTTCAATTCCCGTCTTTCGCAAGTAAATAGAAATTAAAAAAATTGTTTAATTAAATATTTTTAATTCACTGTACTTGAGGCATGTTCCAGAGTGGTGGATACTCTCAGTATCGCCCTGGTGAAAGACCATCATTTCTATCGTTCAGTTGATTAGTCAGACATCTCCAAATGGTTTTGAGATAATGAAAGCAATATTATAATGCTGACAATTAATTTAATATTATTTACACTTGTCTGTGTTGTACATATTAAATATGCTATAAAATGCATTCCAGTACATTTGTATAAGATTTTGAAATAATCTTCTAGTGACCCAGAAAACATAAACCTTTTTTTTATTTCACTACAAGTTTTTCTGCATTATAATGGATTTGGTGATGTTTATGAGTAATCTGAGTATTGTACCGGATAGAGGTACACTTTTACACATAACTGCACACCCAGCTCAAATTTCAATTTTTGGATATGTCTGACTAATCAACTGGATACCCAACTCAAATTTAAATTTTTTGGAGATGTCTGACTAATCAACTGGATACCCAACTCAAATTTCAATTTTTTGGAGATGTCTGACTAATCAACTGGACAATAGATTTACATATGTTTGGTGAACAGATCTGGATAGCCAGATACTTTCCAACCTACCCATTCCCAATCTCTTTCCCCTTCCCACTCTGTTTATCCTCATTGCATACTTCAATTGGGAAATCCATAGTCCCACTGGCTCTGTACAGTTGGGACTCTTGTGCTGTGTTTATAAAGGTGTTTTCTTTAGAGGTATATAACATTAATGTCTATGATTGGCTTTATTTAATAGAAAAAATTATGCCATTATTGTCTAAATATGATTTCGGGCATATGAGCGCCACGGCTAGCACGAATGAAGCGCTATTGTGAAGTCCAATTTCGACAACTTTATCGAGCAACTGGGGTCATTATCGGCAATAACACGGCAAATATTGTCTTCCAAATGGTTCAATGTCTTTGGTTTATCAGCATAGACTAGTGACTTCACATACCCCCAAAGAAAGTAATCTAATGGTGTGAGATCACACGATCGTGGAGGCCAGTTCACAGGTCCATTACGTAAAATTATGCCAACACCAAATGTTTCACGCAATAAACTAAATAAAATAAATAAACGCAATAAAATAAATTTGCAAGCGCTGTTTTGACGTCGGTCTATTCACGGTGAAATGGTCAAAACGTACTGACAACAAATTAACTGTCAAATTGACAGTCTGTAGAAACAATGTTGCCAGTTTAAAAACCAAACCTCTAAAAAAAACACCCTTTAAATCTCATATGAGAGTTTTTCAGAGCTTTCTGGTGTTTTCACTTACCATAAGAAGATGCAAATAATTTAATTTATAATTGACTAGTTTTGAATAGCAGTGTTTGCTCTGCATAGGTTTTTATGATATATCTTATGTATTTAGATTTACACGCAATATATTTTAGTCATTTTTGTTTAGTTCTTATCTTTATGGATATTTTAAATATAATTATAGATGTGTATTTTTTACCCACAAACAACACATTGCAATGTATAATCTGACAATTATTATTAACTGGCTGAAATAACATGTGTATATTATATTATTACTGCTAAGTATGTAATATTAAATAAATAAATAAATAAAACACAGATGGTATTATAAATAAATTGTTAGAAAATTTTTCAAATTTCTTTTATTCATCACCGTTTTGTCTCTTAATAACTCAGGTACGCACTTAGACATATGAATATTACTAGACCAGAACATAAAGGTGAGGGGTAGACAACAACTACAGCGGGGCGCAGAGCGGGAAGATGACTTTTGAGATATGAGATTCGTCAAAAACTCAATATGACAGTGATTATAATATCACCATTTAGTTCTTAAAAGTAAACTCTGCTTTTGAATGAATAGACCTTTTTACATGGGAGCGCGAATTGCTCGCCGCGTAATGAGCAAATTTGCTAAGTCTAAATTCGGCAAAGTAAAGTTCGCCTATTTGCAGACTCCAATATTTTGTTGCCGTATTTAGTTAGGACACTTTTACAAATGTTTCATAATTTACTTACCCCAGTAAACATCGACGAGCATACACCATGTATCTCGAGTGATAGTATATATTTACACGTTTTCAAAACACAAACCATGTTTTTTGCGGTGTTCGCAGAAGAATGATGACGTCACATTTTTTAGATTCACGCGAAGTCATACTCAACCCCAGCCGGTTCTAATGGAACCGGTATGGGGAGGGTGAAATAATACGCTTTTATCACTTAGGGCAAGTCTACTAATATTCATATGTCTATTGGTACATCCAAAGATATTGAAATACAAGAGATAGCTATGATGACCGCCTGACTGTCGGCAGACTACTACCTAATAGGCGTAGTTTGAATACAGAAAGAATTTGCTCATTTAGTTGATTTTTTGTTTGCAAGGTGTGCAGTAGTAATGATTAACAATATTGGCGACGCCAGGAAACACAGTCCCACCCAGTAAAAACTGCGGATAGCACATCTCTTATATTTCAGTATCTTTGAGTACTTAATTAAATGAAGACAATATAAGCGAAACTCAATCGAAAATCTGGAAACAGAAAAATCAGAAAAAGATATTTGCACCTCTGGGACTGGAACCCAGGACCTTTTGTTTTCATATATTTCACACATTTCATTTCATATCAAATATTTGAAGTTAATTTTATCCTCTAAGTAATTATGAAGCCAGAGAAACCGACGGACACTGAGCAAGCCCAGCTGTATAATGTGTATCATCGGCTATTTCCGTAACTATTCGTGCAATAAACACGAATGACGATAGTCGCCACTCCTCTAAGCTACTACTTAGCCGACATCTATTGAGACATCTCAAAACTACATATATATACAGAAGACATCTGTTGAATAATGTTGAAACTACATGCATAATAATGCATACACCTTTCTTCCACTGCCCTGTATGATAACAGGTTAAATAAAAATCAGAGTGTGCAATTCACAAGTAGTAGAAGTGAAACTTTCAGAAAACTAAAGTGGAGACTACGAAGCACTTTTTTTATCAATGTGAAGGAGGATTTTTTCCATATTTTTGTCGTCGAATTCCTGTGCACCTTTTCTTATACATTTATTTGGTCATCTTATTAGTATTTTGTGTTTTCTTCTTTGGAGTCTCTAGATGTCGCTTTCTTTTGTGTTTTCTTTACCTGCTCATTTTGGAGTGGTTTGAAGATTGGATATTGATTGTTGCGGACGTCTTTATCGGGGAAATAGAAGACGAGGAGTGTTGGCTCAATTTCTTCGTTTTCTTTTTCCCGTGGCTCTGCGGGCACCCTCCCCATGCAGGAGGCATTAGTTGTATGATAACGACGGCGGCCGGGGCTGGGAGGTATATACGCTAGGGTGCTGTACCGTCCCCCCTCCGCTCGCCGCGGACGGGCACCCTACCGCTCAGCCAGTCAACTGGAGCGCCGAGAATCATTTGTTATTGCTTGAATATTGTAATATTGTTATGTTTATGGCTTATGTGAAATCTTTTTGTAATTGTATTTTTGAAATAATAAATATGCTGGAAGGAGATGGTTTTGGTTGGCAGAGTATACAGAGAAAGGGTAGCACCAAAGGTCGTAGCGCCCGTCACGCGAATTGTTGGCGGTAGTTACGACCCCCGCCCCGCTAAACACGGCTAGCCAGAGAAAGAAGGCAGCCGGCCCATCTTGCTCTCGCTGAACGCGTGCGAGGTGGGTTTCGTAATAAATACGAGGGTACCAGCCCTTAGCGGGCACTCTAGTACAGGATCCCGACAGCAACACTTCTCTCTCTCTGCCACCGGAACATCTCTCGACGGAAATTGACCAGAACTCGACTTTGATTTCACGAGACCCAGCGGCTGATATAGACTTACCGGCCCCCTATGTTACAGTCTATGTGAGTGGCGGACATGTCCCTTACATAGATTTTACAAAAATAAAAAAAAATATATTTTTTTGGATTTCATCCTCGGTTCACTGAATGTCTGGCCGCTAAGGTTTGTCAGGTGCTTTATACACAAAACCGAAGTAGACTTGCACGGTACCGTGGATTTATCGTATTATATTGGATCTGAGTACCCATGAAATCAATAAATATTTTATTGCCATCTCATTCTCTCACTGGCTAAATCTTATAGAAGTATGTGTTTGTCTCTTTTTAGTGTCCCTCGAGTGTTTCATCGAGTTTCAAATCACAATGGTGTTAAAGAAGTTTTCACTAAATCATTGAGCATTATGCCACAGAAATCAGATTTTTTTCTACTATTCTCAAAAATGATATAAAACACTGTAAATTTTTCATTTTTTATATTTTTTTGTTAGTAGTATAAGATACAAATTAAATATTACACATGTACACTTTTCTTACAAACTAGACTATCACTAAACATAGTAATCACCGAGGCTCACGTGCCTGTAGTTGATGTGGTGACTCGACCTCAATCCAGCGTTCGTTTCCTCGGCCGTATAACTCGGCTGGTACTTGGGCTGCTGGATGTAATAGGACTCCGGCGTTCGCACGCTAATTCCATGTCCGGTTGACTCTGACGCAGCGAACGAACTATCCGCTAATGGAGCATTCTTTACAAAGGCTCCTTGATATCTACGTGGGGCATTATATTTCCCGTTGTTTGTACCGAGGTTTTGATTCCTGTATTGATAATTGTTGCTCGCTTGCTGAACAGTTGCAGGGTCTTGATAGTTGTTATTATTTCTGAATCTTGCGAAGGTATAATCTCGGTCTGCAGATCCGAACGGGCTTGGATAGTTTCGCACGGGTGTCAAATTCGGTATCGTCGGATTAAGCGCGTCATTTAAAGTCACATCGTAATCATTTTCAATCACGTCAGCCAGATTTTGCTTGATTGAAATGTTTTCTGGAATTCTTGGCGTGTATGGTTTGTTTGTTGGTTTGTAAGGATCTGTGATTTGCGGCGATGCTTTGAAGACTGCGTCTTTTTCAATTTGTTCGGGACGGTTGACTTGGTTGTATTCTTGTTCTTGTGTTTGTTGTTCGTACTGCACGTGTCCTCGGTAATTGGACACTCCACTAGGAGTGGCGGTGTCTTTTTCGAAGCCTGATGGTTGTACTCTATCATAGTTTGAATTGGCATCGTTATTTGCAGCGTCAGTATCATCAGCTTTCTGTTTGCTTTGCACATAGTTCATCTGCTTGTTTAAATTTCTTTCTCCACTTGTGTCCTTTGGTCTTTCTGTTTCTTCATAACTCTGGTATCCTTGGATGTATTCTGCTGAGTAATTCTCAGCTGGGTCACTTTCGTTGGATCCTTGTTTGGTGTCATAGTCATTTTCGTAGTTATAATCGGCTAAAGGTTTTTCTGTTGTAGTGGTAGATGTAGTTGTACTTGTTGAAGTTGAAATGGTTGTGATTTGTGTTGTTTTGTCTCCGTTCCTCCCTCCCACGGCTTGTAGTCCTCTTGGCAAGTAAGGGCTGCCACCTCTGGAAGGCAAGAAAGGTCTTTTGACTACTCGGACAATTCCCTTCGAGCTCTTCACTGTTGTTGCAGCTTCTGTAGTAGTAGTTGTCGTGGTGGTGATTGTTTCTTTGTTCTTAGATAAAAAAGGCTTTTGAACGGGCTCCTCTACTTCGCTGCTTGCAATTTCCTCAAAGTCTTCCTCTGGTTCCTTATCTCTTGTTGAGATTGTATGTTTGTCTTCGGTGTTTTTGCTATTCTTTCTACTTGGCTCTTCATCTTCATAGTAATCATCTTCCTCTACTGCTTTTATCGGCCTCTTTCGTGAGGGATATCTAGAATCTTCCCTACCTCTGTTTACAACTGGTCTTCTCGGCCTAACTTCTTCAATATCGTCATACTCTTCATCATCTAATGGTCTTCTATCATCTTTTAACGGCCTCCTGTCATTTTTTAAAGGTCTTCTATCATCATTCAACTGCCTCCTGTCATCTTTTAATGGCCTCCTATCATCATCGAATGTTCTTCTGTCTTCTTTAAGATCTTGAATGTTATCTGGTCTCCTCTTCCTCAAGTTCCCCGACGCACCGGAGAGACGTTTTGGTGCGTCTTCGTCAAAATTTGACCTTGTTCTATCTTGGTTAGGTTTATATTTCTCTCTTTCGGCTGGATCTGGTCTATTTCTAGAATAAGATGAGGTCTTTTGAGACGAAGAAGTTAATTTTGGATCTACCGCTTCATAGTCTTCATAGTATTCATCATCTAAAGGGGCGGCGGTTGTCGGAGGTTGAGTTACATATTTGAATTTGTCTTTTGCACTGCTCGGTACAGGCCTGGCAATCTTGGGGGCGACTCTCGGCTTACTGAAGATGGATCCTCCGCTCGGTTTGACCAGAGCTCCTCCCGCGGTCGGTTCTACCCTGTCTTCGTTTCTATCATCATTTCTGTTTCTTCCTTCATTTCTGTAAGGTCTATCTCTTGTATCATCTCTGTCCCTCTGCCTCTCTCTCGAGGGTCTCTCCTCTCTATATCTGTCTTCATCTTTATCTGCACCATTCCTATTAGGTCTATTTCTTGAAGGTCTTTCATCCATTTCCTTGTCATCATCTCTGCTCTTCAAAGGATGCCTTGGCCTATCATTTTCTCTTGGTTCATCATCTTCTTCTTTTGATTCTGTTGTTGAAGCTGTCAGTGGAGGTCTGTTTGACTTTCTGTTAGCGTAGTCTCTTGCTTTAGTGGTGGCTTCATCTTCTTGTACGGGTTTGGGTCTGGTTTCCGGTCTTTCCCTTTCTTCAGCCGGCCTCCTGCCACCCTGCTTGCGAGGTCTGCTGTAGCTTCTTCCGTCTTCGTAGTCGTCTGATTCTCCCCTGTTTCTGCCCTCTGCTGCTGGTCTGCGCGCATACCTATGATACAATACAAAACTCTAGTAAGCCTCATCATATACCAAATAATAGACTTTTACTCTCTTTTGAGTGATAAGTTAGAAATATTATTGCAACATTGTATTAAGTTATCCTTAATATCAGATTTAATAGTTTTTAAGAACTGAACAAACCTCTCGTCTTCGTAATCATCATCGTCATAAGCTGGTCTTCTCTGCGCCGGGCGCGGTCTCTTGTTTCTCCTTCTGCTTCCCGATCTTCCTCCCCCACTGTACGGCCTCCTGAAAGAAATAATTTTCTTTAGTGCCAATCTATTAGACACCATAAATCACCACCACGAGAGATAGAGAAGACCATAAAAGGGTGTGACCGATTGTCCAATGTCTCTTTCTGTGTCGTTCGTCCTTCTCTGTGGATCCTTCTGGATGCTTCCGACTGCTTCCCATACCTTCCCATGTGGTGGTGTGACAAAATCATCAAATGGCCACTAAGCTACGTTTTGTTTTTTCACATTTGAAAGGTTCCTGTTAACCTGTTGAACGTATGGTGAGATTTCGAAAACTGCGATGATTTATCTGGTCAAATATCCATATAAAAACAAAGGAATTGTTTTTTTTTGCGATTGTTTTCTGTTTACCACATAATACCTATATCTTATTATTTATATATAATTACGTGATAATATCATAAAAAATTTTACCAGAACAGCTAAATTTAACTAAAAAAATTCTCTCGTTCGGCAAACAAATATAAAAAAAAACACACACACAAATTTAAACTGATTTTATTATTTGTACCCAAACTTGAATACATACCCATTTATTTGTAAGCATTCCGAGAAGCTAGATTAATCAAATAAAGTGTTACGTCAAGAAAGATGTTGGCGCAAGCCATTCTGACCTTATTCTTCATACAGTTTATTTAAACATAAGGGTTAAAATCGCATTTAAAAAAAAATAATGAAAAATCTTTTTTTGTGCCCGCTGGCGGGCGAGCGAGATGAGAGGTTAAACGCCGATTCTGGTTGCGTTTTAGCTTTCTGATCAAATTGTAATAAGCTGACAAGCTTAACAATATGGTGGTTGACTTAAAATCGGCATTTAACATTTAATCTTTCAACTGTCAAACAAACAAGATGGCGCTGATTTGTCAATTGATGAGTTTGTCACCCGTGAATTTCTGCTAAACAATTAAGCCTTAGGGTTGCTTTGGGGGAAGTTTAATGTGCGGTTTTGCCTGGTTTTTCTGATGGGCACTTTTGATTGATCATAGGTTTATTTATTACAACATTTAAAATAAAACATACCTATCGTCCTCGTAATAGTCTTCCGCCGCATATTCATCATCGTAATAGTCGTACTGTGGGCGGCGCCTGCGCGAGGGTCTCCTGCGGCCCCCGGCGCGAGGCGGAGGGGGTGGGGGCGCCGGCGTGGTGGTCGTAGTGGTGGTCGGGACTGGTCTGGCGGTGGTGGCCTGGTACAGGTCATCGTTCCTGGAAAAGGTGGAATATTTATTTATTTTTTTAGAATTACGGCATAAGGGCCAGTTACAGAAATGTGTTTTTTAATTTTATTTTTTAAACGTCCATAGTACGAAGGGGGCTTGCTACTATGCCTAAATACAAAACCCTTCAAAACCGTGATTTCAACAATTTTCCCATTTTTCCAAAAAATAAATTTCCTCACTTATTCAAACGAGAATTGGACATTGTTCCGTTCCTTCTCATCTTTTTAAAATTGACGTCTTTGATTCTCCAGATTTTACGTTCTGTGGTCTAGAAGTGGAAACTTTAGATCACATATTTTTTGGTTGTCCCTCTCTAAACAAATATCCTCTTTTCTGCCAAGCCTTTCAATTTGGGAGGCGGGTATGGGTACCGCCGCCCCGGGAACCATTTATTGGAAAACCAACACTTCTGCCACCGGTCACCCCAAGTGATTCGCTATGTTTGGTGACTTAGCAGGGGTGCCCGGGTTCAAGGGGTGAGATTTACCCAGGTCTTCAGGTGCATGGCAAGCCTGATCAGTAAAGAATGGTTGAGTTGGTCCTTTTGACTTCTCCAGCCGTACTAGGATACACCGCAGTGGGTTAATACATCCGTCACTCCTGGACACACTGACCCCCATATTCCTACCCACCCCTAATACCCTTCCCAGAACTTTCTCTCCTTCCTTTCCTAAAAAGACCCTCCACACAGCATCCCCAAAGATGACATAGGCCCTGAGGGGAATTATTTTCCTCAGGGCCTCCTGTGTGAAGCTAATGTAAAAAATAAGCCTTATCTAAAATTGCCTCCCCCCCATTTAACATCTCATCTCTTCTAAGTCTGAACTCGATTCCAATCTTTCAATATAATTTTGAAATATGTGAATAAAATTAATATATAAATTCACCTTTCCTCCCTATATAATTTGAAATGATGGCCTAGAACACCCTTGAAGGATGAAAGCTAGAAACATTTGAAAAAAAACAGTACAGTATAGTACAATGTAGAATAAAGAAATAAAAGAAAAACTGTGTTTAGTTTTGGTGTAGCTATCAATTGTCAATTACCGAATACCAAGAACTATTGAGCTTAGCTTGTCGTTCTATTGATATTAACGGGATTTTTGTGAATTTCAATTCCCCCCCGTAATCAGGCGTGCTCTATGTGTTTTGGGTCTTCCCAGGACTTTGGAAACAAACCCAAAGTAAGGACCGGTTTCAATTAAATGCTCGGCCATTGCCGATCTGTAGTATAGATTACACATCTGTCCTGATGATGGATATTGTAACGCTGTCTGAAAAAATGGCTGAAGAAGGAGGTAGCGCAACATGGCATACCCCAAAAATAAATCAGGATAAAAGTCTTGGTCGTGAAAATCTAAAATCATATCTCCGTTTAAAATAGTCTAAAAAACCACTGAACTGGCTGCGAGATGAAGTTTTTAGTACTAAATATGGTGTGTACTCACTTGCTGTAGTATTTATGAGAGTTGACGCAGTCTACTACAGAAACAAAGTGGCAGATGAACGTCTTCTGGTCGAAGGCCGTGTAGTTAGCGCACAGGAAGTCCACGCGCACTCCGTACAGGCAGTGGTGGTAGATCTGAAACCAAAAACAGAAATCATTTATTTTACATGCACAAATTCCACACTACTCTGTATCTCTTCTGAAAGAACTAAGCGCTCAAAGTATGCGAAATTTGGTGCTGGAGCAAATGCTCAAGATTCCATGGACAGCCAGACACATTCTGGAAGAGCTAGGCATCCAAAATAGGCTATCAACCGTCTACCAACAATGTATCCTAGAGATGCTTTGGACACGTTGCTCACTAGAGAACTTATATCCAGAGAAACTCATGGATGCTGGCAAGGAGAAGCAGAGGAAAGTCGGCCATGCATTGGAGTGATCAAATTTCATGTGTCTCGAAATCGCCTTCCATACAGCGCAGCACTGTTGGGAATGGTGAAGCCAGAACTTCCCAGAGATTCGTCATAGGATGAAAAAAATCTGGAGTCTATAAACTAAATTGTAAATTGTGTTGAGCATCTCATTGGAGGACTAGGAAGATCCGTGATCTTCATCACCAGATGACCAAAACATCATCATTAAGCTGTGACGTGACCTACGTGTTATGCATCCCCCGCGATACATTCACAGTACTTACTAACTACATAATAAAGACACAGCACCATATAACATCTTCCAATGGTCTCTACCTGCCATTACCCACAAGTGTGAAATCTTCTTCTTGAGTTGTCACCTTATTGCCAAGGATCGTGACGCCATAAAGCAGATTCCTCCACATATCATGGTCTCACGGACCTGTGGACTGCGACTTAAGATAAATAAAAAATATCCCATTAACCTTTTAAAGATTATGTCGTTAAAGAAATTGCAATACCCGTGTACTGGTATTTCGAATTCTCATACATTCGCGTCATGTACCTATAGATGACGCTCGTCTTATAGGCACGCGATCGATCGGCATATACATATGTATGACACTCGTCTAAAAAGGGTTAAGAATGATATCGTACCTGGCATTTATACTCCGTATCTGCATAAAATCCGTCATGAAGTCCGTCACATTTGAATGACATCTGTTCCGGGGGTGGCACCAGCGACAGGAAGGGATAAGAGGACAGGTTGTACCCGTTGAGCTCGCGCGGCAGGTTGGGGTCGTAGATGTAGTCCTTCTGCGGGATGCCCGTGTACTTGGAGGTGGTCGTCTCTGTGCCGTTTCCTGTAGCATTCCTGATGCCGTCAGAGTCTGGACCCTGTAATGGTAATTGATTGTTGGTGGGGTTGTTGATTGATTGATTGATTTGTATGTGATAGGTTAGATTAGTTATGCAGGAATTAAATTTGGTGTAGAAGGATGTTGGGGTTAATTCAGTACATGGCAATTGATCACTGATTGATTGATTGACACGTGGATTAATTCAGTACAGTGGCAAATGATCACTGATTGATTGATTTGGATGTGAAAGGTTAGTTTGGTTATGCAGGAATGTTTAATGAAAAATAATGTTTCTACTAATTTGGAGGCACTGCCTAAAACCAGCTGCATTCTAGGAGAAATCCTGAATTGATGAGCAGTGACCTTCTCGTTAATACAATCTATGAAAAAAGAAAAAAAAAGTAATATTGTAAAAAATCTATTGATGAATAACGTTTTTATTATTATTAATTTGATATCTGGGCGGTGGGAGTGGCAATTGATTGTGGATTGATTGATTTGGATGTGAAATGTTCATTTGGTTGTGCAAGAATTGGGCTTGAAAAAGGGAAATGATGTTGATTTGGAATTTGAACCCTGGAATGGTAATTGATTGTTGGTGGGGGGGTTGTTGATTGATTGATTGATTTGTATGTGAAAAGATAGTTTGGTTATGCAGAAATTAAATTAATTTAATTAGTTAATTGGGTATCTGGGTGCTGGAGTTGCAATTGATTGATTTGGATGTGAAATGTTCATTTGGTTGTGCAAGAATTGGGCTTGAAGAAGGATATTGATGTTGATTTGAAATTTGAACCCTGGAATGGTAATTGATTGTTGGTGGGGTTGTTGACTGATTGATTGATTTGTATAACCAATACCATTGCCATAGGTCACCCTAAGTGATTCGCTAAGTGCCCGGGTTCATAAGTGACGTTTGTCTAGGTCTTGTCGGCGGATGCTTTTGCCCATCTGCTGCGTGGCGGGCCGGATCGGGAGAGACTGGTTGAGAGAAATCTTTTGACTTCTACAGCCGGACTCTATCGACCCATCGCCTTGCATTGCATCAGTGGGAGGGATGGATTCATATGTTCATTACTTCTGGACACATTTACCCCAGATTCCTACCCACCTCTCATACATTTTTCCTTCACAGAGCTTCCTCTCCATCCTTTCCCTAAAAAGACCCCCCACACCATCGCCAAAGATGACAGGGCCTCCTGTACGGAAATAATGTAAAAAAACCTTTGCAGTACTTGTCTACTAAAGAGAATCCAATTAGTGTTACAAATCGTTAAATTTCTTACGTTCCAATATGGCGTGCTCTGGAATTACTGACCGCACTATAAACACGCGTAAAAATAATTAAAAATATTCAGTTTTGAAGTTATTTTTATTGTCCAAGGCTTTTGGTGAAGTTAGAACTGTTTTCCGGTCTATTTGCCTTCCTTCCGCCTCGCTGCCGATTTACTTCAACTTGGTTGGAGGTAATTCTCTATCTGTCTGCTGTCCATTAGAGTTGTCTGCTGATTCAGCGAATTATACATATTTCGATATAGAGCTAATAATAATCAATAGATATTCCAAAGATTTATCATCTACCAGGCTATCCATATATCTGTAGCAAAATCCCTGCTCCCTGCATTGTTGGTATGTACACTATATTAGTATCTTATATTAGTACACTATATTAGTTTTTATGTATACTTCCAATATTGTTGCGTACCTTCGACCATATTATTTCAGAGGGTCAAAATAATTCCGATTTACATTAAAATTAAAATAAATGCTACATTTTTTAGCGTATCCTAAAACTAAAAACTGTTTTTGAAAGGTGATAAAATACGCTTCCAAATTTTATAAATCGAAATATTCATTTAATTTTTGAAATATAAAATTTTTGTAGGCAAACACAAAAAAAAATAAAAAATGGCTCACCTAACGTTTTTTCTGACTAAAATTACAGATAACGAAAAAAAAATAAAAGCACATATTTTATTAGACAAATGTATTACAAACGTTATTAGCACCTCACTTTTTTATCGTTCCATGTAAAAATAATTTATAAAAAATTCCCAAAGTTTCATAAATTTATTTCAAAATGCGATTCGAAACTTTGGTTTCATAAAGGTGTACATTTTACTTTTTTATGGTTAGTTTTTGTATTTGAATATAAAGCTTGGTTTTTTCTCTTTCTAACACCGTTTTTATCATACTTCTCACTATGATAGCAAAGAAGATACAACTATTTTTATGAGACCTACAAGAGTTAACCCCTATAGGGCTCAAATTGACTTTAAGGATTTTTTTTATAATTCATTTTAATTTTTTAAAAATCGCCTATTTAAATTTTGACAGCCATGACTCGAATGGTTGGTTAAGCAATGAAGTTATTTTATTTTCTCTTTATTTTATCATCTTTACTCTTCAAAGTGGTAATTAAAAATAAAAGTTTTTTTGAAAGATTGAAACCTTTCGTAGTGATTTTGCTAATATTTTTCATGAACATTACGATTTTCCTAAAATAACGGCCCAAAATTCAAACTAAAGTCTCTTTCAAGAAAATTTTTACAAAAATACTGCGATATTTCTATAAAACATCGTGAATTGTGTTCTGGTTACGTCCAAGGAACCAGCCCACTAGACCGCACCAATATCTAACTCACTTTCGATAAATTAGCATAAAAAACTTCAACCGACCACGCAACCAAACAACCAACCAACCAACACTGCATTCTCAAACTAGACAGTAGGTAACTCTGCTATAAGGTAGGGCATTGTGAAGACGAACAGATAATCTTCTATTGTTAATTCGATTCCACGTAGATATTCTATGTTTCACATCATATTTTTTTTAGATTGATCGTAATCTCTCTTTATGGACTATTTTATAATTCCAGAGGCGTACCACAAGGACGGGACTTTATACCAATTCTAAATACGAACCATGTTTGTGGCAAATCTCCTGTCAGAAACTACAATTCTTGTTCAATATTTATCATT
The DNA here is from genome assembly GCA_917880885.1 of Limnephilus marmoratus. NCBI lineage: Eukaryota > Metazoa > Arthropoda > Insecta > Trichoptera > Limnephilidae > Limnephilus > Limnephilus marmoratus. The sequence goes on along the minus strand of OU862932.1, from coordinate 2,268,999 downwards.
AACAATGTGTTTTAAAAGAAACATTGTTTTACGTGACTAAAATAATGTCGAATTAAATAGTGGTATTAGACTACAATGGATTTCACAGATAAAAACTTGGAATTTAAAAGTCACTTAGGGATTTAAATATCAGCCAAAAATGTTGGGAACTGAATTTTCATTTGAAGCTGCTAGTAAAAAAAAAGAATACTTACCTAGAGAAAAATATTTGCAACGGATCGCAGAAAAGGGAAAAGGAGCACGGAAAAATATGTAAATTATGGTGTTGGTATGATTGTATGATTAATGTTAAAATTATTATTACATTTTGGGTTAAGTGATTGAAGTATTGGAAAAGGTTTCACTAAGGGGACAAAATAGGAAATTGATGGTAGAACAAGAAGATCGGGTATTGTGGGGCTCTCACATCACTGCGTATCCCTGCGGGCATGCGTTTCAGCTTTCAGCACATCATCACACATAATATCCTCTGTTATAATATAGGTATAAGCAATGTATTGTTACACAACGCGTTCTGTTTTATATGGTTCAAAATATCACACGCTCACAAAACAGACTACAATTAGGGGGAGTACGGATATTATCGGACGCATAGTGTTGATCAATTGTATTTTGTTGTTATTGCTTCAATACAAATGATTTATGAATTATCATAAGTGGAAAGGACAGATCTACATGCTATGCTAATTTTAAAAATCAATAACCATCACTGTTTCCCAAAATTTAGATTTTAAAATTACGAAATTTTCGTTTATTATCGGAATTCGACGGATGGTATCGGACAAATTAGCTCTTTGGTTTAACACCGTAATTTCTTTTGTTTTATAATAAAACGGTTACTAATGATTAAATACAAAAGATTTCACATATATCAAGACACTACCTTTATTTAAAAAATATATAAGCAAGAGAAATACAAGAAAAAGGACAACAAAGTATTTGAAATAATTGTCTAATATCGGACATCAAAGGTGGTATCGGACACAAAAGTGGACAAAAAATATCATGTTTTTTTTTTATAAAAAAAAGGATTTAAAAAAAGTGGTAAAACCGTGTTCAAACTTTACATAACACGTTACACTGAACATAAAAATTATTTCTGATACAATTCACATTTGTAAAAATGCTGGCAAGATTCAAGACCGGTACAATTTTCATGAGCCCATTAGAAACTAACTTGCATCGCCCTATCTATACGCCAGTAAGAGAAATAACACTTGTACGATACCATACGTTGTCCGATAATATACGCACTCCCCCTAAACAAAAAAGTAAAGATATTCGCTCAATGTTCATGCATGTTTTGTATGCGTGTGAAAATATAATATAAACCAATAAAACAGTTTCAAAATTAAGCAAAACAATTTTGATCTTTGAATCGGGTTCTTCTCAAGAAGAAGATCAAAAATATCAAATGGCTTGAGTTATACAAGTTTTCATTTGATAAATGGTGTAAAATTAAATGGTTTTCTTAATAATAAATGGTATACGTAATACTAAATGATTTAATTATTTTCTTCTCTTATAGAAGAACGAGCAAGTCAAATTGCTTGAATTATACAAGTTTAAATTTGACGAATAAAGTAAAAATGAATAACTAAAACAAAATGGTTTATTATGTTTGCGTCAAATGGCTCGTTTTTTAACAAGTTTAAAATCTGACAGATGGATGATTTAGTATAATTTTTCTCCGGTAGAGGCGCGAATGTCGCTAATTCAAACCTTCCATTCCTTTCTAACGTATTTGGGTGCGGTAACATTCTGTTCAACGGTAATGGGGGGGGATACCTCGTCGGACTCCGGTGACTCGGGGGCCTCTGTGGTGGTGGTGGTGGTCCTGAACAGCGAGGTGGCTTTGCCCCCCCAGGCCTCGGGCACCACGAGGCAGCATAGGACGAGAATTCCTGCAAAATAACACGTGAAATAGACACATTTAATCACAGTTTTTCAAGTCATGTTCCTACAGTGAACCCGGTTATAACGAGTAGCCTGAGACAAGAATTCACGTAAAATACACAATTATTCGTTGATCATCTTCAAATCAATTTTAATAAAGTGGAAAGTAAAACCCGGTTATAACGGTTGGTTTGGAATGAAAAATCCCGCAAAATAGCTTTTAAAATACATTGTTAAACTTCAAATCATTTAAGCTCTAATGGAACCCGGATATAACCGAAACATGGGAAGAGGATTCCTTCAAAAAATACATTAAAACTCTAAATCAAACTTGCATTAATTTTTCACTGTGGAACCTGCCTATAACGGGTACGCTTATAAGGAAAACACGGTTGTAGTGAATAAAAATTCGCAATTATACAATTTCATGTTTTTTTTTGACAAATGAATTGGGTAGGTACCTAACTCTTAATGCAGAGCAAGTGTGTAGCACTTAAATTGTTTTGTTAATATATAATATGTTAGCGTTTCTCTGCAAATTTAGCCTTTTCATTCATTTTAGTTCACAAAACTGAACATTTTCATAGATTTGAGAACTCATTATATTATCTATAAATATCCGTTATCGTTTATTTTGTAACATCTCGACGAAGCCCCGTGAATAGTAAGTCTTAAAAAATATAGCCATACATTACTAATTAAAAACTGCCAAAAAATAGTACATGGAAAGATATATAATAAAAGGGGATGGTTTATCTGTTGTATATATTTTTTTTACTAATAATGCTTATTTTGGAATTTTTCCAAGGTATTTTAAACGACCTACATATTTCTTATTTTTGAAGATGTCGTATAAATAAAAACCATTTTAAAAACTGGATAAAATTAGGTTTATATTTTTATATCTGAAATATACTTCAGTGTTTGAAAATTGCAATATTTTATGCTTCAAACATGAAAAAAGTTGAAAAAAAGATTACCCTAAACATATTCTATTAAAACGTCGAAAAATTTAGGAAAATTCAAAAATAAAAACACGGTTTTTTATTTAAAGAATTTGCAACAACACTATCACTTTACTTTTTAACTCGTTCATACAATTTAAAATTTAAAAAAAAATACTATAATAATTCCCCAAGAATAACTGAAAAAATCTGATATTTTCAATTTAAACGTTGATTTCTTATTTTTTAATTTGTACTTATATTTATATAAGCATAAGGCATTTATATTATTAATTCATATTACTTTCGCGGAAGCATTATTAAACGCTCGTGGAAAAGTCATATAAAAAATAATGGTTCAAAAATAACCTATCTTTAACCATCAGCAAAACTAAATTAACAAATAAAAGATAATATGGTTATTTCCTTTTGGGGTATTATGCCGTGTTGCGCTACCTCCTCCTTTAGCCAACGTTTCGGACAGCGTTACAGTGTCCATCATCAGGGCAGATGTGTAAATGTTAGAGATGAAATGTGTGCTTAAGTACTTCGAAGCAATACCGTGTTGCCAGCACCATTCCACTGCGGGCTGGCATTACAGTATACTTCAAGATGGTTTTTTGCATTTAGCTTTGGTGTAGCCGTCAATTACCGGATACCAAGAACTATTGAGCTTAGCTCCGTCGTCTCTATTAATATTAATAGGATTTTTATGAATTTCAATTGACTCTGTAATTAAGCGTGCTCTATAGGTTTTGGGTCTTCCCAGGACTTCAGGAACAAATCCGAAGTAATGGCCGGTTTCAATTAAATGCTCGGCGATTGCCGATTTGTCAGGGTGGCCAAGTTTACATGCTCGAAAGTGTTCCGATATCCTTTTGGAGATCGTCCGCTCTGTCTGGCCAACATAGACCTTATCACATCCGGAACAGCTGAGTTTATATACTCCATCTGTTTCCAGAGGAAACTTGGTCTTTGCAGACCTCAGTAGGTCTTGTATTTTGGTCGTGGTTCCGAAGACAGTCTTGATGCTTTCTTTCCTCAACAGTCTGGCAATTCTGTCTGTCACATTGTTTTATTTTAAATACATAAACGGCTATACTGCCTTTTATAAATAAACATATAATAGAGTACAAAAGTAAGAAAAGTAATATCATTACATAATAGTAGTTTTAAACTTAAAAAAAAAAATACAATTATTTTGTGTATCACAACAAAAAATAACAAGAAATATAAGTGAGAAATATCATCATTTCATTTCAACATGTCCATATTGCGTGTATAAAGTTACATTATGGAAAAAATAAAAAAAAAATAAAAATAAAAACTTAAAAACTGAAACCTAAAAATAACATACAATTATTTTGTGTAGGTATCACAACAAAAAATAACAAAAAAGAACAATGAGAAATATCATCATTTCATTTTAACATGTCCATATTGCGTATATAAAGTTACATTATGGAAAAATAATTTTTGAGTGCATATTTATATTGCGCTAATTTTAAGAAATAAATGTCGCCGATGTTACCATATTCATTTCCCAAAATATGTAGTCGACTGATTGGTGAGTAATAGTGTGATAATGTATGTGTGTTATTATAGTAGAACGGTAGAGTCAGTCTATTGTTAGCGCGACCAGGGCAATGAAATCGTATTAGTTCTATTAAATCAGGGGTATCCAAGACCGAGTGAATTATTTTATATAATATTAATAGATCACAGATTTGTGAACATAAGGTAGGAAAGCACAGCCTTTAGACTCTTGTTCAATTCTGTCTTCGTTTGGTGTAGATTTGGCTCTTATTATTTGCCTTGTCTGCCTTGCCGGGTAACCGTTACGCTCCAGTGCATCGGTGAGCTTAGTAAGTTCCGCTCCGATTTTTGTTTCTTCACATATTCTGGTCGCTCGTGTTACCAGCGTATGGATAAGTCCTCTCTTCTGCGCTGGGTGGTGATGCGAATCAGCATGTAGATACCGATTCGTATGAGTTGGTTTCCTATACACTGTGTGTCCTAGGTTACCATCTTCTTTTCGCATCACTTCCACATCTAGAAAAGGCAGGATTTTGTGGTTATTTTCCAACTCCATTGTGAACTTAATTTTACTGTGAAGTGAGTTAAGATGGTCTAGGAATTCGTTCAGTTTCTCTATTCCATGAGGCCAAATGGCGAATAAATTAATACCCCAAAAGGAAATAACCATAAAATTTTTGGCCGTGAAAATCTAAAATCATATCCAAATAAAAGATAAATTTAAATTTAAAGGACTAAAACTGAAAAACATAACAAAAATGGTGAATTGGTCATTATAATGCAAAATATGGAACAAAACATTATTGAATGGCGTGTAAAATATCAAATATCAAAACTGTTATTTTTAATTATTATTTTTAATTGTAAAACTAACGTTTTTAAGACAAGATTTTTTATGCATAGCACAAAGGGTAACAATTATTATAAGCAATAATTATCAGCCTGAAACACTCATCCACATTGAAAAATCTTCCGAGAAAAGATACATGACGCCAACGGGACTTGAACCCGTGTCCTCTCGATTGCCGGTCGATTGCTCTGACCACTGAGCTATGGCGGCTTACGGCTCGGAAGATTTTTCAATGTGGATGAGTGTTTCAGGCTGATAATTATTGCTTATAATAATTGTTACCCTTTGTGTTATTTTTATTTTAAACATGGCGGACTGCACATGCTCAGATCCACCAAGTCCAGTTAACAGAAAAATTCCATTTTTTTATTGTACAATTTTTACACGGTGTGAAACGAAAATACCTTTAACAGTCGCTAAGTGTTTTTTTTTAACAGGTAGTAAGGCTGATAGTGTTTTTCGTGAAGATGGTGTGATTATCATCAAGACATTCACAACAAATTTGTTGATTCTAAATTGTTTTATTAATCGTGATCCTAATTAATTTGTTTAATTTATCCTGCTTATAAAATAGAAGACATTTTCCGCCTGGGGTAATTTATTGCCTTACCTGAAGACAACAAATAGCCCGTGGGTAGCACAGTGGTAGTAATGTAAATCCAAATTCTTGCGGCGAGGTTCAACACCCGAACAAGACGTCCTTGTTATTATTAATGCACTTAAGCCTTTGCCTTGTCCAGGACCAAGGCTGTATGACCTTCGATGCAGTGCTCAGTACTGCCCACTGCATTCTGTCGAACTATCGCAACAACGGTCTTTGGTCATTGCATTGGCTATCGTCCGCAGTTTGCAGCTCTTTGTTCGAAAATGCATAATATTAGCAGGCGCTTACAGCATTTGCATTCACAATACGCACTGTTAGGATCTGAATTGCAATACCTTTACGAGATACAATATATATTTCTTTGTTATTTTTATTTATAATGCCGCCCCGGGAACCGTTTATTGGATAACCAACATCTCTGCTTTAGGTCACCACAAGTGGTTTGCTACGTTTGGTAGCAGGGGTGCCTGGGTTCATGGGGTGAGGTTTGTGATTGTATCGAGAGAGACTGGTTGAGGGAGATCTTTTGACCTCTCCAGCCAGATTTCCTCGACCCATCGCCTTGCATCGCAGTTGGAGGGATGGATTCATTCATCCGTCACTCCTGGACCCACTCACGACCCCCAGATTCCTACCAACCCATCATATCTATTTCCTTCCCAGAACTTCCTCTCCTTCCTTTCCTTAAAAAAACCCTACACACAGCATCCACCAAGATGACATATTTTCCTCAGCGAATTTCCATTAATTTAAAAATAATATATAGCATATTTTCGGCACGTTCCAGAGTCGAAGATACTTTCTGTATCGCTCTGTTGTAAGACCACAGTTCAGAATTGAAACGTTGCTTGAAATGGCTTTAGACGTGTTTGGTGAACAGTTCTGAATAGCCAGATACTTCCCCACCTTCCTCTCCCCCATATTTTTCCTCTCCCTATTACATTCAGCCTCATTACATACCCCATTTCGGGATGCCATAGTCTCACTCGCTCCAGACGGGAGCAGTTGGGACTCTTGAACGGTATTCATATACAAAGGTACCAGTTGTGAAGACTCCAGATACTAATATCTACAGCCTTTATGTCGGACGAATATCTACAGCTCATATGTTGAACTAATATCTACGAACTTCAGAGTGTTGACTAATATCTACAGAGCTAAGGTCGGTCGAATATCTATGACGGTTCCAGTGTTGATTAATATCTACAGAGCGTAGGTTGAACTAATATCTACAGAGCGTAGGTTGGACTAATCAGCTAAATGTGTCCAATAGTGCGATATTAGGGATTTTTACATACATACTTACATAAATTAAGTTTTTTAAACTGCATACGCAATATTACGTTTTTCCAATATGCTATACATAATTGCAAATCCAACCTCTGCCAGTACTGTAGATATTATTCGTCAACACTTTGGTCCTCATAGATATTAGTCAACAGTTTGAGCTGTAGATATTCGTCAACACTTTGATTCTCATAGATATTAGTTCGATTTTTTCAGTTTTTGGAATTCCTGTAGATATTAGTAGACGCCTTCGTTGTGAATAGCCAGGTAATTCCCAAATTCCCAAATTCCCAACCATCTTTTTTCCCATCTACGATTATTTCATGTATTGTTTTAATTAATCTGTGGAACTAATCTCCTGCTGACAAGCTACTTGCAGTAGCTTAGCGGATATAAATTCCCATTGTATGGAACTTTTATACAATAATAAAAAAATCTCATTTTAGCCACACAGCATTCTCCCAAATTGAGAATTCCACAGTTTCTATTGGAATCGAACATTTTCATTTCTTTAATAGCACAATAAGATTCAGATCTTGTAAAGTATTATAGTAAATTTAATATGATTGTATTGGCAATGAATCTTAATTACAAACAAATCCCTTTCTAATTGGTGTTGATATTGTTTTTATTTTATTTTATAAGGCGTGGTGTTAAATGCAGGTGTCCATTAAAGTTGCAAATGGTTTTAAAATGGAAAGGTTCTTGGTTAAGCATCATAATATATTTTAGTTGTTTTATCTTGATTATAAATTAAAACTATTTGTATCACAAAGTGGTTGTTTGGCTGTCTCTATGTGCTTTCAGGGATACTAAAATTTATTGTGCCCGTTTGAACTGCGAATATATCCCTATGAACCACAGATGGCGTTGAAGTCTTCAATTTATTACTAAAAAAATACAAAATGTTGTTACCGAGGCAGTTCAGTTATGCACAGTAAATAATGTATAATTTTACTATACTACTTAAATTCTGCCAGCTTCTAATACAAAAAAATTAAAATCTCTGAGATTTAAGACATTTTAAAAAGTCTTTATCAATTTTTTCAACATTTTTTCATGATAACCGGGTTGACAGAAATAGAAATCAAGATCAAACAGAAGAATAGCATAACAAAAAAAAATACGTACCAACTGCCAAGTGGCCTCCTGTCAATCGATCCTTAGCTCTTTTCATTTTGAGCGGGGTCACCTCTGAAACAAACAGATATTTAACATTAGTTTATTTATGACATCACATAAAGTGTTTTGGTGATAACCGGATAGTACGTACACGGATACATGAAATAAACGGTTAGAAAGAGAAAAAAAGTTTTTTCATAAACAATTATTAATAAATCTTACGTAGAAGTACCTACACGATATTTACAGGAAAAAACGAGGTTACGGAATATATTTTATTAAAAATCATTTACGAAAAACTCGGTTACGGAATATATTTTATCAAAGATCATTCGAGATGTGGATCTACAGAAGAATACTTAAAATAAGATGGATGGACAGGGTAACAAACGAAGATGTTATGGTTCGGATGAATAAAGAAAAGGAAGTAATTAAAACTATAAACATCCGAAAACTTCAATATCTTGGACATGTGATGAGACATCCAGAGAAGTATGAGATCTTGTATCTCATAATGCAGAGAAAGATTGCCGGAAGACGGGGCCCTGGAAGAAGAAGAACCTCATAGCTGAAAAACCTGAGACAGTGGTTTGACCAGTCTACCGTGGAGCTGTTCCGGGCCGCAGTAAACAAAGTCCGCATAGCCAACATGATAGCCAACGTCCGTTGAACGGACAGGGCACAAGAAGAAGAAGAAGAAAAATCATTTGGTAAAGAAGGCATTTTTTCCAGATTTCTACATTGTTTTTTCAAACTCTCCAAAAAGTATATGCAGAAGTATTGTAAGTTGATTTAGCTACTTTATATATGCATAAATAAACAGAAATAATAAAGTAAATATATTAGTAAGTATATTTCTTATACATTTTGCAAATATACAATATAGGTACACATTATATTGTAGTAAAGTATTAGTTACAGGGTTTTAGAGGCGGGTACGTGTACCGCCGCCCGGAAACCATTTATTGGATAACCAATACCTCGGCCATAGGTCACACCAAGTGGATCGCTACGTTTGGTGACTCAACAGGGATGCCCGGGTTCATAGGAGTGATGTTTGTGGAGAGAGTAATTGCGGGAGAACTTTTGACCTCCCAAGCAGGACTCTCTCAGAAAATCGCCTTGCACCGCAGTGGGAGGGATGGATGCATCAGCCGTCACTCCTGGATAAACTGACCCCCAGATTTCTACCAAACCTTCATACCTTTTTCCTTGCCAGAACTTCCTCTCCTTCCTTTCCCCAAAAAGATCCTCCACACAGCACCCCCAAAGATGATAATATAGGCTCTGAGGGAAATTGTATTCCTTAGTGGGGTCAATGTAATATTTTTTTAACTTCTGTAAAGTTGTATTCTGAACATTTCGAATCTTGATACCCCATACGTGTTTCGCTACGTTTGGTGATTTAGCAGGGGTGCCTGGGTTCATGGGGTGAGGTTTGTTTAGGTCTTGGAGGCGGATGACCAGGACACACTGATCCCCAGATTCCTACCCAGCCCTTAAACCCTTTTCCTTCCCAGAACTCTCCCCTCCTTTCTTTCCTTAAAAAAAATCCTCCACACAGCATCCCCAAAGATGACATAGGCCCTGAGAGAAATTATTTTCCTCAGGGCCTCCTGTGTGGAGCTCATGTAAAAAAAAAACAGTTGGCCCCCCGACTGTGTTTCCCCTACAGTTGATCCCCGGATAGTTCCTCCCGGACAGTTGACCCCTCGGACAGTTGATCCCCGAACAGTACCTCCCGGACAGTTCCCCCCCTGCTAGTTCATCCCTCAGACACATGTTTCCCGAAGGATTATTTCTTTTGTACCTTCTTATTGATCATCAAACCGATATGATATTTACATACTTACTTTATCAATGAGGAAATGCATCATAAATAATCATTTGGGGGTCAAGTGTCCGAGGGATCAACTGTCCGAGTGATCAACTGTATGGGGGATCAACTGTCAGGGGTTGCTCCGTTCTAGGTCCCATTTCATAATGCCTTAAAATGTCTGCTGGTTTTTTGAATATTGATATCGCAACAGTCCTCTAATAACCCATGTATGTAACGTTACCTCTATAATTAATTAATTAAACATAACGAGAAATAACACGTTAATTGATATAAATTTGTCTAAATTAACACTTTCGACATAAAAGGGCTTAATAACAGAAATAAATGATATGATATTTAGTATAATTTTACCATACATATTCATTTTACGTGAGAGTGTCAAGAGATAAAATCTTTTTTACAACCAAATAACGCTAATATCAGAGAAAAGTTTTTTTTTGTATAAAATTTCTACACACTCGTAAATTAATTTTGAGTAACTTAAAAACAAACTTTCTATCTTATCGTGATTTATTTTTGGGGTATTATGCCGTATTGCGCTACCTCATTCTTGGAAGACATGAGGTCTATATTGTGTTATAGCAGATATACTACGAAAACTAAGCAACGTATTTATTTATAAGTTCAAAAATAAAATGTTGCCAGGTTACCTGTATGTTGAATAACATTGCTATTCCACGATAAATTGCAACGATTTAAGGTTTCTAATTTATCGGGAGCACAAAACAATATTTATTATAAAAGTTTTAAAATGTTCAATGAACTCCCTGTAAATGAAGGGAGCTGAAAGTTTTACAGTTTTTCGTGGATTATGTCTCAATATTATGAAGTCCAAATTTTAGTACGTAGCGTAGGTAATCGAATATTATAGGCTTGCGTCTACGTGGCTGAATTTCAGAACCTGGCTTCGAATGCATGTCTGACGCAACGCCATACGCGCCGCACCACAAATAACATCTGTGTACGTAAAATTTGATGTCACAAGGTGGTCACAAGATGTCGCCACTTCCGTCAGCAGGTATATCTGCTACGAATTTATGAATATGTATATTAATATGAATATGTACATAATTTATAAATATGTATATAATGTATGAATATGTACTAGTATCTCTCCGGATAAGGAAAGATTGACGGTAATACATAGTTGTATCAAGCGGCTATATATTACATATGACGTCATTGCCTGTCTCGGTTACTTTGTCCCGGTGACTAGCTACATTGGATGACAGTGGATCCAAGAAACAGGCAATTTTTGGAACCAGTTCCAGTTGGATTTATAAAATGGTCACCACCAATAAATTAAAAAAAAATCAGAGTGTGCAATTCACACGCGGTAGAAGTGAAACCTTCAGAAAACTAAAGTAGACAAGAATTGGGAGGTTACGAAGCACCGCACAAAGAGGAGACCGATTATTCAATCTCATTCTCTCGCAGGGTAAATCCTATAAATGTATTTGATGTGTTTGATTATTTTCAGTGTCACATTTCCGTTTTATCGAGTTCACTTGCAGTGGTGTTTTACAAAGTAATTTTTTTACTATTTTTGTATATTACTATGTTGTATTTAAACATCCATGTGTGTACATTTTTGAGCGTAAGCCTGTTATGTACTGAAATAAAATAATGCTAAAAAGGTGTTTGAAATTTTTATCGCATTGGCAGATAAGTTGAACGAATCTTGATTAGAATAGATTGATAGGTTAATTACGACAATAATTGTATTGTTACTTGCACAATACACCTGTTGATATAATAATGGTACTGTACTGTGAGTGTTGCCATGGTATTGTTAATAATGCACTTCTGGTATCTGCGTATCGCTCTTGGCACAGATTTGAGCCATTGTTTTCACTCTCGTGGGAAAATGCAACACATTAATTGTAGATAAAGACAATAATGCGTGAATTAACAACAAATAAACTGACATTTTAGAAGGCAGGTAATAGAAAATATGCATTGAAACGAATTTACTTCAGGGCCCGCAACCCGAATTTCTACCGATTTCTTACATATCTCCCTTAAACAAGTAAAGTTTTTAAGCTCTTAAAAAAATATATGTTATTTTTTAAGATAATATCTAGACATTCGTCGCGTCGAAACGCAAATCATATAAAATTCCCTCGATAGAAAAAAATCGCAAAGTATGCTCCAAAAATTGTTATAAACACGTTTGTTTCAGTTATTTTACAAGTTATATGTATGAAAAAATTCACAATGTTTCTTTAAATGCTGTTTAAGACAACCCTCGCGAGATTTTTGCTCTATTTTAAACGAGTCGTGTTTTATTAAACATTTTCACAATTTTCGCATCGATTTTGTCACTTTAAATACTAGCGCTCTCCTCTAACATTCTTAGTTTCATATCTCTCCATCTTCTTCTTTTTGTGCGCGGTTGCGGGGCCTTAACTGTGCGTGAAAATCAAAACGTTATTTATCGTTACAATGGGCTGGAAAATCTGATTGTCAACGGCCCTGCACGCAAGGGCGGATCCAGCTTTGGCGCCAGGGGGGGGTCACATAGCGCCAGGGGGGGTCACATAGTCGTGGTCAAGTCATAAAAAGTTATAATTTAATTTTTATAATAATAGATACAAGTAAAAAGTAGGTCCACCTAGGTCCCGTACCCAGCCCAGGGGGGGGTCATGACCCCCATGACCCCCCCCCTGGATCCGCCCTTGCCTGCACGCTGACCTGGCAGTTGATCCCCCGACAGTTGGCCCCCAAAATGATATTGTTATAAAATTATAATTGAAGTGAAAACTTCTTTAGCACCGTTGTGATTTGAAACCCGATTAAACGAAGAAGAGCGACACTAAAAAGAGACAAAAACGTAGATACATCTACAGAATTTAGCCTGCGAGAGAATGAGATTTTTTTGTGCGGTGCTTGGTAGCCTCTCCACTCTTTTCTACTTTAGCTTTTTCAAGGTTTCACTTCTACACACTCTGATATATTTTTTATTGCTGATAATCCTGCTTAACAACCAGTCTAGCTTTCATCCCGTCGCCAAAATATTACACACTTTCATATTGTGCTGTTTTTTTTTTTTTATTTAAAGTGCCTAATCTGTAATTGAACATCTCATATCATGATGGTACTGGTTACAAATGGATGAGTGTAAATGGTTACCATTTGAAAGTGTATTAAGTTAGGACAACTGTTGAGTTGACTTCAAGATACAATCAGCTGTCAACTGGAGTACGCCTTCACTTAACTTTAAAGTGCTTCTCTTCAGAAATTGAGAAGCTGAATATACAGTACTAATATAATGGAAGTGCTATTATAATTTATGAATTATATTATTATGTATTTGTTAAGACGAGGCTTAATTCCAAATTACTATTTTAGATTCATCTTTACCACGAATCGGTTAACATTATAAATACAAAAAAATATGCATTTATTAAACTAAAGCTTTTTCTACTGTTTCGCTTGAGTAGAATTAATATAAAATTGTTATTAACTCTATAAAAAATATAAGTGTAAACTATTAAAAAAATTACTCTTTCGCTAGAAATGTATGAACGCATGTAAGAAACAATTTTTTTTAATACAATTTTATGGCTAATCTGCGAAAGTTTCCATTGATTAACTTTTTTCCTTCCCCATAAAATTATTCATAAAATAAATTAAAAACAGAGCAATTCACACCCGGTAGAAGTGAAACCTTCAGAAAAGAGTGGAGAGACTATGAAGCACCGCACGAAGAGAAGACCGGCAGGCTACGAAGCATAGGCAGATTTAGGGGGGGGCACGGGGGCACGTGCCCCCCCAGACGGTATTTTTGTGTACTGTGGAGATTCCATCACAGTACATACTTAGAAGCAGAAACTGTCTTTATTAAACATTTAATTTTTCTATTGTTTTGACACTTTCATAAATCTTCCTATATATACTTGAACTTGTAACCGTCCGCCCCTTGTGCCCCCCCCCTCCCCCCAGAAAAAAATCCTGAATTGTTGATTTTTTTGCCCGTCCGCCCCTTGTGCCCCCCCAGAAACAAATCCTGGATCCGCCCTTGCTACGAAGCACCGTATAAAGAGGAGACCAAGTATACTACATCATTCTCTCACAGGCTAAATCCTATATATATATGTGTGTGTGTCACTTTTTAGTGTCGCTATTTTTTCGTTTCATCGAGTTTCAAATCACAATAGATGTTTTCACTTCTAAAGCAACGGTCGTTTCTGGTACTCAAACCCAGGATCTCTTTCAGAGATATAGTAGGTACCTATATAGAAATATTTAATATCACTTCAGTTAACTAATTTGTACTAATGATTTCTTTAATATTATCTCCAAAAAGGAGGCCCTAAGGAAAAAAATTTCCTCATTGTCTTTGTCATCTTTGGGGATGCTATATGAAGGGTCTTTAGAGGTTCAAAAGGAAGGAGAGGAAGTTCTAGGAAGGAAAAATGTATGATGGGTGGGTAAGAATCTGAGGATCAATGTGTTCAGGTCTAATGAACGTGTGAATCCATCCTCCCACTGCGGTGCAGGAAGATGGATCGAGAGAGTTCGGCAGGAGAGGTCAAAAGGTCTCCCTCAACCATGCAATACAAACGCATCCGCCGCCAAGACCTGCACAAATCTCACACCATGAACCCTGCGAGTATTGACTCCTGTGAACATTGCCTATCCTATAACCTTAGAAATAACATGGCAAAAATAATATACATTGCATGTCGCTAAAATCTTAGATTTCCCACGTAAATGAATCATTTGATAAAACAGCAAAGTAATTTCTTTCACCAACAATTTAAATTAATAATTATACTGTTTATAATTCCATCAAGACCACCCAATAACGTCATAAATATATAAAATTACTGACATTATTAATGAGTTCCCATCGGGCGTGGGTTTTATCTTCAACAACGTGATCACTTTCGTTTGTGGCCACAAAAGTACTAAACATTTACAGAATAACGATGATTTAGCATTAAAGACTTAAGTAATATGATATTGTAAATTGAAAGGCTCATCCTTCACCCACTTTACTGTAAATGTTGTCAATTTAATGCCAAACTTACTATGTTTGCATTTTAATATCATCTCCCAACAATGTGCAGTGTTCTGTGTAGTCATCTTTAAAAATTATCGTCTCTACAGGGTGTCCGGGGGTGAAGTGCATTAACTTCGGGAGGTGATTTTACATGTTGGTAGGAGTAAAAAAGATTAACAACTTTTTCTGAAATTCCAGCATTTTTTTCCCATACAAAAAGACGTACCTACTAAAAATCCTTAGTGTGAGGAATCTTACTTGCTGAGAGCCTGCCGGGCACCCGACTCGATTGTAAATGTCCCGTATCGTAACAGCGGAAAATAATAAATCTGGGCACCTAGCATGGTCGATCGATATAGGTTTTATCGAAAATGTCGGTAACTTGTAATTGCTCCCGAGCACGACTGCAGGCCGCTAACGAACAAACAACAGTTCACAACCATTAAGGATTCCTACTTTATTTGACACAAATTGTTATTTGTTCGTTAGCGGCCTGCAGTCGTGCTCTGGAGCGATGACAAGTTACCGACATTTTCGATAAAATCTATATCGATCGACCATGCTAGGTGCCCTGGTCGCACAAGCCGGACTAATTTTATCTTTTTACCTCAAAACTACCCATCCCTAAAGGTTGGAATTTCGAAAAAAGTTATTTTTCTTTTTTATTTGTACTATCATGTAGAATCACCTCCCGAAGTTAATGCACTTTACCCCCAGACATCCTGTATAATTAGGTTTAAAAGTTTTTATTTATCGGCAAAATTTGGGAGGCAGATATGGGTACCGCCACCCCGGGAACCATTTATTGGATAACCAACACCCTTGCCATAGGTCACCCCAAGTGGGTCGCTAGATTTGGTGACGTATCAGGAGTGCCGAGTTTATAGGGTCGGGTTTGTCCATATCTTGGCAACGGATGCGTCTGCCCACCAACAGCGTGGCAGGCCGGATCGGGAGAGACTGGTTGAGGGAGATCTTTTGTCCTTTCCAGCAGAATTTGAACCGCAGTGGAACGGATGAATTCATTCGTCCGTCACTCCTGAACATATTGACCCCCAGATTTCTAGCCACTCCTCACACCTTTTTCCTTCTCAGAACATCCTCTCCTCCCTTTCCCTAAAAAGACACTCCACACTGCATCCCCCTGAGATGAAAAATAAGCCCTTAAGGAAATTGATTTCCTCGTGTTCTCTTGTATGGAGCTAATGTAAAAAATACCTATCGTTTTCGAATACAAACTAAATCATTTTTATTTTTTGGCAGAAAGCCGTCACTTTGCCTATTACATTTCATTAAATAATATTTACTTAACAACTGTTAACATGTATTAAAAACCTTGGTGTCTTTTTAGAAAGCATATTTTCTTTTTGGGAACACATAAATAAATTAATAAATCGCTAATAAGCCCCTCAAATTCGCTTTGATCACTAGAATCACTTCCGATTTTAATAACAATACACCAAAAACTCTTTACTGCTCCTTAGTTCGCCCCCACCTTGAATAATATGCTTGTGTTGTTAGGTCTCCTTTTTATGCTGTCCGTATTCGTCGTATTGAGCCCATTCAACATCGGTTCTTAAGATTGATTGCTAGGAGACTAGGATTAGAAAGAGGCAATTACTCATATGATGAAATTGAACTAACTCTAAACCTTTCTCCTTTAGAAGACGGTTAGGAAAAATGATCTCATTTGATTCTTCAAAATTATCAATTGCATTATTGATTCACCTAACATTATTACAACTTATCCCATTCAATAAAAAAACATTCCCGTAGGCTCAGAAATAATGAACTGCTCTTCTTCAATAACACTGAACTAATTATGGATATTATTCACCTCTGTCCAGAATGTGTAGACTGGTAACTTTGTTGGTATAAGTCTAAATGATTTTTGTTGGTCACTAAACAATTATTGAAGATATTTTATAACTATTTTGACTTCTAGCTATGTTTTGACTTGACTTGTCACTTCTATTTTCTTATGTTCTGTCTTTGGTTTAATATACCATCCCCACAGGGCTAGGCAGAGAGGAAGGACCGCCTAACAGCTCGGTCTTGGCACATACTCTTTGCCTCACTCACATTTATACATCGTCTCATACATACTCTTCTATTGTTAAGACTTTGATTCACTTGATGGTGCCATGTTTTCCTCGGGCGTCCCCGACTTCTTATACCATTCACATTTGCGTCATTTATTCTTCTTACACTACTTTCTTCATTCATTCGCTCTACATGCCCAAACCATCTGAGGGTCCCTTTCTTAATCTTACTCGGTACGCTTACATCAGCCTTGCACTCTTTTGTTCCGTTAATAAATAATGTAAATTTGTTCCGTTAATAAATTAAATAAAATTAAACGAATCCTTGCAATTTTTAGAGTTATAACAACAATGCATTCAGAGTTGATGTACTTTTTTATAATAGCGAGATACGATTATCTACTTTCACTATCGATGAACTCTTTAACAGTCCATTTTACGTAATTTCAATTCCTAATGCAATGGTCGTTGGGTCTAAAATAGCCTGGCAATGGACGTTAGTTCTTCATGACTTGGGCTGTTTTGCCATGTTGTGATTTTTGTCGATGTTTTAATAAACGTTTTGTATACGAGAAAACTCCAATAGATATCAGATTTACAGCTCTCTGATGCTTTCCTATAGAGAAAATGATATACCTTATCTTTAATAAGAAAAAAGCTATTGAACGGTGAGCTCTGGCTTAGTGAAATTTGTACAGCTTTTTTGAACTGCAATAATAATTATCTATTTTGTTTGTTTTGATTGTCAATAATAATTTATATCAAAAATAATTATCTAATTTTGTGTGTTCTAATTGTCAAAAATAATTATCTAATTTTGTGTGTTCTAATTGTCAAAAATAATGATCTAATTTTGTGTGTTTTAATTGTCAATATTAATTTATTATCTAATTTTGTGTGTTTTTATTGTCAAAAATAATTATCTAATTTTGTTTGTTTTAATTGTCAATAACAATTTATTATCTAATTTTGTCTATTTTAATTGTCAAAAATAATTATCTAATTTTGTGTGTTTTATTGTCAAAAATAATGATCTAATTTTGTTTGTTTTAATTGTCAATATTAATTTATTATCTAATTTTGTGTGTTTTTATTGTCAAAAATAATTATCTAATTTTGTTTGTTTTAATTGTCAATAATAATTTATAATCTAATTTTGTCTGTTTTAATTGTCAAAAAATTATCTAATTTTATTTGTTTTAATTGTCAATAACAATTTATTATCTAATTTTGTCTATTTTAATTGTCAAAAATAATTATGTAATTTTCTCTGTATTAATTATCAAAAATATCTAATTTAGAACGGCGGGTGTTTGGTTTTGAAATGAGAGCATGCATAGTTCCTACCCAAGGGTAGTCATTTATTCAGAACCTACCTCTCTCTAACCATAACCTTGTTGGAAAAGCATTTGAAATTTGGAACAATGAAAAAAGTTTGCATGTTCAAGCGCATTTGTTTTTGAAAAACAAATGAAGAATTGAGACTACCTTGGAACCAAGTTGTTAGTGTTTTTTGTGTAGGTACGTAATCTCGCTTTTGAGCAAAAATAAGATATTTGACCATCTCGAAAGTAAACAATATCGTTTTGTATTTATTCATGTCGTTGTGGCGATGATTACCTCGAGGTATCGCGGTGTAAATATATTTTGATTGAGTTGTGTGCTCCTTCGCAGAGGTAAAGTGGTAAGTGATTGGTTATCCTTTTTCCTTGCTTCCGTTGTTTTTTCTACTCATATTATCACCCAATTCCAGCAAACACCGTCTCGTTTCATTTTTAGTTTTTACAGCCCATTTTCAAAAGTATTTGAAGCTGTGATTCGTAAGCTGTTTTCGATGCAACAGCGGGTATGATGGTACAATGCCCCTGCCATACGTCACCCCATTTGTGGTTCACTACGTTTGGTGACTTAGCAATGGTGCCCGTGTTCATGGGGAGAGGTAACTTTACCTACCAGCTCGGGAGAGACTGATTGAGGAAGACCTTTGGACCTCTCCAGCAGGACTTTCTCGACCCATCGCCTTGCACCGCAATTGGAGGGAAGGATTCATACGTCTGTCACTCCTGGACACACTGACTCCCAGATTTCCACCCACTCCTCATACCCTTTTCCTTCCCACAACTTCCTCTCGTTCCTTTGAATCAAAATAGCCTCCACACATCATGCCTAAGACGACATAGGTCCTGAGGGAAATTATGTTCCTAAGGGCCTCCTGTATGGAGCTAATGTACAAAATAACATTTGGTGGTAGTCAATAGGGCTAGCCGTTTTAACAATCCATTTCTAAAAGGCGCATTGTACAATATCGAAGCAATAGTATCCATTGGTGGTGACTCGACAGTTGATCCCCCATCAGTTGGACTCCCGAAATGATATTTAACATAAAATTATAATTTTTTTGTGCATTATTTACGAATTTCAAACCTAAAAACGACTTCAAAAATACCTTTCATAATAAGTTGCCATGACTATCAAACGAATTTACATTCAGTATCGATTTTATGTACTTAAACGCTGGTATATAGGTACAGTACCTATATAGAGAATTAGTTTAATCCTTGATGCATTTGAATGAAATTCGGCAGTACATTTTTCTGTACACCCCTTCGAGGACACTTAGCAATAATTTGTTTAAGTAGCTATATAGGATTTTCTCTAAACCGACTTCTTCTTCTCGTGCCCCGTGCGTTCAACGGACGTTGGCTATCATGTTGGTTATGCAGACTTTGTTTACTGCGGCCCAGAACAGCTCTACAGTAGACTGGCCAAACCACTGTCTCAGGTTTTTCAGCCATGAGGTTCTCCTTCTTCCAGGGTTCCGTCTTCCGGCAATCTTTCCCAGAATTATGAGATGCAAGATTTCGTACTTCTCTGGATGTCGCATCACATGTCCCAATATCGAAGTATTCGGATTTTTATTGTTTTAATAACTTATTTTTGTTTATTAATCATCCGAACCATAACATCTTCATTCGTAACTCTGTCCATCCAGCTTATTTTGAGTATTCTTCTGTAGATCCACATCCCGAATGCTTCAAGTCGCCTTATCAGTTCTTCAGTAAGCGTCCATGCTTTCATTCCATATCTAAACCGTCTGCATATTGTATATAAGTATGCCGGGGAGGCAATTGTCTGGGGATCAACTGTCATGGAACCGGTGTACTTAAAAATATAAAAATTAATTCAGTTTTAGTTGACAAGGTAACTAAACCAGATTTTCAAGGATTTAATATAACGGGCGTTGCCCCTACGAATAACTTCCTGAAGTTAATATTACATGGCTCGCTACCTGTTAATCTAGATTACTGAGTTAGTCACTATTGCAGTTTCCATTCGTTGCTTTGAGTTGTCGCTATAGGGCGTGTTCTAATTCCTTACAGGGACATACGCGGTACGCAATACTGGTACAATAGTGCGTGTTTTTATTTATTTATTTATCATTATTGATTAATTAATTTAAAATGTATATAGGACAACATTTTGTAATTCTTAATTCTCTGTGATTACATCAGAGTAACCGGTTGTTTGCTTTTTTATATGAATACTTCACACGTGTAACTGCTCTCTCTGTAGACGGTGAGGCTATGAAGGTAGAGGGTGAGTGGTTGAAGGTAGTGGGGAGGGGAATGAGATAGAGAAAAGGGAGGTGGGGGTTACCTGGCTGTTCAGATCTGTTCATCAACCACTTCTAAAGCCATTACAAGCAACGTTTCAATTTCGAATGGTGGTCTTACACCATGGCGATACTGATTTAAACTGTAACGTGCCTGAGGAAAACAATTTCTACCGGGACCTAGGTCATCTTTGGAGATGCTGTGTGGAGGGTATTTCTGTGGAAAGGAAGGAGAGGAAGTTCTATCCCCTTACTGCGGTTCAAGGCGACGAGTTCAAAGAGTCCTGTTGGAGAGGTCAAAAGGACTCCCTCAACCAGTCTCTCCCGATCCGGCCCGCCACGCAATAGGTGGGCAGAAACCTCCGCTCCCAAGACCTATGCTATCCCCACCCCATGAACCCGGGAACCCCTGCCAAGTCACCAAATGTAGCTAACCACTTGGGGTGACCTATGGCCGAGATGTTGGCAATTCAATAAATGGTTACCGAGGCGACGGTACCTTTTCTCGCCTCCCAAATTGAAGATCTACAATCTTACCAATATTATAAATGCGAAAGTTTGTATGAATGTACGCGTGTTTGTTACTCTTTCACGCAGAAACTACTGAGTGGATTTTAATGAAACTTTACAATAATATAGCTCATACATCAGAATAACATGTAGGCTATAATTTATAAAGCTAGCTAGGAAGGGGACGCGGGAGGGGAACGGGGACACACGGGAAAGGTGATTCAGGGAGAAATAATATATTTCTTTGAATATGGCAATGCAACGCATGCCGGGAACCAGCTACTACTTACTACTTACCCAGCGCTTTTACCAAAAGCCACGTAGAAAATCCTGAATTAGAGTTGTTACAATATGGAATTGTTTGTAAGGTTTCGAGTACTTACTTTTAAATGCAACTAAACCTGCTGCAACCAATGTATATGTACTGTGAATGTTGATTACCTTCGGAGTATCGGGTGCGTCAGCTAAACATTCAAATGCACTTTTTAAAAATAAAAGATTAATTTTTTATGATAATATTTTATTACAAAGGTCATGATGTAATGTATATTCATATTCCGATGATTATCCTGTGATTATTCAGGTTTTTTCGTGTTTGATATTTGATAATATCATAAGTGTATTTTTATAATTCATATAAATTACCGATAAATGGTAGTTTTCTAAGTGTAATTACAGCTATTAACGAATGGCTGTTTTATTTTGTTATTTGTATTTGAAAACTCCTGCTGCGTTAATAATAAAAATAATTCACTGTGCCTAGCAATTACTTGCACATTTATAAAAAAGTCAAACGAATATACTATCGGTCACAAATCATCTCATACATTCCTTTAACCTTTTGCCGCAAACATGTGTGCTTTGAAGTAGTCCTTCTAGCTTTAAATTTATATAGCGCTGTTTTGTAATAAAATAATCATCACATCATTTTGATGTACAGTTACTATATGTTCAGAACAGCGAAGTCCTTAAATAACTGTATTGTCGAGAATCTTTCCAGAACAACTTTAATTAAGACTTTTTGAGATATGTCGAGAGTTTTCTGTTCTGTAAATTCTGCTCATTTCTTAACATAAGAAGGAAATCTTAAATTGGTTCTATTTTTGGCATGGCTAATATAAAACATGTTGAAATTCACTTACTATATTTTCGAATTGTTATATTTAAATACAGAAAATGGAGTAACTTTGTTCAATAATTTAGGAATCATTGTTCAGTATTTTTGCCACACCCTGCAGGTGCAAGGTATTCATTATTATTTCAACACTGCTGCAATACGAGACTTGAATAAGCAACAATTGTACTTGTATATAGGTTTGTGCAAGCCCTGTTCGTAGTTTTACGGGTATCAAGTTCTCACAGTAACACTTCGATTAAATTATTAGATTCCGGAAAACCCTTTTCACATTACAGAAGAAAAAAACAATATAAGATGAATTTGAATATAGTGACATATGTAATAAACTAACTATTTAGCTTTATTTTGAATTTTGACTTTTAAGTCGGAAGTTTGTTAGTTATACGCCTATATTTTTTTTATATTAGCTCCACACGGAGGCCCCGAGGAAAAAAATCAGAGTGTGCAGTTCACACGCGGCAGAAGTGAAACCTTCAGAAAACTAAAGTAGCGTGGGGAGGCTACAAAGTACCGCACAAAGAGGGGACCGATGGCTACGAAGCACCGCAAAAGAGGACACCGATTATACTATCTCATTGTCTCGCATGTTAAATCATATACATATAAGTGTTTGTCTCTTTATTTTTTGTTTTAACGATTTTCAGATCACAACGGTGTTAAAGAGGTTTTCACTTCAAAAATCCCTCAGGGCCTATGTCATCTCTGGGGATGCTCTTTGGAGGGTCTTTTTAGGGAAAGGAATAAGACTAAGATCTTGAAAGGAAAAGGATATGTGGGGTCTGGAGGTCAATGTGTTCAGGAGTAATGGACGTATGAATCCACTCCTCCAACTGCTGTGCAAGGCGATGTTCCGAGAAAGTCCTGCTGGAGAAGTCGAAAGATCTTCCTCAACCAGTCTCTTCCCAACCGGCCCACCACGCAGTAGGTGGGCTTAAGCATCCATCCCCAAAACCTAGACAAACTTCACCCCATGAACCCGGGCATCTCTGCTAAGTCACAAACGTAGCGAGCCACTTAGGGTGACCAAAGGAAGGGGTGTCAGTTATTCCTTAGTGGAACCCATACCTGACACCCAACTTATGCATAACATATTATAAAATTAAATGAATGTTTACATATAGTGTTCCCGGAGAGCGGTCGTACTTAACGCCATCGATCTAATCTACTATCTTCTTTTTTATCTACTGTCTTTTTCGTTTTCATACAAGATGTGTGTGAAGGAAGTTTTTCGTCGATGACGTATGTACGTACGACCTCTCTCTAGGACTTATTTTTATCTATTTTAATACGTTTTTATATAAACCATCAATATATTCTTATATTATAAAATTCATAAATTAGGCTGATTCACTAAACCTATAATTTATTAGCATTTACTGAAAAATTAACTACGTTTTCAGAAGCTTTGATAATCGAGGTATTACTGTACCTACATTACTTTTAATTGGCACTAATGACTTTAATGATGTCAAGAATGAATTTACAACTCAAGTCTTAAGTCTGGTTTTTACCCTAAATAAAGCCTTCAATTACAAATGAAATTTTGTAATAAACCTTAATTTAAATTTCTGTATCACAGTGTAGACTTGTAGACAGTGAGCTTCATAATTTACTGAACATAATAAATAGCTCACGAATTAAAAAAAAGAGTCGAATCTGAGAATAAAAATCAACCTGATTTTCATACACATCTAGAAGGCGGGTGCAGGTTTTTTTTTTTTACATGAGCTCCACCCAGGATGCCCTGAGGAAAATAATTTCCCTCAGGGCCTATGTCATCTGTGTGGAGGGGTTTTAGGGGAAAGGAAGGAGAGGAGCGTTCTGGGAAGGAAAATGGTTTAAGGGGTGGGTAGGAATCTGGGGTTCAGTGTGTCCTGGTCATCTGCCTCCAGTACCTAGACAAACCTCACCCCATTAACCCGGGCACCCCTGCTAAATCATCAAACGTAGCGAACCACTTGGGGTGACCTATGGCAGAGGTGTTGGTTATCCAATAAAGGTTCCCGGGGCGGTGGTACCTAATCCCGCCTCCCAAATTGGTTCCGCCGCCCCAAGAATCATTATTTGCTGGTTACGTTTGGTGACTTAGCAGGGGTATCCGTGTTCAAGGGGTGATGTTTTTCTAAGTCTTGGCGAAGGACGTGTCTGCCTACCAACTACCTACTATGTGGCTGGCCGAATCAGAAGAGACTGGTTGAGAAAGACCCTCTGACTCTCCAGCCAGACTCTCTCGAGCCGTCGCGATGCCTTGCATCGCAATGGGAAGGATGGATTTATACGACAGTCATTCCTTGACACACAGACCACTAGATACCCCACACCTCACTCGTTTCTTGACTTAAAAATACCCTCCACCCAGCATTCCCAAAGATGCAAATGGGTTTTTGATGTTCGGAATATCGGCCGGCGTAGTCCAGCGGTAAGGCTCTTGACTAGCATTCCGAAGGTCGCGGGATCGAATTCCGGCGTGGCAAATAAATTTTATTTGATTAAATTGTGTTATTTCACAAATTATTCATTAAAAATAATATATAGTATATTTGCGGCACGTTCCAGAGTGGAAGATACTCTCAGTATCGCCCCGGTGTAAGACCACCATTCAGAATTGAAACGTTACTTGAAATGGCATTAGCCGGTTTGGTGACCAGATATGAATAGCCAGGTACTTCCCCACCTTCCTCTTCCCTATCTCCTTCCCCTCCCCACTACCTTCACCCTCACAACATACCCCAATTGGGGATGCCATAGTCTCACTGGCTCCAGTCGGGAGCAGCTGAGACTCTTGTGAGGTATCACTATAAAAAAATCACAAACCGACAGATAGGTACCAATCCTCAATCCTTAAATTCCGTGATTTATTTTTGGGTTATTATGCCGTTCTACCTCCTTCTTTAGCCGACGTTTTGGACACTGTAATGCTGTCCGAAACATTGGCTAAAGAAGGAGGTAAAACGGCATATCAACCCAAAACTAATATACGATAGTAGATACTTTTGGCTGTGAAAATATCAACCTATAATCATAAATAGGAAATTTGGAAACTCTGTTTTGTGTCAATATAAAACAAATATTTTCCGTTGTAAATATGTATGTATATTTTTAATGTTTTATTTATGAAGTAACGAAGTATGTGTCTAGCATATTTTTTATGGACTAGAGGCATTAATATTAATTTATGATAAGTTTTAGTACAGACATTATATCAATTAGTCAAACGTTAGTGGAATTTAGACAGCATTTGATTCTTTTATTGTACCGCTCTTGCTCTGTTGTCCCCGACTTCTTCTACCATTAAATGATTTCATAATTACCGTGACGATTCACGGTTATGGTACAATGACGGCAAAAAGGCAATAAACATACGTTCCTTCACAATAATGCTACAGCCCTTTCAAATGATGAGATACACAATGTACAAAGGAAAAAAAGTAATTATTTTCTTGCATCTCTCTCACACACCGCACCGTAACGTCTCCGTAGATCCCTACAATACTACAATAATTTTGAAAGTATGGAATGTAGTTATAAGGATAACATTGAAGTGTGAGTGAATTACAAAAATTCAAAAACGTCAAATGTCAATCGGTGATGGTTTTGCTTTTATTCTTAAATATATAATGCAGCAGCTCTTTCTCACACACTAAATAACAACAGTAAAAAATGAGACAAATAGTGACCTTATGTCTGCACCCCCCCAAGTAAAACATACAACTATTCATCTATCATTCATTAATTATTTATCAATGAACACATCGATCGTCCAGTTGATTAGTCAGACATCTATAAAACACCTACAATTAGAGGTGAATATGCAGTTATAAGAAAAAGTGTACCCTCTATCTGGTACAATTCTCAGATTACTCATAAACACCAAAATAATTATAGTGCACGAAAGCTTAAAGTCAATTTAATATAATATTGATGTTTTCTGGGTTACTAGCAGGATATTTCAAAATGTCATGCTAATGTACCGGACCATTATGCCTTCCGGAATATTTAATACCTATGTAAAACTCAAATTCTTACATAATATTTTCTAGAGCTTCCGAATATTGCTTTTCTCGTTATATCAAAACTTTGCATTTGGAGATGTCTGACTTATCAACTGGACTTTGATTTGAATTTTTAAAGTTACGGGATTATCTGTCTAGAACCATTTTATTTCAAAGATAAGTTTGAGACAATATTGGTTTGGGTCCCTGGTCATCTAGGAATTGAGGGTAATGAGAAAGCCGATCTCTCGCTAAACTTGGAACAATCTCTGGTACTATTCCTTTATATTTTAAAATTCCTGTCTCTGGCGTCTTCTGTTTTATAATGCTGATGGGTTTCATTCGTTTTGTGCTCCGATTGACATACGGGATCGGACGAATCCAGATTTTTGGAATTCCGCACATTAAGTGTACCTACCTATATCAATTACCGCAATATCGCCAGTCTGTCAACAACCATCGTAACAAATCGTAACGTGACATTTCGCTCTACGTTGAAATGTTATTTTTATAAATCGGAAGTGTGTAATATGAAGCATTATATCGCCGTCGTTTATCGAATGCTTCATGTGAATCGCTTATTCGTCTCGTGACTCAACTTTATCATGGTTCTAATAGCAGAACAATCTTATCGTACGCTTTTGGATACACCTGTGACCGTCGCCGAATAGAGATCAAGCCAGAAGACATAACAGCAGTGAGTACCACTTAATTGTGAATTACCTATCTTGTTTGGTGGTCGGGCATAACTCGTATCGAAGTCCATAAGCGTTTTATTTACCAAGGAGTAGCCACAAGGTTATTCTAAAACCCTCGTGCATAGTCACGATTCATCTTCTCTGTTCTTAAATCGAACATGTCTCGTTCCTGGGAAGAAAATTGGACAGATACGAAAACCCGAACTGGATTTTTCTATGCTGGAATTCAAAGTAAACCTTGGTTCCATGGCAAAAAAAATCCAAAAGATTTATCTCCTGCATTTCGAGAATGAGAATTAATCCCTGCTCTATTGCAGTGCATTTGCTTAAAATCCGAGTCCTCGATAGTCTCCTCTGCCAGTGCGGTGTGGAGCAGGAGACTCTTGACCATGTCTTCTTCAATCATTCTTCCTTCAAAAACATATATCGTTTGTTATTAAAATCATCCACCATTCTCTCCTCAGTATTCCGTATTTGTTGTCTCTCAACAATTCTCGTGTTTTTTCAGTATTATTTAAGTTCATTGACTTAAGTGACTTCAGTATTCGATTTGTCCTCTCACATGTCTTTAAGTTCATAGACTTAAATGACTTCAATATTTAGATTTTCCTCAAAATTATAACTACGGCACAGAGCACTCTTTTTAGGGTGAATTGCCTATTTCAAAAACAAAGACGCTATAGATCTACGTCACACGATCAGCTGTTCGCTCTATAACACATAAACAATATATTATTATACAAACCTACAACGTAGTTTACCATCGTCAACCCACAAAGCAGCTGTATTCGACAAAGGCGCCGATTCGCCCGGTCAAACGACAAAGGCTGCAGTCGAACAAGCAGTTTGACGTATCTAGAATCTCGACTACTTTTACTTTTGTCTGCAAGGCCAGGCGATCGAGTCGTCAAGGTAAGTTGGCAATTGGCAGGAGAATTTATTGGTCAGCGGTGATTTCTGTTATTCTGTATGGCGGACACATACACAGCTGCTGATAGACTGATAATTCGGCTCTGTGGACCGAAATATAATTAATAAAACTCACGTTAAATAGATAATTGCATCATTAATTCTAAAGCAGGTACTGCCGTGAAAATTTCCGTATTGGGCAAGATTGCGTAAGATTGTCGTGTATTGCCTAAAATCAAGCCTTTAAACTTAAAAATTTCCTATTTACGAATCCCTTTTCGATAATGGTTTCATTGCATAAAGTAAAAATTTAAATTCTGTACTAAATATTATTGAATTTTTGCGTGAGCTTCGCAAAACAAATGAAACACGCTTTTTAGCATTTTTTTACATTAGCTCCACATAGGAGGCCCTGAGGAAAAAAAATTCTCTCAGAGCCTGTATCATCTTTGGGGAAGCTAAGTGGAAGATCTTTTTAGGAAAGGAAGTAGAGAAAGTTCTGGGAAGGAAAAAAGATTAACTCTAAATGTACAAATATGCGTACGCAGCTGAGATTTGGGTACTAACTAAGAGGAATGAGCGAGCACTGGATATTTTTGAAAGGAAAATGTTGAGGTTTTAGAAAATGGATTTTGGCGCAGACGTTACAACGTCATACAATTTATTAAACTGGAAAGACTTCGGTGGCTGGGTCATGTAGAGGGAATGAGCGAGCATCAAGCACCAAAGTCCCTGCTGAACTCAAGACCAATAGGGCGAAGGAGCCTGGGAAGACCAAGATTATGATGAAGCGACAACGCCCTCAAACATTTTTATTTTTTTTATTTTTTTTTATTGTAATTTTTTTTTGGTACAATACATACAATAGATATCTACATAAATATAATGAAAGTATATAAAAAAACTTAATACAATTATTATTATTACAAAAATACATATTTTTTTTAAATATTCTCCCATAATAAGCAAATGCTTGTGTGTACGGGAGGAAGTATTATTTGTTAGGTTATTTTGTTTTTTTTTTGTTTTTTGAAATTTAGTTTATATGAAGAATAAGAGAAACATATGTATATATAAATATATATATTTTTTAATTATTATTTATTTGGTTTTCAGTATATTTTTTTAATTGTGTTTTGAAATTTTTGAAACTGTCCTTAAGGGATCTTATATTTTCTGGTAATTTATTAAAGAAATTTGTTCCCAAGTATTTGTAGTTTTGTTGACCCAAAGTTTTTTTACAAATGGGAATTGGTAACATGTATTTTTGCCTGAGATTTGCTGTGTTTTTGAATGGTATGATTTTGTTTAAGATATCCTCTATGTAAACTTGTAAGGTTGAGTGATACAGGAAGAGAGTATTTAATTTTCTGACTTTAAATTCTTTGAATATGAGTTCAGATGGATTCAAAAATGATTTTTTTAATATTATTTTAATTATTAGTTTTTGCGCAATGTAAAGAGATTATGTGTGAGTTTTATAAGCGCCACCCCATCCTATTATACCATATTATAATACATAACATATATCTACCTTGGTGCTTTTAAACTGGAGAGAGCTGGCATAAAACCGAGATGAGTGGAGAAAGACTCTTGAGGAGGCCAAGACCCACCAGGGGTTGTAGAGCCAAGAGTGATGATGATGATAAATATACAAACTCAGCGAGGACAACTTGCATAATGACAGCAGCAAAGTTCATAATATTTGAATTGCTGCAATAATAGTTATAATAGTTTAATCAAAGTTTGTACATTTCACCGAAATGGCACTTAATGGACCCGACAAACAGAATTTTGTAACACCGCCACCGGATCGAAATACGTTTGATTGCCTTGATGTGTCAACTATACAGCGATTGGTACTCGATAGAAGTTGAAGGACGGGTAGGTATCTAGATTGTTATACAGATACTGGTGAAAGACCACCAATCAGAAATGAAACAAATCGGTTGAAATGGCTTTAGCCGTGTTTGGTGATCAGATCTGAATAGTCAAGGAATTTCTAATGTAACCTAACCTGATGTAACCTAACGTAATCTAACGTAACCTAACATAACCTAACGTAACCTAACGTAACCTAATTCAACCTAACGTAACCTAACGTAACCTAACGTAACCTAACCTAACCTAACGTAACCTAACCTAACCTAACCTAACGTAACCTAACGTAACCTAACGTAACCTAACGTAACCTAACGTAACCTAACGTAACCTAACGTAACCTAACGTAACCTAACGTAACCTTAAAATTAAAAACCGCCAAGTATGCTCCGAAAATTATTATAAACACGTTTATTTCAGTTATTTTACAAGTTATATATGTATGCAAAAATTCACAGTGTTTCTTTAAATGCTGTTTTAGACAGCCCCCAAGAGATTTTTGCTCTATTTTAAACGAGTAATGTTTTATTAAACATTTTCACAATTTTTGCTTCAATTTTATCGGTTTAAATATTAGTAAATACATTTCTCTGCATCTTCTTTTTGAGCGGGGATATGGCGCCTTAAATGTGAAAAACGATAATATGTAATTTTATTCTTCTAAATTTATCCATAGTTTAATAAAAAAAAAAAACAGATTACGAAATTATAATTTGAAACTTGCGAAGCTGGATAACAAATTTAGTTCGTAATATTTAGCAAGCACGTGTTAAACATTTACATTTACAAAAACTTAAACCTAATAACGTAATAATTATTAACGTAAACAACATTTCAAAATAAATTCGCTAGACACATAAAAATTCAGCCATGACCTTGCGTTCAATAAACAAATGACCTAATAATACCTGTTTACTTGGAAATAACACGTAAATTACCTGCGCCAAAACTACTAATTTATATTACCAAAGCCTTTAAACAAAACAAATGTTATATTGGTTCATCGATTTAAAATTGCTTCATATATGTACACTCTTACTAAACCCAATTATTTGTTCATTGCGTTATTATTTATTTTATTTTATTATTAATATTAAACGCACTAATGAGCTTTTATAATATTACATATTTAACGTGTTACAGCATGATATAGAGACAGCAATAGTTTATAAATAACTAGCAGACCCAGCCACACGTTGCTGTGGCTAACGAAACACAACGCCATTACCCAACCTTTATAAAATCCACACCACCAGCTGCCCGCTGCCTGAATTGAATATTTGAATTTCTCGGCTTTTCTCTACTATAATAAGCATGTGTTATACATATAAACCTTCCTCTTGAATCACTCTATCTATTGGTGAAAACTGCATGAAAATCCGTTGCGTAGTTTAAAAGATCTATGCGCACATACATTTTGAGCGACTTCATTTTATACTATGTAATGTAATGTAATGATAATGATGCATCCAAAACTGCACACGAATTACAGCTTTAGATGCACTTGTAATGAACTGTTAATACGAGAAGAAATGGTGTTTGCTGGAATTGGGTGATTGTGTGTGTGTGTGTAGAACGTAGAACAAGGTATGCAAGAAAAAAGGATAACAAAACAAATCAATTACACTGCATCTTTGCGAAGGAGTATACGACACAATCAATTATCGCCAAAACGAAACGAATGTGTAAAAAATGATATTATGTACTTCCAAGATGGTAAAAATTCCTTCTTTCCACTTGAAAATGAGAACTGTACACTGCACACCCAAAACACAAACAACTTGCTTCCAAGGTAGTCCCAAAACTTCTTCGATTTTCAAAACAAATTTAAATGTGTGTAATAATGAAATGACCATAGAAGTTCAATTTATTCACAATAAAGCCTTTTTGACACTTTCTTTGTAAGAAAATTTGAAAGGAATTCGATAAATATTATTTAAATCTGAAGTGTCAATTTACTTTCGATCATGGCCGTGGAATAAGTGCTCTATAGCCTTTTAGTGCTATCTTACAATATAATTTATTTAAATTGCTTTCTTACGAAGCACACCCACACAGGACGCTTTCTTTATAATCAAATATGAAAGAAATCCCTGAAGATACATTATCATTGTAAATTGAAATTAAACGTCAGTTTACTCTGTCAAGTGTCACAAATTGATATGATATAACTTTTTGTTCTGAACTAATAATAGAATAGTAGCATTTATGTTTTCAGCCACCCTAGTGGATTTTTGCTGCTAGGACTTCTCTGACAAGAGTTTTGCCCCTTTATAAGAATTACGAGTATTAGCTATTGTATCGGTGATCCAATCCAATATACTTGAAATATTAGGTTTTTAAAGTTTTTTTAACTGATAGTTTAGGAAAATATTCAACGTCATTTTAAAACGACAGTGGTTCTGAGAGGTAAATGATGTATTACTATAAAAATGAACCATGTTCTGTAAAGAATATAAAAAAAATACATCAATTAAGGACAATATCATGTCTACATATCACTTGAAAGTATTATTGATGTGTTCTTCTCATCAAAACACATATAATACAATAAATATAATGTTATCAGATAAAATATATGTGTACTTGAAATATTAGAATGTTAAAGTTTTTTTTTAAACTGATGGTTTGGGAAATATTCAACGTCATTTTAAAACGACAGTGGTTCTGAAAGGTAAATGATGTATTGCTGTAAAAATGGACCATGTTCTGCAAAGAATATTAAAAAAAACATCAATTAAGGACAATATCATATCTACTTATCACTTGAAAATATTATTGATGTGTTCTTCTCATCAAAACACATATGATACAATAAATATATATGTTATCAGATAAAATAATCAAATAGTATAACCTCAAACGACCAGTGTCGTTTTGAAATGATACGATATTTAGGATGCTAAAAACAAATATTATATCAATGTTTTGGTTGTATTTTCATTATAATATAAAAGAATGTACATTTTACTGTAAATAAAAATGAAAAAATATATGAAAAAAAAAAAAAACTTGTCTTTTTTAATACCTACTGCAATTCCCTAGTATCATAGCTTTTCTAAGGTGTGATCAACGATTCTTGTTTACGATACGAAGTGTGTACGCAATGCAGCCAACGCAATGAAAAAAATCAATGTTGCTAGGAAGGATTCACTAAATTATTTGTAAAAAACGGCAAAAAATTTCAAATTTCTCGTCATTTTAAAATGACTCTGGTTGAGAAAGGGTTAAAAGATTTGAGTTTGTTAATGGACAAAAGTATTTATTTATATTAATATTGCGAATGTATTAAATATTTTTGAAATATCTTGTAAAAAGCGTGCCTTTTGCCGTTAAAATAATTAATCTTGCGCCATCCATTAAAAATTAGAAGTATCATCTTAAATATTCGATTCTTGACAGGGCCAACCGTGAGCTTTACTGCAAATATTGTTTTCTTATACTGTTATTTTCTTTTAAAGAATCTTTGACTTTATCAAGAATTATCAATTGTGTGTTGGAAAAGTTTTTCTTCTAATCCACACATATTATATAAACTTGTTTTCTAACCTAACCTAAATCTAACTTGGTTCTGACATCTGCTAATGATAGGCTAACCCTTTTTATACCAATATATGATGGCAATTGAGAACAAACGCCTAGGCATTCCACCAGTTCAATTTGGCACTCAAACACGTAACAGCTGATTTATTATACCGTAGGTTAGGCAGGAAGTTGGATTCGGTGTACGAGTATTATTCAGTTCTTAGGTATTACATAAATAACCGGATAAGTGACTTACATACCTAGGTACCTGTGGTGACTTAATTACCTGTAAGTTGTAAGAATTGAAAATATGGTAAGTAATAAAAAAATGTTTGGTTTTGAAATTCGAATATGCTTAATTCTTACCAGGATGTTATTTATCCAGTTCCTCCTAACCATCACCTTGCCGGAAAAGTATTTGAACTTTGGAACAATGGCAAGAAAAATAGTGAAAATTCGAGAGCATTTGTTTTGAAAACAAGAAGTTTTGGAACTACCATTAGTGCATCTGGAAGCAAATAGTTGGTGTTTTTTTGTGTACACAAACTATTTTTTAATTACATAATATCGTTTTATACTTCTTTACACCATTTCGTTTTGTTGTGGTGATAATAACTCCAGGCATCAGAGATACATTAAGGGTAAGTGATTGGTTTTCCCTTTTCCTTGCTTACCTTGTTTTTCCTACACATATTATCATCCAACTTTAGCAAACACCATTTCGTCCCGTTTCAATTGCATAGGATTCTGGTGGTCAGTGTGTTCACCAGTGAAGGACGTATGAATCCAACCCTCCCACTGCGGTGCAAGGCAGTGTTCCGAGAGAGTACGGCTGAAGAAGTCAAAGGGACTCCCTCAACCATTCTCTCCAGATCCGGCCCGCCATGCAGCTGGTGTACAGCTGCATACAGACGCATCCGCCAAACATCCGCAATCCGGACAAACCTCTTCCCATGAACCCTGGCACCCGTGCTAAGTCACCAAACGTAGCGAACCACTTGTGGTGACCTATGGCAGAGGTGTTCAAATTAAATGGCATTTTCGGCAAAGACCGTTTGATGACAATGTTACATTTGAAATTCTGTGAAACAAGCCGTCCTAATTATTACTGAGCGAAAACCTTAAACAAAGGTCGAAATGTTATTAACAATAAGATGAACAGATTCAGGAACCTGTTTATTATTATTTACTGAACTTGACATTACATTTTGCCATCCATTGTTTAAAAAATAATGAAGCCATTCGAGTCGAGGCCATTGTTTAAAATATAATATGACTATTGTTAGGCCTAAGCTAATAAAAATAAAAATACACAAATAATACCAATGAAGAGATTACCCGATAGAAGTATAATATGGGCGTGTCTGTGTGCCACACCTCAGAGTCTAATTTAAAAGAATTACGCATAGCCCTGGGTGCTCCCAAATGGTTAAGGGTATCCCAACTCCACAAAGATTCTGGAATCCCCTGATTAGAAAAGCACATCGCGTCAAGTCTCGCGGTTAGTTTGGTAATTCCCACTGATGAAAACGCGTCCATAAACTGCCTCGCCCGGTACGACAAAAACGTACTTATCCTCTATAAAGATTAACCTCCCCATATTGCTCCCTTTGCAAATAACTTTTAAAAAACGACCAAAAAACCATTTTTTCAATAACCATTAATATAAATTCATGATGAAAGAGAAAAGAGCCTTTTTGGCCCGGAGCTCTGTATGCCAAAAAGTCGTATCTGTGTAAAGGTGAGCTCAATTTTACCTTACTCAGAGCGAAATTAAACGAACTTTTCAAGATCATCAAAGTCATCGATCCATCTTGGGGGCTTTATGAAGTTGATCGAGAGGTTTCATTAAGATCAGGCTCTCAAACCCCTAAATTAAAAATGCTTATCTGAGAGTATCGTTCTTGTGTTGCCTATAATATATCTTAATCACGATTTTCTTATAGGATTAACATTAATTTAATCCTTACACATCAATCTGTCTCTTAACAAGGGACGAATCACATTTAGGAAGATAAATATTCTTGTATCAAATCCTTATACTATGTAAATCAAAAAATTTTGCTTTCACGAAATGTTCATTTGCCCCTCAGGCCTCGGGCCTATTTTATCGGAAGGTCAAAATATTTCCGTTTTGCAATGAAATCCAATTAAATGGAAGATTTATTAACGTATACGAACACTAAAAGCTGTTTTTGAAAGGTGATAAAATACGCTTTCACATTTTATTATTCAAAATGAACTTATAATTTTCGATATATAAAAATTTTGAATGCTGACATAAAAAAAATTAAAAATTACTTTTCTTACGTTTTACCTAACTAATATTACAGCTGACGAAAACAAATAAAAGCATACACATTTTATTAGGCATATATATTATAAACTATAATAAACTCATTTTTTGTCGTTCCATGTAAAAATAATTAATAAAAAATTTCCAAAATTTTATAATTTTGTTTTCAAATTGGGGTCGGAAACTTTGGATTCATATTTTAATTACTTGGTGGTTAACTTTTAGATTCAAGAGAAAATGCAAAGACGACATCGTAGCGGTAGGGGACAGCAGGGGGTAAATTTAGAAAATTCTTTTTTGCGGCATTGCAACGCATTATAAATTTTAGCAGTGCCCTTGAGGTGATTTTTCACAAAAAACAGAGCTATACAAATCATCCAAATATTATTATTATAAATCGGTATAAATCGCTCTTCTAGGAATTTTCTATTCGGTGACAAATAACCATTTAAAGTTAGAGAACTTTTGAGTTATGGATTAGAGAGATATAATCACACGAATAATTTAAATTTATTATCACTTTTTTACTAATTTTACCTTCCTAGAGGTAACACTTTTACTTTTGTTTGAACAATGGGTATTTTAAACTAATTGAATAATAAAATTATTTTATACATTTAATAGTTATGTATACCTATGAACTAAAGTAAAAGGTAGTTTTAAACTTAGGTAGTAAATAACCATCACGAAGTTTCGATTTAGGGGTTGGCAGAGAGGATGGACCGCCACACGACTCTACCTTGGCACACACTTCTTGCTTCATTTATATTCATTAATCCATTTTTAAATTGGGGGCCGGTATAGGTACCGCCGCCTCGGGAAGCAGTTATTGGTTAACCAACACTTCTGTCATAGGTCACACTGAGTGGTTCGCTACGTTTGGTGTCTTAGCAGGGGTGCCCAAGTTCACGGGTGTGAGGTTTGTCCGGGTCTTGGCTATGTCTGTCCACATTATCTTCTATACCGACTCTTGACATGACGCTAGTCAAAAATTTGTAAAAAATGATTTAGAGCTGGGTCTTGGGTCGATTGACCATTTTACACGAGTCGTTCACGACCCACTGGCGAAGTCATCGGGGTTAAGAGAACCCTCTCTTTGATCGGGTACTTTTACTTGGGTACTTTTAGTTGGGAAAATGCTATAGAAGAGAAGAGAGATCGATGCGAGCAGCCGCCTTTTAACAGACGAAAGTACCCGTCGTAACCGAGACCAAAGTACCGTCTCCCGATATTTGATCAAATACTTTTGTTTGACGTAGGTAGGTTGTAGGTAAATGATAGCCCATTTTAAATTTCAGGTATCTACCATTTCTATTTCTCTGATTCGAGAACGAGATTCGGGATGCCCGGTCCACAAAATGCATACATCTATCATCTATGGCTGCTTGCCACACCGGCATGACCACACGGGTGCTGACGATCGAATCCTTTTTTTAGTTCCCGATCACTCATTGCTTATTGCTGAACGGGTAACATTGATCGGATAGTTCAAGATCGACCCAGTATTAACTTGGTCGTGTAATATCTTCTTCGGGCATCCCAGACTTCTTGTTCCATTCACTGTACCTACCCACCGACTTTTAGCCCCGTCTTAAACGTGTACCTACCTACTTATTATTGTTAAATTTTAATTAAACTTGAACGAATTTCCTTAAACAGTTAGAAAATCAAAGTCATCAAAAATACAGTTACAACAACTTCGTGGTCAAAAAACTTCGTTTTCAATGGTCAATAACACATTCTAATCAGTCATCCTCTTTCATTCATGAGATAATGATGAGTTCGTGAAGAGATGAGGCACGACTCATTGCATCATAAGGCGCCCATTAGCCATTAGTAACTAATCTGTGCAATGGATAATTCTGACCCACGCAAATCGAATTTGCGTTCAAAATCGTGGCCTGTCTGCATTACATTTCGTGAGTAGAGTTGCACGTTAAATTATTACGAAAATTTGAAGAATTATTAGTGGAAACTGTATTAAAAAAGCTATTTGCTAGAGAAATTTCGCTTTTTTGACTCGGTGTGGTAAAAATTGCCAGAGTAGTAAAAACTGGGTTCATTTTATAGTATGTATTTGTATGTATGTTTATTCTCTATAATTCCATAAAGTATACACCCCACACCACACAATGCAGGACATCATAATACCGATGTCAATGAAGGCCGTTCAGTTTCATGTTGACTGCCGGCCGAATTTTCCCTATATATGATTTTTCATGGTTTCCTTATTCCCAAAGGCAAATGGGGAAGAACTCTAAACAAAAAGGACATGAACACCTCCCTCCCACTCCCAACATAACACAAACAGACAAGTATGTATATATGACCGTCGACTGCTAGTCCTGATGATGAAGATTGATGTTGACGAAAACATGCAATTTTAGTAGGGTTTTTAGATAACAATTCTTCCCTACCGATGAAACACAAGACCTCGACTATAATAGCCAAGTAATATTTTGAATATCAACATGAGATAAAAATTGCGAGGTGCAAATGACGCCGTTCTATTTGTATAAAGAACAGTAATTTTAAATTCAGTAAATCTAAATGATTCCCGTCGTCATATAATAATCTAGAAAAAAAAAATCATTGATGACAGATGTATTTCCTATCTGCGTTGCCGTTGTGGTTGAACGATTTTTTATTTTTTTTTTCATTCTTTATTTTTCCCATTTTTTACATTTCATATATACATTCAATAATTTAACTAAAATACGAATTCCCCCTATTTCCTCTTTGGATTTTGACAATAGTGCAAATATATTTTTTAATATACTTAAAATAGATATTGACTATTGATCGGTGCGTTTTGCTTCTTACGTTAGGTACTTCTTGGAGTTAGGACCATCCAAAAACCGTTGAAATTGTCTGGTTTAAAACCATTAAAAGACATTCATTATACATATAAATTAAACAATGTATTTAAAAAAAAAGCAAAACGTACACACATGGAATATTTTCTGCTTTAATGCAGTTGGTAAAAAAATCTTAAAAATTGGTCCAGTTATGGAGGAGAGAAATGGTGAGTACAAAAACTAGGTTTTGACGATTTTACTTAGGTATTATCAGCTTGTGGTGCAGTTGTCCCTTTCAAACACAGCGACAGTGATAGCAACAGTTTGGTAAAATACCTATTATTGTTACTAGTTTGGTACAATACCGATTATTGTTACTATTTTAGTAAAATACCTATTATTGTTAATACGAGTAGTTTGGTAAAATACCTATTATTATGGCGAACGTTATTATTGTTTGCTTTTCTTTCGCGTTACGTCGTAACAAATATAATCCGTCACAATGGAGTTTGCTATATATATAACACTTGGAAAAAACCCAAAACGCCTTCTCATCGTAGGTTTTACAGACTCCTTTGTGGAAGACATAATGACCTCATCTGTCTGGACCAATGCCTGGGCCGCCACTACTGAAAGTACAGCTGGCCGAGATTACACTTGAGATTGCGTAAAAAACATAATATCATTCTTTAGAAAGTGAGAACCATGACTTCCAACTTGAAGGTTGAACTCTTTCATATTTCAATAACAAAACTAAATGTTAAATTCGAATGGCATAAACTAAACAACTTGCTTTCTTTCGAAGATGGTGATCGCGAGTGTTACAACAAGAACTCTAAACTTATTTTGGCGAAAACAAGAACTGAAAAACAGTTGACTAACTAACTAACTAATCATCAGACCGTTTCCCCGCAGGGGTAGGCAGAGAGAACTGACCGCCAAACAACTCGGTCTTGGCACACACTCCTTGCTTGCGTATTATTCTGACTCTTGACATGACTCGACTTAAGAATCCTTTTTTTAACATTAGCTCCACACAGGAGTAATTATTTTTATATTTCTATGTAATTTTAAGGTATGCTGTGTGGAGCATCTTTATAAGGAAGGGAAGGATAGGAAGTTCTGGGGAGGAAAAAGGTATGAGGGGTGGGTAGGAATCTGGGGATCAGTGTGTCCAGGAGTGACGAACGCAATGAATCGATCCCTCACACTGCGGTGCAAGGCTTGGATAGAGAAAGTCCGGGTGGAAAGGTCAAAAGGCCTCCCTCAACCAGCTCTCTCGATTCGGCCCGCCACGCAGCAGGTGAGCAGATGCATCCACCGCCAAGACTTGGACAAACCTCACCCAATGAACCAGGACACCCCTGCTAAGTCTCTAAACGTAGCGAACCACTTGGGGTGACCTAATGGAAGAGGTGTTGGTTATCCAATGCATGGTTCCTGAGGCGGCGGTACCCATACCCGCCTCACAAATTAAGTGATGCACATGAACTCTAAACTTATTTTAGCGAAAACAAGAACTGAAATACTATTTGACCTCGTAACTAACTAAAGATCATGCCATTTCAGGGGTAGGCAGGGAGAACCGACCGCCAAACAATTCGGTCTTGGCACACAACCCTTGCCTCATTCACATTCAAAGATCGTCTCTTACGTACTATCTATTAATCTGATTCTTTACATGGTCCGACTCAAATTTTTTTTTTTTTTTTTTACATTAACTCCACACAGGAGGCCCTGAGGAAAATAATTTCCCTCAGGGCCTATGTCATCTGG
The DNA here is from genome assembly GCA_917880885.1 of Limnephilus marmoratus. NCBI lineage: Eukaryota > Metazoa > Arthropoda > Insecta > Trichoptera > Limnephilidae > Limnephilus > Limnephilus marmoratus. The sequence continues at coordinate 2,228,734 of OU862932.1, read as the reverse complement.
GATGCTGTGTGGAGAGTCTTTTTGAGGAGAGGAAGGAATGAACATTGGTCTTGAAGAGACCCATGTTGTAGGAAGGAGGAAACACAGAGGCCGGCAAATCATTCCACAGCCGAGCTGTTGAACACAAGAACGAGTCGAAGAAACGACCCGTTCTCATGTGACAAATGTCAACCGTGTACAAATGTTGGGCACGCGTTTGGCGTGTTTCCCGACTATGCACCGGTGCCGAAGGGATCAATGATGCTAGTTCTTCAGAGCATCTTCCATTGTAATACCGGTAGAACAAGGATAGCATTCCCACCCGACGCCTGTGCTCTAAAGATTGCAATCCGTCTGTTAAGATGGGAGAATCTATCAAACGGACCGCCCGTTTCTGCACAGAGTCGAGGGTATTTTTCAGGTATTTTGGAGCTCCAGACCAGAGATGGCTGCCAAATTCAACCGTGGGGCGTACTTGTGATTTGTACAAGGTTAGCAGTTGTGTACTATTAAAGTATCTGCGGGCCCTGTACAGTACGCCCAGTTTTTGGGAGGCTAACTTTACTCTGGCTTCGATGGAGCCCCCATACCTGAGCTGGTCACTTAGGGTTACACCAAGCATATCAATGGAGGGCCTGTTCGGAAGATTGCTTCCGTTGAAAGAGACTAGATTTTCATTTCGATCCCTTTTAGACGTAATCAGACAAGATTGGGTCTTTGAAACATTAAATTCAACGAGGTTATTTTTACCCCAAGAGAAAACACTCTCGAGGTAACCGTCCATTCTTTGCTTCAAAGCCCTACGAGCTGTTGGAGTTTGTGAGCCCTTTGGGGGCTTGTCAAACAAAAAGCTATCATGAACTGTACTGTCATCCGCGTAACAGTGAATTGGTGCACATGACAAAAGGTCGTTGATGTGCAACAAAAACAAAGTCGGAGACAGAACCGATCCCTGCGGGACGCCAGCATTTATCGAGTGTGAGGAAGAAGTGAAACCATCGACTACCGTCTGAATCGACCTCTCCCTCAAGAAGTCGGCAATCCACATACACAAGGATGCGGGAAGTCCGTAAGAATGCAGTTTGTTGACAAGTCCTCGGTGCCAAACCCGGTCAAAGGCCTTGGAGATGTCCAGTGCAACCGTTTGGGTCTCACCGAAACGTTCCAGGCATCGCCCCCAAACATGCGTCACATACGCGAGAAGATCACCGCACGAGCGGTTCCGCCGGAATCCGTATTGACGGTCGTTAATAATTTTGTTCTTCTCGAGGTATGTGAGCAGTTTGTCGTTGATCACACGTTCCATCACCTTAGACAGAACTGATGTGATCGCTATGGGGCGGTAGTTGGCCGGGTTGGAGCGGTCACCCTTCTTTGGAATAGGATGGATAACCGCTTTTTTCCAACCAGAGGGCACAAATATCTGACTTCTTCTACCATTCGTATCCTCATATATTTGAGTCATGTATTCTCATTTCTCATTTGGACTATGTACAACTCCTACTCTAGGCAACTAGAAACAGCAGAAATGCGAATGCTTAGATGGTCGGCAGGAGTATCACTAAAAGATAAGATCAAAAGTTCACGCATTCGTGGTAGCCTGGAGCCTGGGTGTCACAGACATAAATAGTAAGCTGGAGGAACGACAGTTGAGATGGTATGGACACATAAGACGGAGACCATCGGACCACACAGTGAGGCAGGCAATGTCTATGGAGCTTCATCGACAGTCATCCAGAGGAAGACCGAAGAACTCCTGGATGACTCAATGTTCCAAAATTCTTCAGAGAAACGGCCTGGATGAAGGTGATACCCGGAACAGAAGAAATTACAACCTGAGAACGAGAAGAGCCGACCCCAACAGCCTACCTATGCAATGAGTTGGGACAGCGCAATGAAGAAGAAGATATTCTCATTTCTTCCTTCATTAACACGACAATGCACGAAGGGATCAATGACGCTGGTTGCTTGGAGCATCTTCTATTGAAATACCGGTAGAACAAGCATAGCATTCCCACCCGACGCCTGTGCTTTAAAGACTGCAATCCGTTTGTCAAGTTATGTTATCAAATGGACCGACCGTAAATTAGTTGATATCCATACCAACTGATTATTAGATATATATATATAATAAAGTTGGTTGTTTTCAGTTGAAAAAAATGTAATAAACAGTAATTGTTGAATGAAAAACTAGAAATCGCCATGGCTCAGTTGGGAGGGCACCTGACCGGCAATCAGAAGGACACGGGTTCAAGTCCCGTTGGCGTCATGTATCTTTTCTCGAAAGATTTTTTCTATGTAGATGAGTGTTTCAGGCAGATAATTATTGCTTACAATAATTGTTACCCTTTGTGCTATGCATAAAATCTTGTCTTAAACGTTAGTTTATCAATTTAAAATAATAATGCTTATTGAATATTAAAACTAATTTTGAAGTCGATTTTAGGTTAATAACGCACGAAAAATCATAATTTCACAATAATTATAATTTCGGGGGCCAACTGTCGGGGATCAACTGTGTCATCGTCAAAAACTACTGCAAAATTATCTCACCGAATGATCATTAACGTTAACGCAATATTTAGCCGGTAATTATATAACGCCAAATCGTATAATATTAAATTTATTGATGATAAATTTCGCATAATTTCTTGTCGCGAAACCACAAGGACATAGAAAGTGAAATACATATTATAATACATATTTTTTTTTTTTTTTTTTAAATCCTTTATTTTTCCCAATTTTACATTTTATAGTTACATATTTTAGATATAATAAAAATAATGGGAACCCACTAAGGCGCAGCCTGTGCGTGGGTAATATTATAGTTAAATATATTTTATTTTAGTACCTAGAAAAAACAAACAGTGGTATTGAAGCAAAAAAAATTATTAAAATTGGTTTAAACAGTTTGTACAAAAAGTGTGTTCAATAGTGTACAAGGTAATAATTAGTGTATAGTGTAATAACAGTTATAAGTGTAATAATAAGTGTAAAGTTTGTGAGAAACATAAACTGATGTAAAATTAAATAAATAGAGTTTTTACATCTGTGTGGTATAGCCATATTTTTAACTCTTTTATGTAATGCTGAAGTTTAGTTGCAACTTGGATATTTTTTGGTAAAAGGTTAAAAGTGCGAGGTCCAATAAAACTACTGTGAGTTTGCATTTGTTTTGTGTTTGTTTGAGGGGTATAGAATACATTATTATTTCTAATGTTTGTTCTGTTTTCATTTTTTTCGAATTTGTTTCTGTTTTTATAGATATATTTCATAGTTTGCAGTATAAATAGTTTACGGAGACTGAATAGTTTAGATTCTTTGTATAAAGCATGTGTTGAAAATGTTTTAATTCTATTAAACATAACTTTGACAATATAATTTTGAGTTGTTTGCAAAGGTTTTATAAAAACATCAAGCGCACCACCCCATCCTATTATTCCGTACATGAGTGAAGATTGCACCAAAGAAAAATAAATCATTTTCAATTTGTCAATATTCAGCACTTCTTTAAGTCTGTAAAATATGTACGTAAGATATCTTAATTTAGAAACGGTATTATTAATTTGTGATTGCCAATTTAAATTTGTATCAATATATATACCCAAGTATTTGATCTTATCAACTTTTCCAAGTTCAAAGCAAGATGAGCATGTTACTTGATTACAGTTAGCAATATGTATTCTAATTTTAAGGTTATTGGGTGGTTTGTTTTTACTGTTTTTATAAAATGGCAGGTAAAATGTTTTATTGTAGTTTAGGAAGAGTTTATTACTATTTAGCCAGGATGTGACATGTGCCAAACATTTTGATGCATTTAAGAAAGTTTCAAGCCATGATTTTCCATTTACTATTATTGCTGTATCATCAGCGTAAGATACATAATATATTGCATATATTATTCTTAAGTTGTAACAGTTTGGGTATTAACATTGTGTTTGTCGACGTTTTGCATAATTTGAATCATCGATAGATTAATAATACAGGCATATCTCGGTTCCAACGAATTGAATATGTATTGTATAGTTAATATTAGATATTATATAAATAATAATATATATTACAAAATTTGTATGTTAATATTGTTAGGTTGTAATAGTGTTGTATGTTTATATATTGTAGGATTACAAAAGATTTTTTAAATATTTACATTGAGGGATCAGTAGGGTTTATAGGTTCAATTAGAAATTCCACAGAGCCGAACCCTCTGATATGAAAATATCTGGAGTCGGTGAATTATTTTCCCATTTGATCTCTGGTAGGTTGACATGTTGTTCTTGTATTGTTTTGTATTTATAATACTTATATAGTGCAATTGCATAGCGTGGATTGACTCATCCACGTGTCATTTGGGGAAGTGTGTGAATGGGTATAGTTTTTCCTGTGGGGAAAATTTAAGCCGGATATTTAAATCTGGTGTGTGGAGTACTATTTATATTTGTGGATGTTTTGAAATCATAGATACAGGTGATGATCTTTATGCCATTAGTGTACAGAACTGGTTATTTACTTAGGGAAGGAAATATTATAAAGAATGCCTTACATCTTAAGAGGGTATTACCAGAGAAAACCAGAAATATGTCATTTTCAAATCAGATTTTAGACGTATTGACTCTTTTTCACAAAAAATTATAAATGAATTTCAAACGATTGTTCTTTTATCTAGCATTCGCATGTAATGCATTTTGAGAAAATTTTTAAATTTTTAGTATAATAAGTCGTTGGCAGATGTGTTAAATTTTCAAAAAAGATTTTGTATTATACCACACCCATTTCAAATAATATAATCATGCAGTAAAATAAATCAATACATTATCTAGCAAACGCACGTTTTAGAATTTTAATTTTAGTTTCAATAAAATCATTAAAAAATATGTACGTACATGTGTTTCTTGACGAAAATTGGTCCATTTGTGTATTTATTTGCGCACTTACAAACTAATATATTTCAGATTTTTTTAACATTCTTATTAAATTTAGACATTATTGAAAAATGATAAATACTTATAATCAAAAAATAACTACAAAAAGTACATTATTTTTATAGTTTTATCATCACGCCTTTCAGCATTTTTGGAGGAAGGTATAAATTAAAGCTGATTTGAATTGAAATAAATTCGATATTAAATTATAATTTTAAAAAGCTGTTACGGAGAATAATTAATCTTTCTCATTGTAACCGCCCTGCACGATCGTAAGAACAACTTTCGACGAAATGTGGATTTTCGTCCGCTGGCTGGTTAAACGCTCTTAAAAACTGTTCTTATTTTTTCATATCTCTCGAGTAAAAAATCTTATCTCTAAATTAATTTTCATCCAAAACTTTATATTACGTTGTTGCTTTTTTTCATATTTTTGACATCGTTCGTCCATTTCATACGCTGCCTAGGAATACCTGCTTTTGTTTTTTGGGGTCTAAGATTTTTTATTTGTTATTCTTTGTTATTTTAGTTTATACAAGATTCACCTACTTTAACTCCTTTCCTGTATGAGATCATGTACCTAATACTAGTATGAATATTTTCCTTAATATGTATGCTATATGTTTGTACTTTCGTCTACATATATGGATGATTATACCTTATATTTTATACTTAATATAACATCTTATGAATCTCGACTACCGTAATACGGGCATTTGCCTAGCTTGGTAAAATAAACCATGTAAAACAATCGGATGAATGGTTTAGCAACACATAGGCCTCATACATACAAACCCAGAAACAAACGTATTTTGATTTTTATATATATAGAATAGATTATTAAAAACGGAAAGCTGATCATGAATACTGTAGAAATGAGATCTCTGAGGCGTATATGTGTGCTAAAAACGTGTATGTTCCTGTGAGAAATCCGCAAACAATGTAAGGCTGGTGTAATCATAATAAGTAATGAGTAAGATGAATAAAGGGACGCTCAGGCAGGTGATTTGGACTTGTAAAGAGAATGAACGAAGAAAGAATAAGGTAAGAGTATAAGGAGGAATATATTTATTTATTTATTTATTTATTATGAATTAACGCCGATTAACGGCTTTTACATGGGAATTACAATAATTTGAAACAATATACATAGTTAAGAAGAAAAAAAAATAATATAACAAAAAATTAAAGAGCACATATTGAAGTGCCAGTATAAAGCAAAAATAGTAAGCTATTATAAAACAAACATGAAGAAAAAGAAAACCTCAAATACAAGAATGTGTACAAGATATTATGAATTAAAAAAAATTTTACTACGTAAAGTACGTAGTAATTAATTTAAAAATTCCAGAAAAAAACATTGATGAAGAATATAAACATACAAAGTATATTATATTATAATCTAACAGAAAAGCGCTGACAAACAGCTTTAATTAAATAATGTTTGTATGTTGATAATCTTTCAATATTTATCATATCATCAACAACATATTTGTTACCAAGTATATGCAGGCGATTTATTATGGCATATAATTCAGCATTAGATCCTGTATTATTACAATGGTAAGGTAATTTGTGACGAACTGATCTACTCGGTACATGAAAACATATTAACGAAAGAAGTTCAGGAGAGTTCAACAAGTTATTAACAATTTTAAATAAATAAAATAAATCAGAACAAATTCTTCTTTCTTTTAATGTATCAAGTCCCAGTAGTTGCAACAGGGAGAAGTAATTAATATTTTCAATTGATATTCCCAATTTAAAATTAATGTGACGTAAGAATTTATGTTGGACACGCTCAAGGGAATATTCATGTGTACTGTAATATGGATTCCAAATGGTGGAATTAAATTCTAGTTGGCTTCTAACAAGAGAAGTATATAGTAGTTTGACAGTTTTAAGATTTTTAAAATCCTTCGAAATTCGTAAGATAAATCCCAACATTTGCATAGCTTTACCGGATATATTATTAATATGTTTAATAAAAGTTAATTTAGTGTCAAAAGTAATACCAAGGTCTCTTATTTCAACAACAGATAATAAAGTGTGATTATTGAGAAAGTAAGTGAACAACAATGGGTTTTTTTTCCTGTGGAATCTCATAACTTGGCATTTTTTTACATTGAGAATTAATTTATTTTTAAAACACCAATCGGAAAAGCAATTTAGAATTTATGGCGCAAATGTGAATGGTAGAAGAAGTCGGGGAAGCCCGAGGAAGACATGATTGGATCAAGTGAATCAGATACTTAAGACGGACCATGTCAAGAGTATGTATGAGACAATGTATGAATGTGAATGAGGCAATGTGAGAGTGTTTGCGATGACCGAGTTTTTTGGCGGTCCGTTCTATCTGCCTACCTCTTCGAAGAAAAGGCGTGATGGTTAGTTAGTTATTGTAAAAACAGTGAATCCAATTATAGTTCACAAAATTTACAATGAAAACGTACACTAATTCCCTAAGTGCCTATGTCATCTTATAGGGGATGCTGATCTAGGGGATGAGAGTTTTTTTTAAGGAAAGGAAGAAGAGGAAGTTCTGGAAAGGAAATAGGTACGATGGGCGTACAATCCATCCCTTCAACTGCGGTGCAAGGCGATGGGTCGAGGGATTCTGGCTGGAGAGGTCAAAAGACATCCTCAACCAGTTTCCCTCGATCCGGCCCGCCACGCAGTAGGTGGGCAGACACATCGGCCGCCAAGACCTTGACAAACCTCACTCAATGAACCCGGGTATCCTTGTTAAGTCACCAAACGTTGCGAACCACTTCATTTTTTTTTTTTTTTTTTTTTTCATTTACTAGATTCTTATATATCTTGAGGAGATGAATCATTTAAATTTACTGAATTTAAAGTTAATGTTCCTTATACAAATAGAACGGCGTCATATGCGCCTTGCAATTTTTACCTCATGTGGGTATTTAAAAATATTACCTGGCTATTATAGTCTTACAGGTCTTGTGTTTTGTCGGTAGGGAAAAATTGTTATGTAAAAACCCTACTAAAATTGCATGTTTCGCTCTGCTCCACAAAGCAATCTGAACTCAAGCCCAGTGGAAAGATATATACATACGTGTGTGTTTGTGTTATGTTGGGAGTGGGAAGGAGTCGGTCATGTCCTTTTATTTGGAGCTCTTCCGCATTTGCCTTTGGGAATGAGGAAACCATGAAAAACCTCATCCGGGAAGAGTCGGCCGACAGTCAACATGAAACTATGCGGCCTTGCGAACCACTTGGACAGAGGTGATTGTTACCCCACAAATGATTCCTAGGACGGCGCGGCGGTGCCCATAACCGCCTACCAAAATGATTATTGTCATAAACAATAACAGAGCTTAAAAACTTGTTTGTGGAATAATAATATATTTCGGTAGAAATTCAGAATGCGGGGTCTAAAGATATTATCTGAGTGCAAATATTACGGCAATTTATTCCACGTGATGTCGGCAAGTCGGTACAGTCTGTACCTCCTCGTAATTACACGTATGTTATGTAATGAAGATGTGTACACATGTCTGGTTTTGAATGTCATAGTTCAAAATGTCTTGTCGTGTTTAATCACGCTTGATTACAGTCTGACATCAGCGCACTTCAAATGTAACCCTTTTGCAAAGAAATGGTGCTTGTAAAAGTTGACGACCTTCACGATAGCGTGGTTAGGGCACATTAATTCTATCTAAATCTACAATTTGGGAGGCGGGTATGGGTAACGCCTTCTTCTTCTTCTTCTTGTGCTCTGTCCGTTCAACGGATGGTAGCTATCATGTTGGCTATTTGTTTACTGCGGCCCGGAACAGCTCTACAGTAGACTGGCCAAACCACTCTCTCAGCTTTTTCAGCCATGAGGTTCTCCTTCTTCCAGGACCCCGTCTTCCGGCAATCTTTCCCTGCATTATGAAATGAAAGATCTCGTACTTCTCTGTATGTCTCATCACATGTCCAAGATATTGAAGTTTTCGAATTTTTATAGTTTTAATAACTTCTTTTTCTTTATTCATCCGAACCATAACATCTCTATTCATAATACTGTCCATCCAGATTATTTTGAGTATTCTTCTGTACATCCACATCTCGAATGCCTCAAGTCGCCTAATTAGTTCTTCAGTAAGCGTCCATGCTTCCATTCCATAAAATAATATCGAAAACACGTAGCGTCTGACCATTCGTAATTCAAGGCAGAGATCGTGACTGCAGAACATCGTTTTATTGAATAACCAACACCTGTGATATAGGTTGGCTTTACGTTTGGTGACTTTGCATGGGTGCCCGGGTTCATAGGGTGAGTTTTTTGTCCGGATATTGGCGGGGGATGTGTCTGCCCACCAACTGAGTGGCAGGTCGGATCGGGAGAGATGGGTAGAGGGAGACCTTTTTACGTCTCCAGCAGGACTCTCTTGGAAAATCGCCTTGCACCGCAGTTGACCCCCAGATCCCTACCTAATCCTCATACCTATTTCCATCCCAAAACTACGTCTTCTTCCTTTCCTTAAAAAAACTCTCCACACAGCATCCCCTACGATGACATTTCCACTGAGGGAAATGGTTAAATTTTAGATTTAAGTATAACCATGGTGTTTTCTCCTTGTTATGATTTCTATGAGATCTGCAAGAGTTATTCCGAAAAGCGAACGAATTAGCCCGAGAGGTTAAGTAGAAAACGTTGCTTGTGTCAAGATGGAGGACTTAGCCAGTTAAAGAATTGAACTAACGACGCCTGGGCGGGAACCAAGCATGATGTCAACTTAGCCACCGACCGGTTGAACACAAGGATATTAATGAAAATAATAACAACTCCACGCGAACATAAATCAATTCACAGAACACATAAATAAAATAAACAATTATGATAAATTAAATAATATACACAACACTGCGTATTTATATTATTAACACCAGGATATTATTAAATCGAGGTTAGTTAAAGATTGAACAGTATAAGTAAAAGCCGTTATGGAATTAAGTCCTCATCTATAATGCTTTGTATAAAATCAACGCCTGTCGTACAACGAAGGTCAAAATATAAATATTATTAGTTACTTTTACTCATTTAATATTTGTAATTTTGAAAAACGTGAATGTTTCATTGAAAAATGTAATGTGTACTGTTTCTAAATTGTTTCTAACTTCGAGGAAAAAACAAAAAATTCATATATTGTCTTCTACTCTCTTAAAAAATTTTGGATTGGATTTTTAGAAAAAAATCGGTACTAACAAAATTTGGTAAATTTCACGGAATATTTAACGAGTAATAATATGGACAAAAGAAACCAAGTAGATGTAATCTACACTGATTAGTCTAAGACTCTAAGGCCTTCGATAGGGTAAACCATATCATTCTGATTGAAAAATTAAATCAATTTTGCATCCATCCGGTGACTTACTTCGGTGGCTCACTTCATACCTTCGGAGCAGACTTCAATGTGTTTCAGTTGAGGGAACTAAGTCCAGCTTCTTCTCCGTGTCCTCCGGCGTACCTCAAGGTTCTCATTTAGAACCATTATTATTTAATGTGTATATATATGATATTTATAAATGTTTTTTAAATGCTTATTACCTAGCATTTGCAGACGATAAAAAAACTGTTATCAAATCAATCGAAGATTCAAGAGGACTGTCTGAAATTCAGACCTTTAAAAATCGAATTTAGCCAGGACTCACACCTCTCGAGATCCTACGTAAAAACATTAGGTGAGAACTCTCATAGCTAGTTAGATAAATTATCAACAGATGTCTCCGGAAGGTACAAAGCTCTGGCCAGCCAAGGAGATTGTTCTATAAATGGCGTTTTTTTAAGGGGATATACCTCTTTCTCCTCGTCGCTTCGCTGAAACCACACCTAATTAACTACTAACTCCTTGGTCTGTCGGGTAGTTTGCATCTTCCGATTATAAAAATGTAATTGGAAATAGAATCAATAAACTCAAGAGTCCCTTAAAAATTGTCCTGAAGATGAGTCTTTCTTTTACCAGTTCCTTACCTTAAAACTTTACAAGGACCTCAATCGTATTTTTGTCTCGTTGTAAATACCTCAAAATGCAATAAATTACAATTTATACGCAACAAAAATAAATCTGTACAGCAACAGTTTTGTAAAATACCTATTGTTTAATTTTCTTGGCGACCATTCGTGTTTACTCCATCATTTAATCTGGTCTCCACAAGAACCGCTCAAAACACGTTCCTGTAATACTTTTCTATCCATGCAATTTTGCATTTTTTAAGAAATTAACGCTCAAGTATTATATTACCGTCAATAAGTTTCGCTTGAGTAGAATTAAAATACAATTTTTAATTACTTTGTTAAAAATAAATGCGTAAACTACGAAGAAACAACATTTATAAAATATGATTTTATGTAAAGATTATACGTGACAGTTTGTCCTTCTTTCTTATAAAATTATTCACAAAATTAAAAATACAAGTGTGCAGTTCACACGCAGCAGAAATGAAACATTCAGAAAACCAAAGTAGACAAGATTGGGGAGGCTACGAAGCACCGCACAAAGAGGAGACCGATTATTCTCTCTCATTCTCTCGCAGGCTAAAAACTTTTTAGAGTTGTTTTTTCGTTTCATTTAGTTTCACAATACAACGGTGCTAACCCATTGGCCACAGAATTAATGAGCTAAAAAGTTGGCCTTCACCACTGAATTAATTTTGTACCAAAAATTGAAAACCTACATTGGTGTACTAAATCTATTGTTACTTTTGAACCGTATATTCAAATGAAATAATTTCTTTAAATTTGTTTACACATTGGATTATGGTAAAGAAAAACATAAAAATATATATTTTTTTTAATATTAAATATGTGTAAATAAGGTTACAAATATAACCTTCCCTTTTTTCGTCAGTTTTTTTCCACATTTTTTTCAAAAAGTTACAAAAAAACATAGGATTCTTAAATCGAACAATAATAATTTTTGATTTTTATATACATGTATACTAATAACTATTAAAATAATTGTCTATGATAGTCCTCAAAGCAATCAGGGACGTTCAGGGTCACTACCAAAAGCCTAGAACCACTCGCAATTTCGAAGAAATTAAATGGTGGCTGGCTGCATACAAAACTTGGAACACAAATATCAGGGAAAAAACATAAGAAACATATTATTGCCAATTGTATGAAATTAATGATTAATTATCTACAGAGTGTTCGGCATGTAAAATTTTATTGAATAATGTCAGTATTGTGCTCGTTTTCCGTTTTTTGACGTACCTACTCTAGCCCGTCAGCGTGCCGGGGTTTGTGGTTAAGTACCCGAGTCGCACACCCGGCAGGCTGTCGGGGTTTGTGGCCAATGGGCTAAAGAAGTTTTCACTTCAATAAAAAAAATACAAGCGTGCAGTTCACACGCGGTAGAAGTGAAACCTTCAGAATTCTAAAGTAGACAAGTCAGGACTCTAACATTTTTTTAAAACTAACCCTTCAAGATGTAAGGCACAGTAAGAATATGTACATTTTTGACTTGTGCATTTTCTTAATAAATGAATAACCGCTCGTTTAAATCATTTCTGCTTCTGCGGCGGCTGGTTCAACAAAACAAGTTTCATATGTTTGATCTTTGCTCACAGACAAAAATTTAAATATAATATAAATACTATAATAATAAAAATCTCGGCAGCCTCTGTCGCTGACATTTAAACAGCGATTAAAACAGCTTCAGAATCACCTTTCACCGTCGCAGATGACATCAATGGGGCATTTATATGGCTTAGCATTGTCAACCATTGATTGTGCACCCAACATCCGCGTCAGGTGTTAGAATCGGTCTGTTATGAATGTATGGTAATAAATTTAACTATGTGGATTTAAGGAAGTGTGAAATTAAATACATAACTATATTTTGTAAGGGGTAGCCTAGACCCTCGACCATAGGTTCTTAACCTTATTTTGTCCACCGCCCACTTTGAGATTATTTTTTTTGTAGAACCCTTTATTTTTTAGTTATTGGGGGGGGGGAGGGGGGGCTCAACTATCACGGAATCAAGAATTCGATTAAAAATATATTAAATTATTTGTAATACCCTTTTGTTTAGTAAGTTAAAAAAGCAATTCTTTTGTATTTTAAGTACCAGGTTACTACCTCCTTCCTTCTTGTATTCATGATATATTGTCAATTCTAATTAATAATAATACACGTAAGATGAAACTGTATTGTCTTATGGATGTGAGGCGCTGACACTGACGGTAAAGATGGCTGAATTGCTGGATACTTTTGAAAGAAAAGTGCTGAGAAGAATATGTGGACCCGTGAAAGAGGGTGAACAGTGGCGCATCCGGCACAATACAGAATTGTATGATATATATAAGGCACCTAGTATCTCAACACATATGAGACTCCTCAGGCTGAGATGGACTGGGCACGTACAGAAAATGCCGGATACACTCGTCCCAAAAAGAATTTTGACTGGACACCCAGGTGGAAAGAGAAAAGTGGGAAGACCCAGACTGAGGTGGGAAGACGAAGTAAGAGGGGATGCAACACAGCTTCTCCAGGAACAAAATTGGAAGTCAGCCGCTGAGGACAGGAGGAGTTGGAGGCGACTGTTGCAGGAGGCCAAAGCTCGATATGGGCTGTAGTGCCATCGAAGAAGAAGAAGACACGTAAGATGAAAATCCTACTAATATTATAAGGGCGAAAGTTTGTATTGATGTATGTATGTTTGTTACTCTTTCACGCAAAAATTACTAAAGGGACTTAAAAAATTCTTTCACTAATAGAAAGCTATATTATTTGCGAGTAATATAAGTTGTACATATTGGTAAGCTCTGGCGTTATGAAATTATTTATCATACGTTTTCTGTCCCTAACAAAATCGAGTTATTTCAAACGACAGAAGAAAGTCAAACAAACGGTTGCCGTGGAAACGATGTTGGCGTCGTAGTTAAGAGGGCATTGCCAGAGAAAACCAGAAATATGTCATTTTCAAATCAGATTTAGACGAATTGACTCTTTTCCACAAAAAATTATAAATGGATTTCGAAAGATTGTTCTTTTATCTAGCATTCGCATGTAATAAATTTTGAGATTTTTTTTTTAATTTTTAGTATAATAAGGTTATTCCGTAGGTCGTTGGCAGATTTGTTAAATTTTCAAAAAAGATTTTGTATTATACCACACCCATTTCAAATAATATAATCATGCAGTAAAATAAATCAATACATTATCTAGCAAACGCATGTTTTAGAATTTTAATTTAAGTTTCAATAAAATCATTAAAAAATATGTACGTACATTGTTTCTTGAAGATAATTGGTCCATTTGTATATTTATTTGCGCACTTACAAACTAATATATTTCAGATTTTTTCAACATTCTTATTAAATTTAGACATTATTGAAAAATGATAAATATTTATAATCAAAAAATAATTACAAAAAGTACATTATTTTAATAGTTTTATCATCACGCCTTTCAGCATTTTTGGATGAAGGTATAAATTAAAGCTAATTTGGATTGAAATAAATTCGATATTGAGTAATAATTTTAAAAAGATGGTACGGAGAATAATTAATCTTTCTCATTGTAACCGCCCTGCACGATCGTAAGAACAACTTTCGACGAAATGTGGATTTTCGTCCGCTGGCTGGTTAAACGCTCTTAATACGAGTATCTATCTCTAAAAATGTTTCGCTGAAATGTATATACGTGCATAACTTACGAACGATTGCACCAAATTGTATTTTGTTTTTTTTTTATAAAACTACTGGGAAGCTCTGTCATTATGAAATTTGTATAAAAAAAATTGTAATAAGTGGCACGCGAGCAGTTTGAAAACTGACTGTACCGGGAACTAATGTATGGAATACGGGAGAGGGGTGGGGGATGGGGGGAGGGGTTGAGTGGAGGGGGGATGGAGGAGGGGGGGGGGGGGGAGGGAGGGGGGGGGTGCGAACCCCCCTAACACCATGCGAGCGAAGCCGCGGGAAAAAGCTAGTATTATAAAATAAAAAATTTAAAAAAATCATATCATCCAATTTAATGTAGATCTGAATGTAATCGAATCTTCACCTGATTTATCACGTGATAAAAATTATTACAATACATACAGTACCTAACACAAATGAACCAATATTAAAGTTTACTTTGCTTTATTAATATGTGATTTGCGTTTTTTAGACTTTTTTAGACCATTTTAGACCATATTTGTAAATACTGTTGATTAATAATATTATTTAATTATATTTGCCGTTACGAACGTCAGCCTTTATCATAAACAATAACGACATTCGTTACGATTATTATTACCACAGTATTGTTACGAAATTAGAAACAGGACCTTAACAAAGCGTTCGATAACGATTCAAAGAGAACAAGTTACTTATTATTTTTTAATTTATAAACTAACGTTTAGACAAGATTTTTATGCAAAGCAAACAATTATTATAAGCAATAATTATCAGCCTGAAACACTCATCCACATTGAAAAATCTTCCGAGAAAAGATACTTGCCGCCAACGGGACTTGAACCCGTGTCCTTCTGATTGCCGGTCGGATGCTCTGACCACTGAGCTATGGCGGCTTATCAAATACCCGTCAAATGATTCAATATATACTAGTGTTTCATTCAACAATTACTGCTTATTATATTTTTTCCACCTGAAAACAACCAACTTTATCTTTTCTCGGAAGATTTTTCAATGTAGATGAGTGTTTCAGGCTGAAAATTATTGCTTATAATAATTGTTACCCTTTGTGCTATGCATAAAAATCTTGTCTAAACGTTAGTTTATAAATTAAAAAATAATAATTAATATTTGACAAGTTTAAGTATTTCCCCAATAAATGCAGACATAATTTGTCTCGACGCCACCTAGCGAGGGATTTAACACTAACAATGTCTCTCTCGCAAAAATAAAGTTGTTTCAGGCTGACAATTATTGCTTATAATAATTAGAACAAGTTACTATAGATTAATGAGAAAACTTTTGACTTTGGCAAAGAAAGTTAAAAACTGACGACATAAATACTTTGATATATATATTTTCTCAACTGCAATAAATAATTTGATGTTTCCGCATGAGAACGGGTTGCTTTCGAAATTAGCACAGATTTTTATTTTAGAATACATAGGTTGTTGGTCCAAAACTGCTTACGAATTAAATCTTCAGATGCACTTGTAATGGATTGTCAATACTAAAACGAGACGAAATGGCGTTTGCTGGAATTGGGTGATAGTATGTGTAGGAAAAAACAATGTATGCAAGGAAAAAGGAATAACCAATCACTTACCACTTTATCTCTGCGAAGGAGCACACGATATAACCACAATATAGTTACGTAGATTCACCGGGGTGCCTCGGGGTAATTATCGTCACAGCGAAAAGAATGGACACTTTATGATTACCGTGACGATTCACGGTAATGGTACCGTAACGGCATAAAAAAGACAATAAACATACGTTCGTTATTACAATATTGCTGCAGCTTTTTCAAAAGACGAGATACGTAATGCGCGTAGGTCTGTTTCCTCCAAAGGAAAAAAAATCATCATTTTCTTGCATCTCTCTCATACACCACACCGTGACGTCTCCGTAGACCCCTACAATACTACCAGCCCTGACGATAATTTTGAAAGAATGGAATATAGTTACAACGATAATATTGAAGTGTGATTTCTAAAAATTTAAAAACGTCTAATGTCAATGCGCTGATTGTTTTGCCTTTATTCTTAAACATAAAATACAGCTCCTCTTTCTTATACACTAAAAAACAACATTCGAAAATGAGACAAACGGTGAACGTTTATCTGCACCCTACCAAAGAAAACACACGTCATTATCATACATCTCCCTTAGACGTATGTATAAAGAAAATGAAATTGTGCAAATAAAAACACGTATTTTGTGTTTCTCTCCATTATTTAATGTGTAAGAAAGAGCTGCAGCATAATAGCGATAAGGAACGTATTTTTATTGTCGTCATGTTACCGTTACCGTAAATATAAGAGCATTCAATGAGTGCAAACCGATATTACGTACTTTAAGATGGTCAAATATACTTTTTTACGCACCAGATTTAAATGTCCGGGTTAAATTTTCCCCCCCAAAAAAAAAAAAAAAAAAAAAAAAAAAAAAAAAAAAAAAAAAAAAAAAAAAAAAAAAAAAAAAAAAAAAAAAAAAGAAGGAAAAACTAAACCCTTTCATACACTTCCCCAAATGATCATCTAGTGAATCCACGTTATGCAATTGCACTATATAAGTATTATAAATACAAAACAATACAAGAACAACATGTCAACCTACTAGAGACCAAATGGGAATATAATTCACCGACTCCAGATATTTTCATATCAGAGGGTTCGGCTCTGTGGCATTTCTAATTGAACCTATAAATCCTACTGATCCCTCAATATAAATATTTAAAAAATCTTTTGTAATCCTACATGTATTTAAAATTACTGCTTTTCGCATTTTTATATACAAATTCTTTGACAAATCTAATATGCTTAAATTTTGAATCAGATTTCTAGGTATTATGCCAGTGGCCGAAATAACAAATGGTAATATTTTTATAGTCCGAGAATGCCAAATTCTTTTAATCTCATTTCCTAAATCTGTGTATTTTCTAATTTTTTCAGAAACAGTTTTTTGAATATTACAGGAATTTGGAATAGCTACATCAATGATATAAGTTATTTTTTTAATTTTGTCATGTAAAACTATATCAGGTCTATTATGACTAATTGTTCTGTCTGTTAGTATAGTTTTATCATAATATATTTTATAAAATTCATTTTCTATAAATGAATTTGGGTCATATTCATAATAAGGTACTACATTACGGCAATCAATCAAGTTATGTTTAATTACCAAACTTTGGTGAATTATTTTTAAAACCTGATTGTGCCTAAATGTATACTCGGAAGGCGCTAATATAGAACATCCCGATATAATATGTTCTATAGTTTCGGGAAAAGCCAAACATTTTCTACATAAATCATCAATTTGATTTATATCTTTGATTATATGCTTTCTATAATTTTTAGTATTAATGACTCTATCTTGAATGGCAAGCATAAATCCTTCTATTTCTGCGCTCAACTCTCCAATACTCAACCATTTGTTTGACGAAAGTTTGTCAACATACGTTTGGTTGAGATAATTGAAGTGTTTTGCGTGAATAATTTTATTTGACCAGGAATCTAATAATTCCTGGTTAGTATTTATAAGAATGTTGGCATTCTCGTCATATAAATTTAAAGGTGTAATATTTCTATCTGCCTTGCAAATTATTTTGTGCATTTCTGAGCTATTAGCTTTCCTATGGAAAAAATTTCTAAGCATTTCTACCTGATTGTGTTTCAAAGATGTTATTTTGACTACACCTCTACCTCCTAAATTTCTAGGTAAATTAATTCGTTCTATAGCTGAATTTGGATGATGGCAATTAAATTTTGTTAACGTAGTTCTAATTAATCGTTCTAAACTATCTAAATCTGTATTGGACCATTTAATTATGCCAAATGAGTACGTTAGTAGAGGTATTGCCCAAGTATTTATTGCTTTTACTAAATTTTTAGCAGATAGATTGCATTTTAAAATTTTTCTGATCCTAGTTTGAAATTTAATCCTAATATCATTTTTAATACTAGTGTGATCTAATCTATTCGATTGCGGGTATCCTAAATATTTATAAACCTCATCCCCTTTCATACTTTGAATTTTGAAATTTCTAAATATACCCTCGTCTCCATCTACAATTTTGCCTTTCTCTATATGGATAGTTTTACATTTATCTAAACCAAAAGTCATTTTAATATCATCTGAAAAAATTTTAACTACCTTAATCATTTTCTCTAAATTTGATTCAGAATTTGAAAATAATTTTATATCATCCATATATAATAGATGTGAAACTATACTACTCTCTCTTGTATTACCCTTAATTTTTATTCCAAACTTGCTTTTAATTAACATTTTAGAAAGGGGATTCAATGCTAAGCAAAACCAAAGAGGGCTCAATGAGTCTCCTTGAAAAATCCCTCTTTTTATTGAAATGCCCGGTACTACTATTTTCTTACCTTTTAAATTAACTAGCAAATCTGTATTCCAAAAGGACATAATATTTTTCAAAAAGCTAATTATAATTGGGTTAACTTTATATATTTTTAATATTTTGATTAGCCACGAGTGCGGGACACTGTCAAATTTGATAATCTATATAACAAGTATGTAAATTACGCTTTTGATTTTGAATTTGTTTTAAAATTACAGAATCAATAACTAACTGTTCTTTACATCCCATATGTTTTCTGCGACAACCTTTTTGTTGTTCAGATAAAATATTTTTAGGAATGTATATATGTATATGCATGTTATTATTAGGAACATCAATATTATTTCATCGTTCTTCTGCATCTGTACACTTATATAATCCGATCAAAAAAGGAGCAATCCAGTTGCATATCAAGTTATAGGTAAGTAAGTTAGGTAACTGTCGCAGGTCTGTTTAGGAGAAGAAATGAATGGTGTTGTTACCTATTTGGTTTCAGTGTTCCAATTTGCTAACACACTAAACTTTTACTATGGCGAAAGGGCATGGGATAACGATGATAATTCATTACGTAGCTACATTGAGAAGTAGACCAATATTAATTTATTCGGTTATGTTATGTGTAGCCCTACGACAACTGTGCCGATGATTCAGTACCAACATAAAAAATATGAATTTGTATGAACTTCGCAATAACCACGATTTTTCAAGGTAATTACTAATACAGGTATGATGAATATATAGGTACGTATGAATTTATAGGTACATCACAAAACTATAAATTACTCGGTACATTCATCACAAAACCATGAATTTGTAGGTACGACTTCATCACAAAAACAATGAATTACTTGGTACCTACATCAGAAAACCATGATCTTATAGGTACATTAAAAAACTAAAAATTACTTGGTACCTTCATCACAAAATCACGAATTTATAGGCACGACTACATCACAAAAACAATGAATTACTAGGTACCTACATCAAAAAACCATGAACTTATAGGTACATCACAAAAATATAAATTACTTGGTACCGTCATCACAAAACCATGAATTTATAGGTACATTAAGAAACTATAAATTACTTGGTACCTTCATCACAAAACCACGAATGTATAGGCACGACTACATCACAAAAACAATGAATTACTAGGTACCTACATCAAAAAACCATATTAAAAATATAAATTACTTGGTACCGTCATCACAAAACCATGAATTTATAGGTACGACTACATCACAAAAATAATGAATTACTAGGTACCTACGTCAAAAAACCATGAGTTTATAGGTAGGTACATCACAAAAACGTGAATTAATTTATAAGTCCATTACAAACAAATGAATGAATTAATGGGTACAACACAAAAACAATGAATTTTAAGGTACAACCCAAAAACCATGAATTTATAGGTAGGTACCTACCAACATCACAAAAGCATGAATGAATTTATAGATACATCACAAAAAGCACGAATTTATAAGCACTAGGTACATCACAAAAACGTGAATTAATTTATAAGTCCATTACAAACAAATGAATGAATTAATGGGTACAACACAAAAACAATGAATTTTAATGTACAACCCAAAAACCATGAATTTATAGGTAGGTACCTACCAACATCACAAAACATGAATGAATTTATATAGATACATCTCAAAAAGCACGAATTTATAAGCACTAGGTACATAACAAAAACACGAATGAATTTATAAATACATCACCGAAAGCATAAATTTATAAGTACTAGATACATCACATGAATGAATTTATAGAATCATCACTAAAATAATGAATTTATAGGCATATCACAAAAATAAATAAATTTATAGTTATATCACAAAAAACTGAATAAATTTATAGGTAACTCTCAAAAACATAAATGAATTTATAGGTTCATTACAAAAACATGAATGAATTTATAGGTACATCATAAAAAAAAAAATTTATAGGCATATCACAAGAACACAAATGAATTTTTAGGGATACATCATAAAAACGTATATGAATTTATAGGTGTATCACAAAAACAATTAATTTATAAGTACATCACAAAAACCATCGAATTGATGCGTTTTCATGTAAGTGTCTACCTAATAGTTCGTTGAGCTACTTTGCAACTCAAATTAGTTTTAAATGATATGACATTTGTTCAGCCAAATTGGGCAACGCCATCAATTAGTTGGCCAGAATTATTTAACAGTTATCCAACGTCACATTTCAATAAGGTCTGCGGATATTTTGACCAATCCATTGCGTCACGATGCGACCAACGTCTCCCCAAGACATTATATAATTGATATTATTTTATATTTAACGTAACTTATCCTGTTGCAATTTATATCTTCTTATTATGTGTTAAAAGAGTTACTTGTGTTAAAGTGATTAAATAACTGCAGAGGATATATTCTAAAAGATTCCAGAACAGTTGAGCCCCCGGCGTATTTACACACAATATGCAATCAGTTATTAAGGGAAAATACAGTAAGTATGCCTACTTACAAAAAACATAACTAAATGTCCACGAAGGGATGTGCAGAGAGGATGTACCGCCGAATAAAAAGAGAATAAAACATTTGTTCATTCAAATGCATCAAGAATAAAACTACTTGTCTATATATACTACTAGCGACTTCCCGGCATGCGTTGCAATGCCACTAGTAAGGAAATTGTTTTTCCGTGCGTGTCTTTTCCCATTCGTCCCGTTCCCCTTCCGCCCCCCCTTCCCATGCCATCCCTTCCCGTCTCTTCCTCTCACGCGTCCCGCCTCCACCTTCCCGCTCCCCTCTCCCGCGTTCAATGTATGTATCTATTCAGTCCCAGTACATTCAGTTTTCAAACAGCTCGCGTGACACCTATTACAATTTTTTTTATGAAAATGTTCATTTTTCATATATTACAAATATTCATTTCCGTATATTATGAGAACGATCAATAAAATTTGGTACCTAACATAGGTACCTATTTAAAATATCTATAATTCTTGATTCGATACAAACAAGGGCGGATCCAGGATTTTTTTCTGGGGGGGGCACAATGGGCGGACGGGCAAAAAAATCAACAATTGCTGTTAGGATTTTTTTTTCTGGTGGGGGCACAAGGGGCGGACAGGCAAAAAAATGAATAAAGGGCGTACGCGCAAAAAAATCAACAATTACTGTAAGGATTTTTTTCTGGGCGGGCACAAGGGGCGGACGGGCAAAAAAATCTATAATTACTGTTAGAAATAAACTTGAAGTATCATACTTCACGTTTATTTCTACAAGTTCAAGTATTTTTTTTATTTTTTTATTTTTATTGTTTTTATTTCTTGCAATAGCAATCCCGATGAGTTACAGAACTCATTTCCTAAAATGTCTTAACAGGAGGAACATACAAATCATGGGTGGGAGGAAATAGTTAAAATTTTACATAGGAATTTGGATATTAAAATATAAGATTCACATACAATATAGAAGAAAAATAAAAGACAGGTTGAGTAGAATAAACAGCAATGGAAAACAATGAAAGAAAAAGGGAACAAGGTTATACAGATATGGATGATTACAACTTAATGGAAAAGAAAAGAAGAGAAAAGAAACAAGACAATTGAACATGACAAGAAAATTGCAAAGTTTCATCCTTATACATACTTAAAAAATATTCTTTTAAAGCATTACTCTGATTTTTTTTTTATTTTGCTGAATTCCCTTGTACATATCTGGTAGCGAATTATATAGTGTATAGGCAACATAGTTCAGAGATTTTATCCCATATTTTGTAGTGTGTGTCTGAGGTATGCGGATTTTATTGCTATTTCGAGTATTGTGAGTGTGGATGTCTTGATTGTAAAGTGGCTTGATGTTAGTGTGAGTTGATTGTTGCGTAATTTGTAGGTTGGTGCTTGTGATTTCATGTTTAGGAAGGACTGTGATTGGAAGAATACCGGAAACTGAATAGATGTCTCTGACATGGGTGTCCCATGGAAGTCCAAAAACATTTCTGAGAGCTCGGTTTTGAACCACCTGCAGATCAGCTATCAATTTCTTTGAGGCAAATCCCCAGATACAGCAGAGATAAGAAAGGTGTGAATGTACCATGGCGTAGTACACTGATGTTAATAAAGGTACGGGTAGTAATCCTTGGAGTCTATAAAATACACCAGTTATGGGTGTAATTTTCTCCTTTACATGATTTATGTGGAGATCCCACGAAAGTTTGTATAGGAAAAGTGTCAAAACAATAGAAAAATTAAATTTTTAATAAAAACAGTTTTCTATACTGTGATGGATTCTCCACAGTACACAAAAATACCGTCTGGGGGGGGGCACGTGCCCCAGTGCCCCCCCCCCCCCCCTAAATCCGCCCTTGGATACAAAGTATGAGGCGAGTACTTCAAATAAATTCATTAATTTAAAGAGTTTCGAAAATTGAATTTTGATTGAACGTCATTGTTTTGCAAAATATCATTCTCAAATTGTGTCATTTTTGATAGTTTCGCAAGAGTTTTTGTGATGATTAAAAAACTTTTCAGATGTATTGTCATGTGGTTGTAATACCTAATCCAGAAACCTTCGCGGGGATAGAGAGAATGTATTTTGAAAGTTTCAAACATTTCCCATGCTTAAAAAAGCAATACATAGACATCTCATATGCTCTTATAAATACATATCCCCAAGCAATCATATTTTGGTTATTGTATATACCAGTATAAAGGTATTCTTTTCATTTTTTCATAATGTTGATGCATCAAATACAATTAAAACATCCATATCAAACGGAGTAAGTACTTATTGAATATTCATATTGCGTTATGACAGTTTGATTTCGGCACGACGCGATCGCACGCGCGGCCATTGCGGACACAGCTCAAATTCTTTAGGAAATGCGACAGACAATAATAGCAGCATTTGACTGACGATGCGATAACATCCTAATACTGTTAAAAGTTGAGTCATAACTGCTTGACCTTTCGGGGACATGTTATAATGTTGATTAAGACTTTAATGAAGTAGTGGTAAAAATACGATCAACCGAACGGAGGTTGTATGAATTTATTTATTTATTGTCTGAAACATTTACAGAGTGTTAATAATTATTATTACATAAATGAAATTGCCATTGGGATGTGCATAGATATTAACACTCTAATAAAAAATGTTCATAGTGTAAATCAAGGTTTAGTTGTTACTAGGTGGAGATGCTACTAGTGAAATAACAGAAATAATAATGAGCCTAATAAATTATAAAACATTGTAAGTATATTGTACAGGGAAAGAGATGAAATAAAGAAAGACATAGTAATAAAACAATTACATAATTAGAAGTTCAAATACTTCTATTTGCCATGACATCATATTAGCTTACACCTAATAAAAGATTGTAGGTACTAAAGACGAACTTAAAAATAAATGTTTTTATCTAAACACTGTACAAAAGTTCTTACTGCCTGGAGTCATAGTACCTATGTCATCCCCAATTGGGGTATTTTGAGAGGCAGAATAGAGAGGGGAGGAGAAGAAGAAGTTAGGAAGTATCCGGTTATTCAGATCTGGTAAATAAACGCAGCTAAAACCATTTGAAGCAACGTTTCGGTTCTGAGTTGTGGTCTTCCGCTAAAGCAGTGTTCCGCAAAGCGTGTGCCGCGGCACACTGGTGTACCGTGGTCATTAGCTGGTGTGCCTCACCGCAAGCGAGTCAAAAAATGAAACTCAGACTTTTTTAGAGACCCAGGGTTCAGATTTTGCTTCTCTGTTTAAAAAAGAAGAATGGGTAACAAAACTTGCAGATCGCGTATTACTCTTTTAAATGAGTCCAACAAAAAGTTTGCAAGGCAGGATTCTAATATTTTAACATCATCGGACAAGATTGAAAGCTTTCGCGCTAAGTTGGTATTATGGATCAGCCACGATACCAATGGTAGTAGTGGCCTGCAACCTATGGACGTGGACTTGGTACGAAATCCATTCTCAGATTGCATTTCTCTTGGACACTTACGATAAACGAGCAGAAGAATTCATCGAGCTAAAAGCTGATGGAATATTAAAACTAAAATTTTCCGAAAAAGAGCAAGCACATTTTTGGCTGCATATAAAAAATGAGTATCCACTGCTTTCAAATCTTGCTGTTCCAATTTTCTTACCACTGGCTACGACCTCATCGAGTTAAGTCAATTCCACCAAAAGTTATTGTATGTTGTTACTCAAAACGAATATTTGATACTAGTACAAAACCCGAAGTTAAAGCGATCATTCCCGAACATATATTAAAAATTATCGTATAATATCTTAGCCGTTTTCGTGGATCACTGGATTTCGTTTTTTTTCCTATAACTTGGAGAAATTTCCCCCCCAAAATTCCCCATTTGTTTAATATAATATTTAGATTTAACTGGTGGGATGTAACACACAAGCATCTAAAATTTAAGACAAATATTGTTTTAATGTGCTGTTATGTGACTTTGAAAACATGCAAAAACATAAAATATTGAAAAATTTCTCTTGGGCTCTTAAACCAATGTTTTCGTATTTTATTGATTTTTTTTTTCTTTGGTGTACCTCGAAAATTTCTTAATTTGGTAGGTGTACCTTGAAGACAAAAAGTTTGCGGAACACTGCACTAAAGCACCACTGAGAATCTCACTACTTTTACCTTGATCGTTTTTTGGCGTCAATATATTTTTTTTAAATATATTTGTTACACACTGGTTTCACTTATACATACATATGTGAGGTAATTTAGTTCTGGTTTGAATCTAGCAATCATTCATAAATATAGCTGCCAATAAAATATGCACGAAGAAAATGAAGATAATGTTGGTAGTTCTTGTCGAAGTATGATACAGTTAAAAATTACCGAATCGGAAAGGAACATCCTAGCTCAGTTGATCCCGGAAAGCCCAAGGTCCTGGGTTCGAGTCCCGGAGGTGCCAATATTTTTTCTGATTTTTCTGTTTTCTGATTTTCGCTTGAGTTTCGCAAATATTGTCTTCATTTAATTAAACATAAAATTATATTGTCATGTATCAATCTTGTCCTGTGTAACCTTTGTGTAAGGTAAACAAGTAGGCAATAAAGTAATTAACATTATATTGAAGCATTAAAGGAATAATTCATTATCATTAATTAATATATCGTACGATATGTCAGGCATCTACAATATATTCCGCCATTTTGTTAAGCAATATTTTCCATCGCCCCGAAAGAAAATAGTTGTCTTTTATAATAATTAAGGTGAAACCAAAGGTTTTTGAAGTGAAACTTCCTTAGCCCCGCTAGTGATTTGAAATTCGGATGAAACGGAAATGACGCACTATTCAAGGATCGTATTGGAAACGACGATAGGTCTGCGCTCATTGGCCCCCTTTTTTTTTACGGGTTGTCGAAATATAATGCGTAAATTCGCGCCTCGCTGAGCGCGTCCCATAGCGCACCGGTATAGTTCGTCGCAAATCTCAGCGGACAGAGAAATTCAGCGAACGGAGGTTCGAATACTACGAAATCCAAAAAAATAAACATTTTTGTTTTTGAAAATCAATATCCAATCTTCAAACCACTTTAAAATAAACAGGCAAAAAAAGCATCTAACGAATTTCTAGTTTCACTTCTATCGCCTGTGAATTACACACTATATTTTTTTTCCAAAAACATATTCGTGTCCAGTGATTTCAAAAGTGTACCAAAAGACCCTCCACACGGCATCCTCTAAGATGAAATCGGCCCTTGGAAATTATTACACCGAATTTTTTTCTCAGAATCTCAGTCAATGTAAAAAAAATCCGGTATCATTGTGAATATTTATCGTTGTCTACAAGATTACCGCTTTATACATATTTTGTGTGGCTTCGGAAAGGTCCTTGCCTCTGAATTTGCACTTTATGCATATTACAAACAACAATACATGCCATGTCTTGAAGACAATTCAATATACCGTTATTTTTTCCTACATGTGCTGCTTACTAAATTCGGAAAAGCTGTTCTACCACCTACCACGGATGTTACTAACCTTGACTAGCTAAGCAGAGATGCTAAACAATTTCCAAAACAAGTAGTTTCCAAAGATATTTTTTGATATATTCCGTACATACTAAAATTGCAGACATACGTATATAAATAGCACTTGTTCGCAGCATCTTGGAGTATAGCTCCATTATTTGGCCCCTTCCGAACAAAACCGGCCGGTGTAGTGCAGCGGTAAGGCGCTTGACTAGCATTCCGAAGGTCGCGGGATCGAATCCCGGCGTGGCAAATAAATTTTATTTGATTAATTTGTGTATTTCACAATTTATTCATTTAAAATAATATGTAGTATATTTGCGGCACGTTCCAGAGTGGAAGATACTCTCAGTATCGCCCTGGTGTAAGACCACCATTCAGAATTGAAACTTTGCTTGAAATGGCATTAGCCGTGTTTGGTGACCAGGAGCGCGATTCTGGTTCTTTTTAACGCAGTGATCCTTTCCTTTCCTTCAAATTAACGTCAATTGCGATTCACGTTCTCTCGATGACAGTTGAATCCTTTCCTTTGCGAAGCGCAAAGGAAAGGATCTAAAGGAGACCGCACGGGCTGTCATTAGCGAGGTTTTGATTGGCGTTAAAGTGTGACATTGACGACAATTATCGATATTGACGTATTTTAACAAAAGAAAACTTAATATTGTCATAAGTTTTGACTGTAAAACTGATTAGTGAAGTATTCTTCACATAATAATGGTATTAAATTTACCAAATTACCGTAATTGCGATGTTTGAACTAGTCAGAACTCGGGCCTATTTTTTGGAGGTCAAAATGTTTCTGCTTCGCATTAAATTCCAAATTAATGGAATATTTGAGAACCTATCCGAAAACTAAAAACTTTTTTTGAAAGGTGATGAAATACGCTATCAAATTTTATTATTAGAAGTAACCATGTAATTTTCTAAATATAAATGTTTTGAATACAACATAAAAAATGTCTCACCTTACGTTTTTTCCCACTAAAATTACTGGAAATGAAAAAAAACACACACACACACATATTTTATTAGACAAATGTATTATAAACGTTATCACCACCTCACATTTTTGTCATTTCATGTAAAATAGTTTTTAAAAAATTCACAAAGTTTCTTGTTTTTTCTTTCAAATCGCCACTGGCAACTTTGGTTTCATAATAAAGGTTTACATTTTAACTATTTTGTGGTCAACTTTTAGATTTAAATAAAAAGCGAGATATTTTCTCTTTCCAACACCGTTTAGTTCATATTTCTAACCATGATGATAAGGGAGATACAATGATTTTTACGAGTCCTGTGTGAGTTGTTCTGAAAACCAATTAAATTAGCCTGAGCCTGAGGGGTTTTAAAGTACATAACTTGCAAAATGTCTGATTAGAGTCATTTAGATTACAATAAACTACATGTTTAAAGTATTTGTGATATTATGTTTAAAGTAGGTATGTGTGATATATTTGGCTGAAGGAGATAGGAAAACATGGTTCATAGGTAAAAATAATTAAAATGGCATAAAGTGAAACATATATTTTATTAAAAATACTCAAATTGCAAAACACAAAAGGATAATAAATCAAATAATTACTTATAACTTTATTTTGTCTTAGGTTTCCCTACATAAACTTGAGCCTTTCTTATGTTTACTTCTAACTTTGTCCTTCCCGGAAAGGTTTTTTTGTTCAAACCGTTGTAGAAATACAAAAAAAATTGGGTAAACCTGAACTTTTATATTATCACATATAATTACTATATTCTAATTAATAAATTCACTAATTAAAACCCAAAAAAATGTCATGAAAATTATATTAAAAGACCTTAAAAAAATTGGCGCCGAGGAAATATTCAATAATCTTAACATCGTTTCAATTAAACAATTTTGCTGTGAAGTAATACTACTTTAATGAACTCCACTTTCATTTAACAATCAACAGCAACATTATAACTCAAAACTCAAATAAAAAGCTGGATTAAAAACATACAATTCAATTCAATTCAATTTATTCATTTAAAAAATACTACAAATATACAATTTCACAGCATTTTTAAAAGAAAAAAATAGGTATCTACAGCTATTAAAATAAACAGATTTAGACTACCAGCAACAAAGCTTGTCGTTTGAATTGTGCTTCATTGATGTTAAACATATCGATATTCGAAGTGATTCTATTTAACAATAAGACTGCTCTCCCGACTGGCATAACCATCGGCAAGTTAGTTCTGCAAGCGGGGATATAAAACAGTCTATGGTGTCGGTGACGGAGATAACCATTGGGAATATAGAAACTAATGCTCTCCATGTTAGCCGAGTTTTCGAACCGTACATGAATCAGTCTGAAGAAATGTGTTACAATGAGCACATCCCTTCATCCGGTCATGCTCAAGAGAAAGTCGGTAGGTAGGGTAGAGCCACGGGTAGTAAGTAGTCATACTCCCTCAGGTAAAGAAATCTCGGAAATTTCTTCTGAACCTTCTCCAACAGCAGGGAATACTTCAGTTGGTGTGGGCTCCAAACCACCGACCCAGTCTCAAGCCCTCTCCTAACCAAACTCCTATACAAACACTCGACCGCGCTAAAAAAACACCACATCATATATTTGTAATTCTTTCAGTAACTTCATATTATTTATATAATTAAATACAGGAGATCCCAGTGAAGATATCATCGCCTCAGTCACCAGCATTTCTTCACTACTCTAGAGCAGTCATCAGCGACAGTACCATACATCGACCACTGCCCTTTTCCATCAGAGTAGGAAGAAATTTCTGAAAAAGAAATAAATTGTATCATATGAAATTTAACCAACTAACAGGGCAGAGAAGACGGACCTCCAAACAACTCGGTCTTGGCACACACTCCTTACCTCGTTTACATTCATACATCGTCTCATACATTCTCTTCTATTATTCTGATTCTTGACATGGCCCCGACTCAAGTATCTGATTCACTCGGTCAACGGAACCTAAGTTATAATCTACGCATTCACGCGGCGCAGACACAGGTGGAGCCAATTTAATTATTTAAGGTTAAAACACTTTTTGCAAGTTATGTTTTAAAATATTAAGGTAAATT
Source organism: Limnephilus marmoratus (assembly GCA_917880885.1). Classification (NCBI taxonomy): domain Eukaryota; kingdom Metazoa; phylum Arthropoda; class Insecta; order Trichoptera; family Limnephilidae; genus Limnephilus; species Limnephilus marmoratus. Next base: position 2,198,778 of record OU862932.1, on the reverse strand, counting down.
AATTGTTTGTGCTCGTACGTATTCAATATGAATAAATAGTTTCGTCCATAAACAAACTCAAATCTTTCAATAAAGGTTAACAAATACAATATTGGATTGAGTCACCGATACAAAATTGGATTTGTAAGCGAAGCCTTTCTTGAAATATTTATTATTATGTAATGAGCAGGCAGCATTCTGCTGATGCGCTCATATCTAATTTCACAATAGTTTGACAGTAAATGAGTAGTAATTTGGGTTTGTTTATGGATAAAACTATGTATTTCATATTGAATACGTACGAGCACCGAGATTAATTTACCTTAATATTTTAAAGCATAACTTGCAAAAAGTGTTTTAATATAAAATAATCAAATTGACGCAAACTGTGAATGCGTAGATTATAACATAGGTTCCGTTAAACCACCAAAAACAATTCAACACACATGATCAATATCAGTTGAGTACCGACATAGAATATACCATAAAAAAATACTTAAGTACTTTATCATTGGGAAGGTCTTTGGCCACATTTGAGTCCCTCGACCGCCTCTGTTCTTGAAACGATTATCCTAGTTGACGTCTAAAGAATTATCCTCGTGCTATCAGGTAGCGGGCGTCAAAAGCAGTCATAAGCGACAGCAAATTTCAATGCCACTCGCATCAATATCGGAAGAGATCTCTCTCTGTAAAAGAAATAAACGTATTTTCAGCCAGCTATCGGGTATACAAACCAAAAATACACTAAGTACAATGATGTTAAATACCATTTAAAGTTGGTAAAAATAACTTACGTTTTGGGATTGGATGACTTGTGGACCACCATTATCAAAGTATTTTGTTTCTCCATTTCATGAACAGCGGGAAACATGTATTTAAATTGCTTTTGCAGCCTGTTGAGTCAACATACTGAAATAGAAATTACGTCAATTAGTGTCACAATACTTAATTACATACTTTTCTTATGTTTCTTAGCACAATAATACAGTACAAAAAATAATAATTTATGAGCTACATTACAAAACCTAACCTCAAACGCAAAGCGTTTACTTGTTAACAGACATAATATTGCTTCGAGTTCGCTAATTCAGTTCGAGTCGGAGCAAATACATATTTAAAGCGTTTAGTTACATTATATATTATAGCATTTACTTACCTAATGTTATTACTTTGTCCAGCAATCAATAAGTTATCGAATTCCAAACAATCGAACCGACAATGATATGACATATGACATATTTTGATGAACGACATCTGTCATTTCACTTTTAGCAGTGAATGAATAAAAAAGTTACTACCATCAAATAAGGTAGGTACCTTTTTAAGAAACGAAAATCTTCGATAAACGGCTTTTTTACGTTATTTTAAAATAAAATAAGATGTGATTACAATGCAATACAATGATAAATCATTGTTTTAAAATTTTAGGTTGACAACCTCGCGTTATTAGATTGTATTTCATTTATCAGTGTTTTCAAAAAATCTCTAACCCATTTTTTTAGGATTTTTTACTAGGTCTCTCTCCTTAACACGATTATGTAAGGATATCGCTTCACAGGGGGAGAACGGGAATCGCTCGGTTCTAAGGCGGCGCAAAGTGCGCAACCTTACATCGTTGGCGAATGCTAGCACTTAGGTTAGCGCAAAAGAACGGGAATCGCGCTCCAGATCTGAATAGCCAGGTACTTCTCCACCTTCCTCTTCCCTATCTCCTTCCCCTCCCCACTACCTTCAGACTCACAACATACCCCAATTGGGGATGCATAGTCCCACTGGCTCCACACGCGAGCAGTTGGGACTCTTGTGTGGTATTCATGTAAAAAAAAACATACCCGAGAAATAGAGAAAAGTAGTACAAAGGAGCGTTATGCGTTACTTTTATATGAGAGAATATACATTCCTAGTAACCATCCCTGTAGCCATCCTTGTTCTTAACAGGAATGTTCGATTTTAACAAAGAGTACCATTTGTACGATTGCGACCGAATGTCGTCCATACAATCCTTATCGATCGACCGTGCTAGGGGTAGGGTTGCCAGATGGCCGGGAATTCCGGGAAAGTCCCGGAATTTTACGTGTGGTCCCGTGTCCAGTAATTACACCTTACTGTCCCGAAATTTATGAAATCTAGTTTTTTCCAAAAAATTACGGCACCACGGGGCGAAGCAACAAGAAAATATTGCCGCCGTCTGTAAGTATGTGTCGTCGATCGTGTCACATACAACTCACAGAGCCTGTGTGAGAGTGATGCATGAGATGCGAGTGGAGGTGAGAGCCCCGCGCCCCGCCGCGCCTCACATTTCATAGTGTTTTGTTTTGATTCGGAGTGGACGTACATTGTTCATCGATATGGATTCATCGTCGTTACCTTCAACGAGCAAAAAGAGATTCACGGGTTTTAATGACAGTTGGGCGAATGATCCTGATTGTAAATACTGGATTGGGAAAAAAATGAGTTTACTGCAATTTGTAAAACTTGTAACTCATATATCGCAATTAGTGTGAAGGTCGCCGCGCATTGAAGTCGTCATTATTAGGTATATCTATTATATTTTAAATTTGATTTATTTATTGGTGACGCGATTTTTTACTGTGGGTGAAATGTAAAAGTAGGTATTTAAGTACGGTTTTGTACACATTATCGCAATAATTGTATTGTAATTTGTGTTGCATTGCATTGTTGTATTGCATTGTCAGCCAAAAAGACTTCAAGGTGCATGGACAATTTTTTTCATAAAGAAAGATACTAAGGAAGAAATTTCGATCGTAAATGCAGAAGTAGCATTAGTTTATCATAATGTAAAATAGGGTTTGCGTTACAATAGTTTAGACTGCTTGGGAAAAATGTACAAAAATAATTCCAGATAGTCAAATAACTGCAAAAATATGTGGACGTACAAAGGCTTCGGCAATCACACGCAGTGTTTTAGGACCCTATTTGCAGGAAAAGTTGATATGTGATTTCAAAGAATCTCATTATTTTTCAGTAGTAGTAGAAATGTCCAGGAAAAGATAATACCCGAATCTGGCAACCCTAGCTAGGGGCCTGATCAAAAAGAATAAGAAGGGGAGAAATGTAAATACGAATGTTAGAGGGAACGTGCTAATATAAAAAAACGATAATAATTAAATTAAAATTGTTAAAATGTTTAATAAAACACGACTCATTTAAAATAGAGTGAAAATCTCGTGGGAAATGTTTTAAGTAGTATTTAAAGAAACGCTTTGAATTTTTTCATTACATATCTTGTAAAATAATAGAAAAAACGTGTTTATAATAATTTTCGGAGCATACTTTGCGATTTTTTTTTCTATCGGGGAATTTCATATAATTAGCGCTTCGGCGTGGCAAGTGTATAGATATTATCCTGAAGAATTACATGTTTTTTAGAGTAAAAACACTTAAAGTGTTCAAGGAAAGTGTGATATAAATTGGTGGAAATTTGGGATGCCGAGTCTTAAGGTAGATTTAGACCAAACGAGCAAATGCTCATTCTAGTTTGTTTTTTCAAACTATTTTGGTGTAAACAGTTTTAGATCAGAAACGTTTTAAGATTTTTACGGCCAAAAGCCTTTTCGTTATTTGTTTTTGGGGTGTTATGCCGTGTTGAGCTACCTCCTTCTTTAGCCAACGTTTCGGACATCGTTGCAGTGTCCATCATCAGGGCAGATCCGGCAGATCACACATCTACTGGATCTGCCCTGATGATGGACACTGCAACGATGTCCGAAAGGTTGGTGTAGCGACACATCATTATTATCATCGCCATCAAAAGAACATACGAGAAACATCTAATATTCGCGCCCATCGGCAAACCTACTTGCCTAGGTACCTTCGTACCTATACTGGCCGCGATGTACTTTCTCGCCGGCCGTGCCAGCCCGACGATAATAATATCGCCCCGCCTAGAAAGGTCTCGAGACAGCACCGTACAATATCTGTACGGCGCCGAATATTCTCGAAGTGGCTCGTATTACCTACCGCGAGGTAGTTACTCTACCGCGGCTATATAAGCAGCCGATCGCTCGCCCGCTGCAGTTCAGTCCAGTTCAGTCTCACACTTACAGTCGGCCAACATCTGAACATGTAATAAGTGTTCCTGCATGGCATCGCTACGCTCCAGGGCAGCTTCCTCGAGGTCCATCACCACGTCTCAGCTACAAGGCCCATCGTGTCTTCAGCTCCTGAGATCAGCTCCATCCCGCGACTTTCAAGGCTTGCGTCACCTTCAGTCCGGGGATCAGCTCACCACTTCATGGCACCCCGAAGCCCACCGTGCTTCGCTGCCATGGAATGCGCTCCGCCTCGCCAGGACTACCTGCTGGTGGCTCAGCTCACCGAGCCACACACCGTTCATCTCCGCGACTTACAGCGTCGAGCAACGGCCTGGAAGATAGGTCATCTCCACCGCCATGGTGTCGAGCAACTCGCTGACCTTCACCGCACCATCTCCATCACATCCGAACGCCTGCAGCATCATCTACGGCACTCCGCATTACCTCATGTTACCGACCACCGACCATCTGCTACGTAGCCCAATAAACGACTGACTCACCACTTCGACATGACGACTTTCATTTCTGTCTCCCGCTCCCTCAACTGGTGACCCCGACGTGATCACGTCGCGCTCCCTCAACTGGTGACCCCGACGTGATATGGATACGCAGCATATAGCATCCTGACAAGAGTGTTACCACGACGCACCGGTAACACCGCAAAACGAGGGAATCGGTAGAGACGCATCAGCATGAACGCACCGACCAGCAGCATCAACCCGGCTTTCCTGCGACTCCTGGCATCATCTTTCAACCCTGTACTCCGTACACTGGGAAGGGGGTGTGTGGCGACACATCATTATAAATTTCGCCACCTAAAGAGGAATCGAGAAACATCTAATATTCGCGCCCATCGGCAAACCTACTTGCCTAGGTACCTTCGTACCTATACTGGCCGCGATGTACTTTCTCGTCTGCCGTGCCAGCCCGACGATAATAATATCGCCCCGCCTAGAAAGGTCTCGAGACAGCACCGTACAATATCTGTACGGCGCCGAATATTCTCGAAGTGGCTCGTATTACCTACCGCGAGGTAGTTACTCTACCGCGGCTATATAAGCAGCCGATCGCTCGCCCGCTGCAGTTCAGTCCTGTTCAGTCTCACACTTACAGTCGGCCAACATCTCAGCATGTAACGATCTCTGCATGGCATCGCTACGCATCCAGGGCAGCTTCCTCGAGGTCCACCACCAGACATCAGCCACAAGGCCCATCGTGCCTTCAGCCCCGCAGAACAGCAACATCCCGCGACTCACAAGGCTTGCGTCACCTTCAGTCCAGGGATCAGCTCACCACTTCATGGCACCCCGAAGCCCACCGTGCTTCGCTGCCATGGAACGCGCTCCGCCTCGCCAGGACTACCTGCTGGTGGCTCAGCTCACCGAGCCACTCACCGTTCATCTCCGCGATTTAAAGCGTCGAGCAACGGCCTGGAAGATAGGGTCATCTCCACCGCCATGGTGTCGAGCAACGCGCTGACCTTCACCACACCATCTCCATCACTCCGTGCGCCTGCAGAATCTCATCACAGCACCCCGCCTTACATCATGTTACCGACCACCGACCATCTGCTACGTAGCCAATAAACGACTGACTCACCACTTCGACATGACGTCTTTCATTTCCGTCTCCCGCTCCCTTAACTGGTGACCCCGACGTGATGTGGATACGCAGCATATAGCATCCTTACAAGAGTGTTACCACGACACACCGGTAACACCGCAAAACGAGGGAATCGGTAGAGACGCATCAGCATGGACGCACCGACCAGCAGCATCAACCCGGCTTTCCTGCGACTCCTGGCATCATCTTTCAACCCTGTACTCCGTACACTGGGAAGGGGGTGTGTAGCGACACATCATTATTATCATCGCCATCAAAAGAACATACGAGAAACATCTAATATTCGCGCCCATCGGCAAACCTACTTGCCTAGGTACCTTCGTACCTATACTGGCCGCGATGTACTTTCTCGCCGGCCGTGCCAGCCCGACGATAATAATATCGCCCCGCCTAGAAAGGTCTCGAGACAGCACCGTACAATATCTGTACGGCGCCGAATATTCTCGAAGTGGCTCGTATTACCTACCGCGAGGTAGTTACTCTACCGCGGCTATATAAGCAGCCGATCGCTCGCCCGCTGCAGTTCAGTCCAGTTCAGTCTCACACTTACAGTCGGCCAACATCTCAACATGTAATAAGTGTTCCTGCATGGCATCGCTACGCTCCAGGGCAGCTTCCTCGAGGTCCATCACCACGTCTCAGCTACAAGGCCCATCGTGTCTTCAGCTCCTGAGATCAGCTCCATCCCGCGACTTATAAGGTTTGACGCACCTTCAGTCCGGGGATCAGCTCACCACTTCATGGCACCCCGAAGCCCACCGTGCTTCGCTGCCATGGAAACACGCTCCGCCTCGCCAGGACTACCTGCTGGTGGCTCAGCTCACCGAGCCACACACCGTTCATCTCCGCGATTCAAAGCGTCGAGCAACGGCCTGGAAGATAGGTCATCTCCACCGCCATGGTGTCGAGCAACTCGCTGACCTTCACCACACCATCTCCATCACCACCGCACGCCTGCAGAATCTCATCTACGGCACCCTGCATTACATCTTGTTACCGACCACCGACCATCTGCTACGTAGCCCAATAAATGACTGACTCACCACTTCGACTTGACGACTTTCATTTCTGTCTCCCGCTCCCTCAACTGGTGACCCCTAAATAAGGAGGTAGCGCAACACGGCATGACACCCCAAAAACAAATAACGAAAAAGTTTTAGATCATTCTTTCGGTGCTCCGAGTGGTGTAATCGCCGAAATTTAGTAGAATGATCGTTTGTTTGAAATAAACGTCGCAAATGCGCCCGAACATTTTCATAGAACATTCTTCGTATTCGGACGCGATCGCTCCTAGAAGTGTTTTTGTAACTTGCATCGACTTGTTTGCACTAATTACCAATTGGAGAAATGATTTTTTTACAAGTGATGGAAGTGTGCAAAAAAATCAGATGTCTGTGGGATCCAACTAATGGAAATATATATATATGCTTGGTGACCAGACCCGAATAACTTAGTAGGTATTTATTTCTTGCCTCCTCTTCCCCATCTTCTTCCACTGGCGAAAAGTGGAAGCTAATTCATGATTTGGAAAAACACTGGTTTCCGGAAAACCTTTGGAAATCCGTAGTTACTTATTTATTTTTTAATTAACGCCCCTTTTCGGGGTTTTTTTACACATGAGTAGTAAGAAATATATATAATATTTATTGTACATACTATGAACTGCCCCTGTAACAATATTTTATTTTTGTTTAAAAATAAATTGAAGACGTCCACTGACTTGGTATAATTGTTTCCTTCCATTAGTATTCTGGGCAGAGAGGAACACATATGGTAGTTAGCCTCCGAATTTCTGCACTGAAATAAATCCAGATTTCTGGTATTACGTAGTGGAATCCGGAAGCTTATCAATTCAAGCAATACCGGACTATCAACTAAATCATTTAGAATTTTATATAGAAATACCAAGTCAGTGAGAATTCTTCTGTCTGACAATTTGAGCATATTCATATCATTTAAAATAGTGTTGTAGTTTAAGATAATTTCTGAAATTTAATATTTTTTTAAATTTAGACAACGTAAGAATTTGTTATGTATTCTTTCAACAGCTTGTACATGTATATTAAAATGTGGGTTCCAGATGGGAGAATTGTACTCAAGTTGATTTCGAACATAGGCAAAATATAACAGTTTAAAACACCTTATATTGTTAAAATTTCTAGTTAGCTTAGTTATAAATACCAACATTTTTAAGCCATTATTAGAGATTTATGATATGTGGTCAACAAATGAAAGATTTGATTGAAAAGTGATGCCTAAGCCTTTAATTTGTGTTAAGCATTATTATCAATGTTGTAATTAAAGATCATTGGATTTTTTATTCGAGAAAATCTAACTATTTGAATTTTAGAGATATTTAAGTAAAGTCTATTTTCATTACACCAAATTAATAATTTGTTGATATTTTCTTAAAGAATGTTGCAATGGTGAATATTTTGAAAAATTCTAAACATTTTGAGGTCATCAGCAAAAAGTAAGATAGGTACTGAAATATTTTTGCAAGATCATTTATAAACAAGATAAATAAGATTGGGCCAGTGATGGTAAGTGTTGCAAAATTAAAACGAGTGATATAGAGCATCCACTCCACTCTTTCATCCGTGTATATAAATACAATAAGTTAATAAACGATTCTTCTCACTTAAATTGCAGAGAAATAACGTGATTCGACTCGTCAACAAAACTCTACAATAATACATTTTATATAAAAGACAAGCATTACGTAATCTATGAAATCGAATTTAAAGTTTCAACATGAACGAGAAATGGCCTGTAACTCTAAACTACGTCAATGCGCCATGGGGAAAATAACTAATGTTATCGATTTATTTCGTTTTATTTTTCTATTGGCTACGATTTTAACATTTTTAAACCGTGATTTTTCTCATAACCTAAGGTCCGGTAGAAAGCGTTCAAAACGAAGAAGAAAGAGAGATATGTAAATACGAATGTTAGAGGGAGGGCACTGATATTAAAAACGATAATAATTAAGTGAAAATTGTGAAAATGTTTAATAAAACATGACTCCTTTAAAATCTCGTGAGAATGTCTTAAGAATCATTTAAAGAAACACTGTGAATTTTATCGTACGTGTAACTTGTAAAATAACAGAAAAAAAGTGTTTATAAGAATTTTCGTAAGGTATTTTGCGATTTTTTTATATGGAGGGAATTTCATATAATTGCCGTTTTGGCCTAGCAAATCTATAGATATTATCTTCAAGAATATCACTTATTTTTTTTAGAGCTTAAAAACTTACAGTGTTCAAGGAAAGTATGTTATTGTAAATTGGTAGAAATTCAGGATGCCGAGTAATAACTAATAGTAATAACTCATATAACGACAAATTTTTTTTTTAGTCACTTCTGGGGTCTAGCAGTGGTAAGAATGTAATTAAACTGCCATATATGTGTGTGTATGAATATGTATGTTATTTCAAAATCTTTCAATAGATATCGTTCGAATAGGTAGTTATACATAATTTTTATGTGTCTCTCTGGATTCATACGTCCGTCGCTCCTGGACACATTGACCCCAGATTCTTACTCACCCCTCATACATTTTTCCTTCCCAGAATTTCCTCTCCTTTCTTTTTTAAAAAGTCCCTCTATACAGCATCTCGAAAGATGACATAGGCTCTGAAGGATTTATTTCTTCAGAACCTTCTGTTTGGAGACAATGTAAAAAAAATTAAAAACAAACGCCGAATTAAAAACAGAGTTTTCATTTACGGGTATTTACGTTACTGAGTGATGGTGATATAAATATTAACGTTACACGATGAGTTGTACTAATCGGCAGTTTAAGAGCATTTAACCAGCCAGCGGACGAAAATCCACATTTCATCGAAAGTTGTTCTTACGATCGTGCAGGGCGGTTACAATGAGAAAGATTAATTATTCTCCGTACCAGCTTTTTTAAATTATACTCAATATCGAATTTATTTCAATCCAAATTAGCTTTAATTTATACCTTCATCCAAAAATGCTGAAAGGCGTGATGATAAAACTATAAAAATAATGTACTTTTTGTAATTATTTTTTGATTATAAGTATTTATCATTTTTCAATGTCTAAATTTAATAAGAATGTTAAAAAATCTGAAATATATTAATTGATGATGACATCATCAGTTTTAATTTATACCCTGAAGATGCTTGTACTAAGCGAAACCGGTCGGTAAATAAAAATTAAATCAATAAATCGTGGTTACAAACAAAGTGATTGTTTTCCTTTAATTAATATGTCAAACCACAAAGTGACTGCTTTCTACCAAAATCTGAAATATATTAGTTTGTAAGTGCGCAAATAAATACACAAATGGACCAATTTTCGTCAAGAAACACATGTACGTACATATTTTTTAATGATTTTATTGAAACTAAAATTAAAATTCTAAAACATGCGTTTGCTAGATAATGTATTGATTTATTTTACTGCATGATTATATTATTTGAAATGGGTGTGGTATAATACAAATTCTTTTTTGAAAATTTAATAAATCTCCCAACGACCTATGGAATAACCTTATTATACTAAAAATTTAAAAAAAATCTCAAAATTTATTACATGCGAATGCTAGATAAAAGAACAATCTTTCGAAATCCATTTATAATTTTTTGTGGAAAAGAGTCAATACGTCTAAAATCTTTTTTGAAAATGACGTATTTCTGGTTTTCTCTGGTAATGCCCTCTTAATCAGTTGTGGTGAAATACCACGTGATTTATGCCGATTTGAATGAAAACTGTCGGTAGCTTACATTAGATTAGATTAGATTTTTCAGCCCTTGGTAAACCATTTAAATTTCATAATCTGCAAAAGAATTTGTTTTTATAATGTCACTTCACAAAGTATCTGCTTCGTATGAACAAATATTATTAGCAAGTACAGCTATTAAAGCAAAAATGTATAAGAGTATTATACTGCCATGAAGAAACTACGGTGGTAGCAAAACCCGGTCGGCATAAAGTATCGAAAATAAAAGTGGTGTTTACAAAGTTATTGTTTATTTTAAATTAAAAGAAAAATTTTCCATTTATGAGAACTATCAATTTTACCAGAAGAAAGAATAAAATAACTGTCTTCAGACATACAGGCACGCTTACAATACATTTCTGACGGTTCTTATCTTATGGTTTGAACTATTTTAATGTGATAATTGCGTCAGACATCAAAAAATTTTTATTTCATTATTATGTTTGCAAAAATATGCACATTTCGCATTAAAATTCACGGAAATTCCAGCGCTCGTAATTATTACGAACATAATGTAAATAAAAACAGCATTTTTAGCAGAATTTATTAAAATACTCATGTTTCGTAAGACAGTTATGAAAGTTGATATGTCGGGAATTCTTTGCTATTTTTTTGTTGTTTTGTGAATAAGCTATTGTAACACACGTTTTTATCTCGGCTTAAGGTTCCTACCTAGATTGTGTGAATAGTGTGAAAATCTCAGTATCACCCTGTTGAAAAAACGCTATTTTTATATGATATTATTTAAAACGGGTTGTCAGCTTGTAGTAGCTATGCGATACGACAGTAGCTTTGTAACAAACTTCATCTACGAAGATGGTTTTGCATAAGGCGCGGCGTCAGAGATGAACTAGAAGTCGGGTTCTTAAAATTCAACCGTACAGACGCTAGCGTATTAATAATATCAAATACTAGATCTGAATGGCCAGTTTCCATTTCACAGCATTATTTCCTTACGCCACGCATAAAAACGGGATGGAATGTTATACAATCATATGTTTGCATCTTTTTCTTAATTCATTTATATTAATACATCGTCCTATACAAAATCATCGTCGTTAAAAAGTCACGGGTACCGCCGCTCCGGGAACCACTTATTGGTTAACCAACACTCCTGCCATAGTTCACCCCAAGTGACTCACTACATTTGATGACTATGGGGTGCCCGGGTTCATGGGGTGAGGTCTGTCTAGGTCTTAGCGCGGATGCAATTGCCCACCTAATGCGTGGCGGGCCGGATCGGGAGAGACTGGTTGAAGGAGACTTTTTGAACTCTCCAGTCGGACTCTTTCGATCAATCGCCTTGCAGCGCAATGGGAGGGATGGATTCCCAGAACTTCCTTTCCTTCCTTTCCCTAAAAAGACTCTCCACACAGCATCTTCAAAGATGAACTGAATGCTATTTAGATAGCGTGTGTCTTAGCGAGTTTGAGATGTGACCGTATCTTTTTCTGATTTTTCTGTTTCCAGATTTTCGATTGATTTTCGCTGATATTGTCTTCATTTAATTAAATAAACATTTTTTAATTAACGGTGAACGAAATTGTGTTTAATTAATTATATTTAAGTACAGTCCAATGAATGAATCGATAAATTTTGAAACACAGCACTAATGAACACTCTAAACAAACAAATTACGGATTTAAGAATTGTCTGTCACGGTCACGCTTGTGTTACAAGGTCAAAGCCTTCCGTTCTTTTGCATTTCGGCCCCTCAATTGCAAGTCATCTTTTAACTACAGGAAGATTTAATCCGGTAGCGTTTCCGGGTGTCGAGATTACACGTGATTTTTTTTAGATTACATGGAAGTCATTTGTTGTTGATGGATGATAAAATTGGCATCTAATCATTACGGATTTTTTAATTTGAACTGGATGCAAACCAGAAATATGACGTTTTTAAATCAAATTTTGGACGTATTGACTCTTTTCCACAAAAAATTATAAATTGATTTCGGAAGACTGTTTGGTTACGCCCATACACATACCTAAACATACACATACCTACATAGCACGCATACATACTGTCACTGCTTGGGATTGGTATTAATATTGTTACAAATTCCTTTCCTACCTATCCCTATTGCCTATCCGTCAATTCCTACTCAGTCTGTAATAAACTCCCGCCGCAACATATAGCCATTGTGCTTCCGCTATCGGTTAATCGCCATTAAAATAACTCCGCCGTGTATTGTCAAATAAACGAAACTCACGCCTATTGCTGTTTGTGCCTGTTGGATGGGAGAGAAAGCAGACGAGGGCATTGCCAAGTTCTTTTATCCTTTTCGGTGAGTCCTTTCCTTTCTATGCCACATGTATTTTTATCATTTCAAGCAGTGGTAGTAACACAAAATCAAGGTCCTTCGCCAGTCATTCTTTACACAAACATATCAATCCACTCTACACAATCATAAATCTCATTCACTGTTTTTTTTTTTTATCTAGTAAAGCTATGTTTGAAATTTTGAGAAAAAATGATTATTTTTAGTATAATAAGGTTACACCATAGGTCGTTGGCAGATTTGTTAAATTTTCAAACGAATAATCTTATTTTACAAGATACATTTCATACCATGTAATAATAAATCAATATGTTATCTAGTAAACGCATATTTCAAAAATTTAATTTTAGTTCAAATAAAATCATTATCTGCTGTTTTTACTATGTGGGTCTGCGCTTCCGGGTGTCGCCGATATTGTTTACCAATTAACAAATAAACTAAAAGAACAAATAATTAACGAATAAACCAAACGAACGTTAAACTAAATGAACGAATTCTTTCCTTATTCAAAATATATTGTTAACCAATATTAATTCACATTTTCAAAAAATCAACGAAATGAACAAATTCTTTTTGTATGAAAACTACGCTAATTAGCGCGTAGTCCGGCGACAGTTGCGCGGACACCATAGCATATCTTTCTGTATTTGAATATCTTTGTACGAACCCTTATTTATGAAGAAAATTTCTCTATTTTTTCTATCTATTTACAGTCTTACAAATTAATATATTTCAGATTTTTTTGCACATTTATTTTGCTTAGATATTATTGAAAAATTGAACATACTTACGATAAAAAAAATAGTTACGAAAAGTATATAATTTTAATAGTTTTATCATCACGCCTGTCAGTATGTTTGGATGTAGGTAAAAAATTAAAGCAAAATTTGGAATGAAATAAAATCGATATTGAGTTATCATTTAAAAACGCTGGTACGGAGAATAATTAATCTTTCTTATTGGAACCGCCCAGTACGATCGTAAGAACATCTTTCGACGAAATGTGGATTTTCGGCCGCTGGCTGGTTAAAGGCCTTTAAATGAGCCATTTTAAAAACTTTTTTTATGTTGAACATTCAAAATTTTTAAATTTCCAAAATTATATGTTTACTACAAATTCAAATAAGTAAACGTATTATAATAATTGTATTTTTTTAAAGATACGTATATCTGTAGCAACTTGTTTAGTATCGTTACTCTATACTTCAATTCTTATCTTGGATAATTTCTCGTTAAATAGGCGTGAAAACGTTACGGTTGAGATTGTTTTATTTTTTATTTCACGTTAATTTAAAGATTCTTTGACTGATACAAATTGCTTCGTTATTGAGCATGGACAACATCAATTTACTTTCGTACTAACAAATTAATCTATGCTTGAAAAAATATTAGAAAAAAAAGCCACCATTTTTATATCTGATGTTTGGTGTTGGGTTGAGGGCTTATAAAAAAATAGTTTTAATTTGTCTATTAAAAAAATAGCAAGGTTCTTTTGGTTCTTAAAGCATTCGAATAACAGACAAGCACTAGCCATTTGACAGGGGCGTGCAATGACTTTTAGTGACATGCAATGTTTTTTGTTTTTGTTTTCACGATTTTATGGAGTGTTAGACGCAGATGTATGGACCCATGTAAAGATATATATAAATACATAATATATTTAACTATTTTTTTCATAATTTTTAATGACTTTTTAAATGAGTTATTAATTTGAGTCCATTCTGAGCTGTCCGGTCACCGGCAGTAGAGTTCACCGTTATGTTACCTATTCTGTATAAGGTAGACATCATTTGCTATATAATGAGACAGACGTCTGTCTATGAGGTAGATTCTGTATGAGGTAGACATCGTTTGCTATATGAGATTTTTTATTTTTTTTATTTTCTTTATTCGTTGCTTTGATGGTTACATAATGTGTAGATTTTTCGACCACCATGCTAGGCCCATATCCATGTAATGGTGGTCGACAATAGACATCTATATGAGATAGACATCTCTGAAATAGCGCCATTCAAAAAAAGTTAATAATAGTTGCAATGACGAAAAGTGGGGAATTTTTATTGAATAACTTATACAGGTAGATAAGAATTAATTATACAGGGTGTTAAGGAACGTAATTAAAATACTTTATTTAACTAGTGAATCCTGAAATTATTTAGAGCAAAAAATATGAAAGAATTTTGGTCTCCGTTGACATTTTTGATGTTTTTTTCATCTTAAAACATAAAGAAAACCAAAAGGTATTGGACAGTCTAGGGGAGAGAGATTGAGCGGTTATTTGGCTGAGTCATCAATGATGACACGTGGGACATTTTTTTGTTTGTTTGGTTTTGAAGAAAATGAGAACAAAATTTCATTTGCATTTTTTACCAAATTATGTCAGGAATCACCGCAGGTCAAGTACATCCCTTAATATTATGCATCAACTCGAATTTTCAAAACGTCCTTCAACAGTTATCTTTATTACAGATATAAGTATAACCTTAGAAGAGTGGCGAGAGGAGTTCATGTTAAATGCACGTACTGTTTAGGCTTATTGAAAAAGTATCGATATATCGATATTTTTAATTCAATGTATCGATATTTTTAGCCGATATATTTTGATCCTCCGATATACCGATGTATCGATACAAAATATCCAATATCGAAAATTGTATCAAAAACGAAATTTTTTAAAATTTATGTATTTAAAGTCACTAGAATCCAAAACCGTATAGGAACGAACGGAAAAAAGTAAATGTATTGGATCATGACATCTAGCGGTTGAAATTTTAACTATTAATAGCTTACAAATCATTTTTTTTTTCATTTACTAGATTCTTATGTATCTTGAGGAGATGAATCATTTAAATTTACTGAATTTAAAGTTAATGTTCTTTATACAAATAGAACGGCGTCATATGCGCCTTGCAATTTTTACCTCATGTGGATAATTAAAAATGTTACCTGGCTATTATAGACTTAAAGGCCTTGTGTTTCATCGGTAGGGAAAAATTGTTATCTAAAAACCCTACTAAAATTGCATGTTTCGTCCAGACTCAACATCAATCTTCATCATCAGAGGTCGAAGACCATATATACATACGTGTCTGTTTGTGTTATGTTGGGAGTGGGAAGGAGGCGGTCATGTCCTTTTAATTTGGAGCTCTTCCGCATTTGCCTTCGGGAATGAGGAAACCATGAAAAACCTCATCCGGGAAGAGTCGGCCGACAGTCAACATGAAACTGGGCGGCCTTCAGTGATTTCAGCACGTGAAATCCTGCGTTTTGTGGTGAGGGGTGTATGTTAGGGTGGAACACTTTGGTATGAAAATTTTTATTTTTTCGAATTTCGAATTGGAATACCAGGTAAAAGTTGCTTTATATAATTGTTAATAACACTCCTCAATTTGGAAGTTCTAGCTCGACAGCTTGAGCCCCCGCCATAGGCTTGAAATTTAATTTTTTAAGTTTTTATAGACATTTTGTATTATCCACCCTATAAACAAAATAATAGGTAAATATAATATTTTATGAATTAAATGATAAAATAAAAGTAGATTTTAACCAATAAAATCATTTATTTCAAAGTACACACATGTTCAGAAAGTTGTGTAGGTATGAATAACATCATTTTTTATGACAAAAATCTATTTTCTTCTCAAACCTTAGTATGAGCTTTCGAGATGCTAATTTAGATTTTATGAATCCCTCTTGTTTTGTCTTGTCGCATACATTTAGAGCTGCTTTTGTCACAACTTTTACAAATCTTTCCACAGCCTGGGTGTGGCAAGGCAGTCTCATAAACTCCAACACTGTATCTTCTCCATTTTCTATAAGATATTGTAACTACTTATCGGAAATATTCATCAGTATTGGGGGTTTGTATATATTTTGTTGCCAGTCAATCATGTCTACGTAAGAACGTGCATTTAAGTCCACTTTTGGCACCTCAAACATGCGCCAAACAGATTTTTTATTTACTTGACGAGCCTTTAAAATGCGTCTTGCAGCGAGTTCTCTAATGTGCTTACGTGAAACATACTCAACAACAAGTTTTCTGGATGAGCAAAGTAAGTGTTTCGAATTATAACAGGGTCCACTATCGCTAACAACTAGTTGGACAAATATCGAGTGCTGTTAATGAGCTTTCATAAATGATTTGAACCATCTTTGCAGGATGAATGTGTTTTGATAGCAAACCAGTCAGGAGCGTATGATTTGATAAAGTCACAAGATTCTGTTGTAGATTTTCGGTAGAAATATTCAAACGTAGTATACGATTAACTGTCGTCAACCAGCGGGCATGGGATAGATTACCTGGGCTTTTCTGTAATAAATCTGTGGATATTTGTGGAGGTAGTTCACCTTCTATCTTCTCAAAGTTGTCCAACGGCAGCGTCTCGCATATCTCTAATGCTTTACCAATTTGACCTGCAAATGATTTAGGTCCTGCAGTAGGGCCATCCAAATAATTAAACAAATGCCTCAATGGTAACACAATGGCGTGTAAGAGACAAATTATCCATTGCAATGGTCGAGATAGTCTGTTTTCCAAAAGACGAATCACGCATCTCACTTGCCCTGCATTTGTGTTTGTTCCATCACAGCCAACAACCATTACACCCTCTAGTGATATCTTTTCAGTCGTTAAAGAGCTGTTGATAGCTCTTTCAATATTTCTTGCACTCCCCGATGTTGGAACCACATACCCAATATAAATAGAACCTGGTTCTTTTATAATCGAAATATGTTCCTCTTGTACAATCACTCTAAACCTCTTTGATCCTTTTAAAACAGTTTTAGCCTGTTAGTGCGTTGGTCTTCTAAAAACATTTGTTCCTCTTTTGGCACTTTTTTCCTCAAACAAGTACAGCTTACAAATTCATAACACTTTCGAGTGATAACTTTTTAGTAACTGTAAGACTCGTTTGTGTGTGACAATTGGAATAGAAGATTTTATCCACATTTCTTCAATTTTTGTTCCAATTATTTCGGCAATTTCCAAAAACGTAGGTTCTTTTGATGTGTTATTCCTTACTTTTAATTCTTGTCGAACTCATTCATAGAATTCCGTCACATTTTCATAGGTAGGTAGGATATTCTCTTTCAAATCTGAACTTTCACCAAATATCGGACATTTTAACGATTGTCTTGTAGAAGTCATGTTAAATCACTTAAAAAACTTTTATGGTTATTTCCTTTTGGGGTATTATGCCGTGTTGCGCTACCTCCTCCTTTAGCCAACGTTTCGGACAGCGTTACAGTGTCCAACTTAAAAAACGTTTATCAACAAGTACTCGTGAATATAATTGACGCGCGACCCTTCACTTTGAGACAATTATCCTTTAAACAAAACACTGCATTTCGTAGATTGTCACGTGCCGCCCCCCGCTTCGTCCCGGACTTTACTCCTTTATCACAGCGCCAATAATGAAATATTTGATTGCAACAGCTAGTTAACTATATTTAAAATACGTCATTAAATAAAATAAACCTATTTTAATAAATTCTGTACTGTTTTGTAGGCCGCGCAAATAGCCCCAAAACTGTCGTTTTTGTATATGTTCAATGTCTTGGCGGGGGCTTTTACCGTCGTCTGATATTTTTTATATTTTTAATTGAGGTAATTGATGGCAATTGGCAACTTAATACAACTATTCCAAATAAAAATTAGAAAAAAAAAATTTTCGTTCCGCACTAGTGTATGTGTCTGTTTTTATGTGAAATATATACTTTATGGGATTTTTTTAAAATAAACTTACATATTATACAATATTATCTAGATATATAAATATATATATAATCAGTGGCGGCTCGTGACTTTTGGTGAGCTAGGGTGCTAATATTAAAAAAAATGGCATCATGGATGTTGTAGTATGCGAAAAAATTTTTTTCTTTTTTTTTTCAAAAATCGGTGTTTTGTATGAAGATTTTTCAGGAAATTGGTGCGGCGCACCGCTAAACTGAAATTTTCTGAAATTTTTCATACAAAAAACCGATTTTCAAAAAAAAAAAAATTTTTTTTTCGGCTACAACAACATCAATAATGCCATTTTTTTAATATCAGCACTCTAGCACACCCAAAAGTCACGAGCCGCCACTGTATATAAACATATTGTCTTTGCATTAGTATTTGTGATCACTAATACCATCTCATGTGTGAAGGTACGTACATAGAAATGTATGCTATTTTTCGCCATTTTTTTCTAAGCCACTCCTATGTGTTGGTTCCCAATTGTCTATGATTATTGACTATACCTTGTTCCAAACACGAAGTCCTTTTTGACAGATAATGTTACTGAGACGCATACAAACTTTGTATGCATCTCAGTTTACACATAAGTTAGAAAACAGCTTTTTAGTTTTGGATATTTTTGTAATTATTACGTAATAAAAAATAATAGTGATAAAATTACCTTCATTTTTATTGAGATTTTTGTACATTAAAAAAAGAAAATTGTGTACAAAAATTACTATTGATAATATTGAGCTGAATACACTATTATTTTAAAAATGCTAAATATCTTGAAAATTTGACCGATATATCGATATTTTTTCCTCGATATATCGACGTCGATATATCGAGGTATCGATATATCGATATTTTTTTTTACTTTTGACATCCCTAGTACAGTTACGGAAATAGCCGATGATACACGATAGACAGCTGGGCTTCCTGAGTGTCGGATTATCTGGCTTCAGAATAACTTAGATCATCGAATAGGGCGGACGTCTGGTCCAAATAAATATTCATTGTAAACCTTACGATAAAGTAAATAAATTAAGTTGTAATCTCAACGAACCTCGATCTTTTGGAGCTTCTTGAACACATTTCAAGTAATTTCAATATTACAATTTTTTTTAAATATCATAACAATATCGTACGCCACTGCAGTTTTAGTAGTTGGCGTGACCACCATTTGCAGTGCAGTAGTGCGTGGCTGGACAGTGAAACTTGCAGTACTTTGAAGAATTTATAGATCTGCCTTTTTTTTTTTTTTTTACATAATACCGCACAAGAATCTCAACTGCTCCCGTCTGGAGCCAGTGAGACTATGGCATCCCCAATTGGGGTATGTTGTGAGGCTGAAGGTAGTGGGGAGGGGAAGGAGGTGGGGAAGAGGAAGGTTGGGAAGTACCTGGCTATTCAGATCTGGTCACTAAACACGGCTAAAGCCATTTTCAAGCAACGTTTCAATTCTGAATGGTGGTCTTACACCAGGGCGATACTAATAGTATCTTCCACTCTGGAACATGCCGCAAATATACTACATATTATTTTAAATGAATTAATTGTGAAATAACACTAATTAATCAAATAAAATTTATTTGCGCATGCCGGGTTCGAACCCGCGACCTCCGGAATGTGAGTCAAGAGTCTTAGCCACTGGACTACGTAGGTCTACAAGGTCTACGGAGGTCTGCCTACTCTACTCTATTACTTTGATCGCTTATCTGAACTGATTCAATTAAACGGTTTTCAGAGCCATTTGACCAAAGTTTACAAGTTTTTATTAATGCTTATATACCTAATATGTATTATTTGCTGATACGTGATACGCGAGTCACATTCTGCCGTATTTTTTAAACTATTTTCCAAAGTTTGTGTTTGTCGAAATACTACATCTAAACAAAAAACGCGAAGCAAATCAATACAAAATTGATCAGAGTTCAATTTATAAGAAAAATGTACTTATAAAGTGGGCGTCGAGCCTGATAAGGTTGCACAAGTGCACTGACTATGCAGGCTCGCACACGAGTGACGTCGACGTGGCCTGCTAAAAAATTGAAATATTTATACGACTTGCCACCAAAGGTTCTAGGTACCTACAATACAGCCGTGGTGAAAATAGACAAATAAATATTTTTAAACGTAATCTACATATATAAAAATCTCGTGTCACGGTGTTTGTGGTCGCACTTCTCCAAAACGGCTTGACCGATTTTTACAATTTTTTTATGTATGTTTGGTAAGTATGAGAATAGGTCGTAAAGTATATATCATACAGGTAGGTGATTAGGGTGTCCCTATTCAGAAATTATGTCCAATGATATTTTTTGTTCATTAAAAAACATAGCAAAGAATTCCACCACAGTCGTATGGGAAATGGGAGTAGCGGCTGTCACTACATCATTCCAGCAGCACGGTAACAGAAGAGACAGAGCGTGTATCATGCCACACCTTCGCAACGTGTAGCAGTGTGATCAGTGGCGTCGTGTGATAAAAAAACATATTTTTCTTTTTAACTGAAAAAAATAGCATCGGAATGCAAAATGGCATCTACGTCTTTTATTCCAAATATGCTCGTGAATCATTGGTTAAAATATTTATGTTAAAGTGCTGCAACACCCTGTACAGATCACGACTTGCGGTCGTAACGTTGGGTCAACCTACATGACATAATGAACTACCAATCAATCGAAGTAAATAGGCATAAAAATATCTGAGAAAATGTAA
This sequence comes from Limnephilus marmoratus, assembly GCA_917880885.1. NCBI lineage: Eukaryota > Metazoa > Arthropoda > Insecta > Trichoptera > Limnephilidae > Limnephilus > Limnephilus marmoratus. The sequence continues at coordinate 2,177,644 of OU862932.1, read as the reverse complement.
TGCAAATTACAGTTACGACCACATTTTGTGGTTGTAACTTCATGAAATTGCGAATCATCCTAATTGAGTTCTTAAGCCTCGATTACATTGAGCGAGTTTACAGGCTACTAGCCAGCGAATTCACGATCTACTGGTAAACTCGCTCAGTGTACTCGTAATCGTATTTACTAGCTAATTAGTAGATTGTGAACAATCTACGAAAAAAGTTGGAATAGGGTTTACTTTGCTCGCTTCTCGCTAGTGTGTGGGCTTATTAGCTAGTAAGCTAACCTTTTGTCATAATCTTTGCTAGTTAGCTAGCTGCGAGTATCTCAGTTTTCTACAAAATGTCGACATAATTGGTTCGCGTGGGAGTCGTTATTATAACAAAAACATAGCAACATGTGGTTTCAACTCTGAGCGAGTGGAAAGCTTTGTGTGTTATCATCACAATTGCACTCGCGAATTCGCCCGCTTTTAAACTTGCCGACTAGTAGCTTGTAAACTCGCTCAATGTAATCGAGGCCTTACGTTAGGCTTGACGTTACGTGTACAAAATATATATTGTTTGCATTTCGTACTTAAAATTTCGATCATCCAGTTGATTAGTCAGACATCTCCGTAAAATCTAAATTTAATATGCATTTATATTTGTATAAGTGTACTCTATATCTGGTACAACACTCAGATTGCTTATAACACCACTAAATCAATTACGAGTATAATGCAATTCAAAGATCTGTACAATAGAAATGCATTGATTCAAATTATAAAAGAAAAAGAAAAGTATCAATTTATAACTGAAAACCGTACTAGACATAAATATATTTTTTCATGCCTAAAATTAAACACTTCCTTCGCACAAAATTTTTATACTTATCAAGGAAGACTTATTTTCAACCGACTACCGGATGAAATTAGAAAAATTAATGATAAAATCCAATTAATAAACACTGTTAAAAAATATTTTAAAGATAATCTCAAATAAAAAAAAAAGTTTCCGACTAATCTAATCTCAAGAATAACTTATAACTCAGTTTCCAAATGATACTCCGTTCTTCAAATAAGTTAAATTATGTTTTGTTTTTAACAACTAATTACAATAACTCTAGATACATTATCCAAATAATAAAATTGTTTGATAGTTGATAAATACTTAAAATTACATAACACCGAACTTACAACTAATTGTTTTTTTTACATTCACATTGTAATTTAAGAGCTTATGATATAATATAGCATTTAATAAATGTACACAACTCTTCCAGACACAAGCTAATGCTTCCATGGAAGAGTGGTATTAATTAAGATATTTGAACATGAACATGTACGCAAATTATTACATCATCTAAATGTACATTATATTTTATATGCTAAAATAAATTTTTTTTTTTTTTTTTTTTAAATGCACCAAAGCTTGTATCATTTATTGGATAACCAACACCTCTGCCGTAGGTCACCCCAAGTGGTTCGCTACGTTTAGTGAATGCGTCTGCCCCCCAGCTGCGTGGCGGGCCGGATTGAGAGAGACTGATTGGAGGATGATTTTTGACTTCTCCTGCCGAACTCTCTTGACAAATCGCCTTTCACTGCGGTTGGAGGTATGAATTCATACGTCTACTCTCCTGAATACACTGTCCCTCAGATTCCAACCCACCCTTCATACCCTTTTCCTTCCCAGAACTTCCTCTCTTTATTTTCCTAAAAAATACCCTCCACACAGCATCCCCAAAGATGACATAGGCCCTGAGGGAAATTATTTTCCTGTGTAAAGAAATGTTAAAAAAAATCGTATTAAAATCGTAATTGATTGGCCAGATCCGCCAGTGTTGCCAGAGTGTATCAATTTCTTATTTATTCCCTGTGAATATCGTTTAGGCTGTCAACGGTGAAACCGTGCTAGGGATATCGTTATAAAATCATCAGAAGTTACGCCGCCTATTTTGCAAAAAAACAAGTATTATGTGAAAAAAATTAAACACAAGAAATAAATATTAGTTAAATAAAAAACTTACATTCTCCGGTATGTTGTAACTCCTCCGTACTATCCTCCCACTGCACTATCTTCAACGAAGCAGCACTTATAGATTTATTGCTTCTTATTACCAATTTATTGGATCACAGCTGCAAACAAAGGGAAATCAAGCATTAGTATCGGTGTTTTTTAATGTGAAAGTTTTGCTAACGCACTTTGATTTCACGTTTAAATTATGTGATTGCGTGTACAAACTAAGTGTTATTGTATACGGGAAAAGACTAAATTGTAATAATTGTAAAAAGGCTACTTAATGTAGAGGATAAAGTATAGATGTTGGATCCGGAAACCAATATACAATTAAACTTAATACTCGTTTTCTGTACTAACGGTAGGGTATATGAATATTATTTCTTTTAGAATGCGCCATTAAACAGAGCAAATCAACTGATTAACGATTCTGCATTGAACATTGACATCTTTAATGTTATCTACAGAGAGTTCAGTAACTATCTTTTGACATATGTCTCAATATAGTGAAACTGCCCCCTTGGCCTTTTTTTCTCTTAAATTTTGTAATCTTCTCCGTAATAATTTAGTGTATAATTGTTTTATGGAGAACCTTTTCAATGTAGTTTTTTCTCGTAGTTTCAATAATCAGAGTGTGCAATTCACTCGCGGTAGAAGTGAAACTTTTAGAAAACTAAAGTAGACAAGAGTGGGGACGTGTAAGGAGACTACGAAACAATTTTTTTATCTATGTGAAGGATGATTTTTTTTCAATATTTTGACGTCGAATTCCCGTGCACCTTTTCCCATACAGTGTTTTCTTTTTCGTAGTCGCTAGATGGCGCTTATGTTTTTTAAATTCAGATAATAAAATTCGCTTTGAAATTTAGCATTCCAAATAAACATACAATTTTCGAAATATAAAAAAATTAATGCAAACACAAAAACGTTTTAAAAATTACTCACATTACGTTTTTTATAACTAAAATTACTGCTATTTGAAAAAATATGTAAAACTTTGGGAATTTTTTATTAATTATTTTTACATGAAACAAAAAATGCAGATGACGATATGTTTTAAATACATTTGTCTAATAAAAATGTGTGCGGTTTTATTTTTTTTCGATACCAGTAGGTAATTTTAGTTAGAAAAAATGTGAGGGAAGACATTTTTTTAAACTTTTTTATGTTTACATTAAAAAACATACATGTTTACTTCTAACTAGCAGACCCGGACATACGTTACTGTGGCTAATGAAACACAAAGCCATTACCCAATCTTTATAACCAACGCCGTCTGTTAATTTGCATACATATCAAATCCACACCGCCCGCTCCCTTTATATTTTATATGTTTCAACCAATTTAGACAAACCTTAATCTTCCTCATGAACCACTCTATCTATTGGCGAAAACCGCATGAAAATTCGTTGCGTAGTAGGTATAAACGATGTAAGCGTACAGACAGCTGTAGCGACTTTGCTTTACACTATGTTAAAAAGATAATAAAATTTGAAATCACCTTTCAAAAAAAGAAACTTTACATTTATTTAGATTTTATTGCAAAGCGGAAATATTCTGACCTGACAGAATATGGTCGAGGCATGAGGGGTTAATATTTTTAAACGTTAAATACTGACAACCTTACGCGTCGAAGGAGGCACTATAACTGAACAATGACATATATAATATATTTTTATATATCATTTTTAACATGAATAGCATGTCATATCAAAGTGATACCATTGTTGTCATAAAGGACATTAACAAATTAATAATAATTTACTATCCTACGCATACAAAAAAGCATGATGTGAAAGTGATAACTGAATTTGAATTAAAACCCATGCCTGAATTGTTTTTTAATCATTTTTTAGTGTAACGCCATTTTGTCTGTCACAATAATTGTTTTTTAAGCTGCATATTAATTATATCAACTCTCCAATGCACTTCGTACAAAAGAGTTCATTGCTGTGTCTTATATATAGTAGATATATAACTTATATATATATATAATAACTTACAACATTGACAGGCGGTTAGAGACCGACAAAGCGAAAGTGAAAACACGATTGGTACCAGGTAAAAGATTGGTGAAAAAATCAATTGATAAACTTTAAGAATTATCATTGACAATAGTATTGAAACTTAAATTTTTCAAATATGTTTTTGCCAACATAATGTCAGTGATAATTTTTAGGTACGTGTTTATTATTTATGTAGACAATCCTTGTATGTGTCTGTATGTAGGTACTAGTTTTTTGTACTCGGGAACCATTTATCGCAAAGGGTCACCTTATTTTTTTTTTTTTTTTTTTTTATTAGTGACTATTTAATTACAGGTTTGATGAGAATTACAAGATATGATAATGTATATAAATATTTCATCTGTTTTTTCTTAGTCCTCCTCACTAGGTGGTCCTGTGCTGAGGCGGATTGGTAGATTTCTTTGATTTTCCGTTATTTAGTTTCTATGATGTTTTTAATACATTCTCTAATATGTCTGCATTAATTTCTTTCACCCATGTTTTGATTTTTTCCTTAAACTTATTTATTTTTTCTATCTTTTTTCAAACTTGGAGGAAGGATGTTGTAAAGTTTGGTTGCCAGATATATGTGGTTTCTTTGGCCAAAACTTGTCTTGAATTTTGGAACATCTCGTATATTCTTTTTTGAGGCTCTTGTGTCATGTATCCGAGTTTAATTAGGAGATTTTCTGTTTTTAAAATGATGTATAAGAATATTCTTGGCATATATTTGTTTTAAATTTAGAATGTCAAAACACTTAAAAATATCTTTTGAGGGGGTTCTGATGGGTAATTTTAGTATGGTTTTTATAATGCTCTTCTGAGCAATATCTAAGTGGTTAATAAGATTTGCTGTAGCAGATCCCCATACTAGAATTCCGTACTCAAGACGGGAATGACATAAAGCATAAAATACTTTTTTGATGTCTTTCCTAGGTAGTATGTTTCTTAGGTTTTTGAAGAAATATACAAGTCTCGTAAGCTTTTTAGTGATTCCATTTATGTGTATGTCCCATCTAAGGTTTTCGTCTATTTCCACTTCTAGATATTTAATACTTTTTGCCTTTGTTATAATAGGCAATATGACTTATTGTTTTGACACTCGTGTAATTTGAGAGTGTATTCTTTACCCGGTTGACCTCTCGAGTTTATTGAAAAGGCTAGATAATTGGTTTTAATTACATTGAGCGTAAAAGAGTTCATCCGAAGCCAATTTTGAATGTGTTTCGCTACGTTTGCTGATTTATCAGGGGTGCCCGGGTTCATGGGGTGTAGTTTGTCTAGGTTCTTGGCGGCGGATGCCTTTGCCCATCTTCCGCGTGGCGGGTCGGATCGGGAAAAACTGATTGAGGGAGACCTTTTGACCTCTCCAGCCGGCCGGGTGGGATGGTTTCATATGACCGTTGCTCCTGGACTCATTGTCCTCCAGATTCGAACTTAACCCTCATTATTTTCCCTAAAAACAACCTCTACACAGCATCCCCAAAGCTGATGTAGGCCCTGAGAGAAATTGTTTTCTTTGAAACAAAAAGCAAATATGATCGATTTGTAATACTAAAATCTCCAACAGTATTTTATCTGTTTTCGAAAAAAGGATTTTATTTCATTATTAGTATTTTAATAATTGTTCAGGAAATAGACAATTGTAAATTAATATAATATATGATTTCCGATATTTTAGAGTAATAATTTGATATTAATAATTAATAAGATAACAAATAATAACGAAGTCAGAACATAACCGTTCGTTAATATTACTGTAATAAGAAAAAACGGTCACACACGAATTGTAAAACCGAATAACTTTGCTAGCCATTATCATAGGACAATAATCATCTTTATTCCACTATGAACAAACTTTAAAAAAAAATCATCAAAATTTTCGTAAAAAAAGTGGACAACGAACCTTTCACTTCTGAGGTAAAGAAATGTAATCACTCCTTATCAAACATTAACACTAAACCACTTTTTTTAACAATCCAAAAATGTTTTCTAATCACTTCACTTTATTGTCTTCTGTTTATTTTGGTTTATTTATTACCCGAAATAGATTACGTAATAATGAAATAAAATGTAAATTCCCACTGCATACAAGGCGAATTTCAAATATAAATAAATGAAATCTTTGATTGAATGCAAAATATCCATATCTGAAAACAAACGAAAATTTACGAAATTCCACAAAAAAGTATAATACCTAGGCACAGGCAGGTTTGTAAAATTATGATTTTGAGTATGAATAAAGCAACTCTAAGTGACCAGCTCAGGTATGGGGGCTCCATCGAAGCCTGAGTTCAGCTGGCCTCTCAGAAACTGGGTTTACTGTACAGGGCCCGCAGATACTGCAGATAGTACACAACCGCTAACCCTGTACAAACTGCAAGTGCGCATCACAATTGAATTTAGCTGCCACCTCTGGTCTTAAGTCCCAAAATACATGAAAAAACCTATGACTTTGTGCAGAAATGGGCGCTTCGTTTGATAGATTGTCGTGTCTTAACACATGGATTGCAATCTTTAGAGCACAGACGTCGGCTGTCCTCGTTCAATCGGTATTTCAGTGGAAGATGCTTCGAGGACCTAGCGTCATTGGTTGCTTTGGCACCGTTGCATAGTCGCACCTGATATGTGAACACGGTTAACATTTGTCACACTGAGAACGGGCCGCATCTACGACTCATTCTTAAGTTCGACAGCTCGGTTATGGAATGATTTGCGGGCTTCTGTGTTTCCCCCCTCCTACAACAAGGGTTTCTTCAAGACCCATGTTCACCCTTTTTCCTCCTCAAAAAGATCCTCCAGACAGCATCTTTTTAGGAAAGGAAGGAGAGAAAGTTTTGGGAAGGAAAAGGGTATGAGAAGTGGGTAGGAATCTGGGGTTCAGTGTGTCCAGGAATGATAGACGTATGAATCCATCCCTCCCACTGCGGTGCAAAGTTCCGAGAGAGTACGGCTGGAGAAGTCAAAGGGACTCCCTCAACCTTTCTCTCTCGATTCGGCCGGCCATGCAGCTGGTGGGCAGACGCATCCGCCACCAAGAACCGGACATACCTCACCCCATGAACCCGGGCTCCCCTGCTAAGCCATCAAACCCCTAATTGTTTTTTGTGGTGTTAACGGGAATTTCAACTATATCGCGTCTGTATAAGGATTGTGTGATATCGCCTGATTCTAGACGGTGAAATGGATCGCCTTAACTTTGCTATTAACCATTTCCAGTTACCTTCTTTTGACTGCATGCCCTTTTCGAATCAATTGTTGTTTGGAACATTTATTTAAGAGTTGTTATATTAACAAATTTATGTGAGTTTTATGGCGAACAAGTTGGCATTGACTCGCCACGCCAGTTGAATATCTTACACCCACAGATTTTACGACATTAAACATCTCCCATTATCTCCGCGAGGATGTGCGGAGTAGAAGACAGTTCTTGTGATGACATTTCTACGGGGACGAACTAGCAAATTTTTCGCCCGCTACAGAAAGTATTAACGGTGCCGTTTCTATGAAAATCTTGTATACACTTATAGAAAGGAACAAACCAAGCGCAAACGGCGATTTGCTTTGTTTTTTATATTAAAATTTTGCAAACTTGGCCTTTACAACATGCGAAAGGTGACTGTTTACACGGGATTTTTAAAAAGTCACTCCTTACCCCCCTTTTCATCCCTTAAGGGGGTATTCTAGGCTAGAAAAAAAATCACATTTCGAGAGTTTAGATATTCAAGAATATCTCCTTAAAAGTATTACGAAATTCGAATTATTTTCAAAATTGAAGCCATTTTAGTGTCGTAGAATCTAACTAGAATCTAAATAGAAAAGCGTTTTTCTCGAAACTACTTTTTTCGAAACGTTTGTCACAAAATCTCAAGTTCCAATAAACCGATTTTCTTGAAATTTGGCATAAATTTTCTTTAAATATCCCACTATAAACCTAATTTAACCTCTCCTAAATGGGATAGTAAATAAATACCACAGTACCACAGCCAAAATAAAAACAAACCTAATAATATTCAACCATGGAAAAAAAATCCAATCTCGAGAGTTGCACTATAAATATATAATCGAACAGTTTTAAAAAACTAAGTGCTTTGTTCTCGATTTGATCTCTCTCACGTTTGAGCATGTAACATGCGTCGCTCGCGATTCATAATCCGTTCATAATCTCGATTTTAAAAACGTTTCACTGTCACTGCGTTCGCACTTCACACCACTCGAGTGCACTCGGGCAAGCGGGGCGGCTCGCTGACGGCCGACGTATCGCGTGTGCTCCTCACCACGGATACTAATTTGTGGTGTTTCGTTTCCCGTCTAAACATTCCGTTTCTATTCGAGTGTTTGCTGTATTACACCCTCCACTGCGCGCTAGTTATCTGCAGTTTCTGCAACGGCCTAAAGTCTTTTAGATAAGTCAGCTGTGATAGATTCTCAGTAGCTACCTATTTATTGGTAATTATCTTAATATTTTTCAAGTATAAGATATACCGGCGTACTTTTAGGATCACTTATGGTAATGGTAGCATTAGCAGTAAGGTGCTCGGGTTGACATTAATTTGTCACACTACTGTGAAACGATTTGCCGGCGTTTGTGTTTCCTCCCTCCTAAAAAATGTTTATCTCAAGTCAATACCTGTGTTTATTCCTTGCCCTCCTTAAAGGACCATCCAATTAGCAATTCCAAATATGACACAAACCCGAAGAAAAATGGTTTTGTGTGGAGTTAATATATTTTTTAAAATCCAACAAATCAAACTTAGTTTTTTGGTCTTTTCAGTAATAGCGGTAGATATAAAAAATAAAAAAATAATAATATAAAAAGTTTTAAAACTCACCTAAAAAATTATACTGAAAACTTAAACTGAATGATATTAAAAAAGCAATACAATAACACCCCCCCATACACACAAGCCTTGCTTAATTATGGGGGTACATCAAATATTCTACTATGTAATTAATTACTGTATAAAATTTATTTGTAATTTATGTACCTTATATTACTAATAAAAAAATAAAAAAAATAAAAAAATATGTATATATAGAATTTTGAAATAATATTAATAAAACTGATTATTATTTTGTATTACAAATTCACACCAGAAAAGGGGTTTGTTATTAAAATTATTAAAAAAAACTGAGTTATGAACTCGGGGCATTCTGTTATCCAGATAGTCTATTCTAAGCTTTAAGCTATTGCACCAAAAATTTATTTAATATCTACGGTGTATTTAAAACACTAAAATTAATTCTAATTTTACATTCTGCCGGCATTCGCCTGCATGTAATGTAAAATATAAGCGAGGTGGCTTAATTTCCACTAGGTGGTTTCGGGTATTATTGTCACTCTTCTCTAAATATTATGAATTAAAGTCCTCCGCTGCGCCTGTCTGTCTGTTCGAAATAAACTCAAAAACTACTAAACGGACTTTCATGCGATTTTCACCAATAGATAGAGTGATTCATGAGGAAAGTAGTTTGTACAAAAAGAACATTTTGTAAAATATAAATAATTTGTCAACGTTGTGTGTAAATTGTTTGAAATATATAACCTGTATGTGGTGGACGAGCGGGCTGGCAAAGCCGCGGTGTGGATTTGATTTGTATGCAAATTAACAGATTACGGTGTGAGTTAATTTATCGTGGTTACAAAGGTTGGATAGCCATCCAGTAGATGGCGTTGTATTTCGTTAGATACAGCAACGCGTGGCCGGGTCAGCTAGATGATAATAAAAACCAGATACGGACCTTAGCTCCAAGTTAAATCACATAGAAATTGTCAAGAAGCAGTTCGATAACGTACTAAACATAAACACAGTCGTGTCCACGTTGGAGTCTACCGCACCTAAGCCAAGACAAATGTACCAAGGAGAACAGAGAAATCGCCTCACTGATGAACCATTTTTATCTAGTTCAGATGATCTCTGATCTCTGAAATCTGTACTAACTGCTGAGGTTGTGCGATCATTATCATCCAATTAAATGTCTAAATTTTAAATTAAATGTGTGACAAGATACGAGTGTAACAGATATATAACAGATAGTGTTTTTTGTATTGTCGGTGATTGGTCAATTAAATTGTGAATTATGCATATATATTGTACAAGGTCAGATCTGGGAATATTTTTTTTTTTAATTACAGCACAATTTTCTCATTTTGATAGGCTTAAAATCTAGGACGATAATTATTATTCAAAAATATCTTAAGGCCATCTAAATAAGAGTTAAATATATCTAGTGTTTCCGATATTTCGTTCAATAGCACCATTCCTAAAGTGGTTCGCTACGTTTGGTGATTTAGCAGGGGTGCCCGGGTTGCGTATTTACAAAACCTATACCGATTCAGTCGCGGTAAAGACAATTTACATTTTAAATATACCTCTATATTGGTTATTTTTTATCACATTGCAAAAACAAAAATTGATCTAAAATCTAGATAAAATAATCTTTCTGATGTGTATATTAGAAATTAAAAAATTTATTTCTAAATATTTAAATTTTAATATTATTCCCATTTATTGTAAATACACCTCTATATTGATTATTTTTTATCACTTTGCAAAAACAAAAATTGTTCTATAATCTAGATAAAATAATCTTTCCAATGTGTATATTAGAAATTAATAATTTTATTTCCAAATATTTAAATTTAGATATTGAAAATTTAAAGCGACTGAAACGCGTTAGGGATTGTAAATACGCGCCCGGGTTCATGAGGTGAGGTTTGTCTAGGTCTTGGAGGCGGATGACCAGGACATGCTGAATCCAAGATTCCTACCCACCCCTTAAACCCTTTTCCTTCCCAGAACTCTCCTCTCCTTCCTTTCCTTAAAAAAACCCTCCACACAGCATCATAGGTGAGCATAAAGATGACATAGGCCCTGAGGGAAATTACCTCCTGTGTGGAGCTCATGTAAAAAAAAAATCCTCTCGTCTTGCTATGCTATGCTAGAACATCTGTTCTGCCGTATAGTACTTTGAACAAGTCGTGTTGACGACTACGGCTGAAATTTTCAGGCACATATAAGCCAGAGCATTCCAAACGGAACGGGCTGTTACAGTCATGGATTATGTTAAAACTAAGAATTGCAAAATTTGCATAACGTCTAGTTTCTAAGTTAAATCTATTAGATGCCTCAAGTAATTCTATATTGTGCATGAACTTCGGTTAAGTTCCATGCATCCGCATATAGACATACCTAAGGATTTTTTTCTGGATTTGTTCCAGCATATATTTATTTTGTTGCGGAGTCCACACACCACTAGCATACTCCAGCTTACTTCTTATGACGCCATCGAATATGGCTATCCTTGCATCTGGGTCATCAAATTGCTTACATATTGTGATGATAAAACCCATGAATATTAACTTTACTATTTAACTTTAAGGTTCTGAATCTAAAGGGGGAAGTAAATATCGATAAATATGTCGTGAAACTTCTGTAGTCGGTAAAATTAGGAATGAGAACTTTTCTGTAGCTGCGTCATATACAAAGTAATAATGAATTCAGGCAATTTGTAGAAAAATATTGGAACTTTTTATTAAAATTTTAATTTGTAAAAAATAATTTTCGTTCATCTTTTATTGAGGTATGCACGCACAGCATACATAGACAGCTTGTCCTACTTCTGCAGTATCATATAAAATGGTCCGATTAGCACTAATTTAATAATTTAAATTCTAGCAACCACGAATCAATCAAAACCGCCAACATATTAAGTTAATTACAGTGGGCAATTTAAAAATCTGAAAATTGGTCAATTATAAAAAGTGTATCATCGAGTTCTGTGTCGCGGGGAATCATCTCGGTCAGTAGAATTATTGCAGATTCTGGTGATGTAACTATTAACATGTTCGTAAACTTCGATGGTTCGAATCATCATTGGCAATGCAAGTCTCACGAAAATATCACCACGAAACTGGAAACACCATATTGATAGCGTAAACATTTAAATAACGTGTTGTTTTAATGTGGAGGACGCAGTAAATGCATGACGCAGTAATTCATATTCAAGATGGCAGCACCATACATTTCTCAGAAGTGAGTATCTAAAGTGTACTAAATATTGTCCAGCAAAATGCAATATTGATAAAATAAAAAAAGAACAGCTGAGTTAATGTCCGTTATCTATTAACGATCCCACAATAGATATAGAATCGCTCGGCAGATAGACAAGAGTGGGAAGGCTACGAACACCGCACAAATAGGAAACCGATTATACTATTTCATTCTCTCGCAGGCTAAAGATGTATGTGTTTGTCTCTTTTAAGTGTCGCCATTTTTCGTTTCATCAAGTTTCAATTCACAACGGTGCTGAAGTTTTCACTTCAAAAATCAGAGTGTCCAATTCACACATAGTAGAAGTGAAATCTTCAGAAAACTAAAGTAGACGAGAATGGGGAGGCTACGAAGCACCGCACAAATAGTAGACTGATTATTCTAACTCATTCTCTCGCAGGCTAAATCTTGTAGATATATATGTTTGTCTCTTTTTAGTGTCACTATATTTCGTTTCATCGAGTTTCATATCAAACGGTACTATAGAACAATTTTTACTTTTCACTTCAAAAAAACAATTCTTCATTTCGGCGCTTTTCTGAATCGTACACCTAACAACTTTTAAGAATACATTTTAAGTTATTCCTAAAAAAATTTAAAAAATCATCCTAGAGTGGAAGATACTATCAGTATCGCCCTGGTGTAAGACCACCATTCAGAATTGAAACGTTGCTTGAAAATGGCTTTAGCCGTGTTTAGTGACCAGATCTGAATAGCCAGGTACTTCCCAACCTTCCTCTTCCCCACCTCCTTCCCCTCCCCACTACCTTCAGCCTCACAACATACCCCAATTGGGGATGCCATAGTCTCACTGGCTCCAGACGGGAGCAGTTGAGATTCTTGTGTGGTATTCACTGTAAAAAAAAAAAAAAAAAAAAAAGACTTGTAGAAAAGTCGATAGATGTCGCATATTTTGGATATATTTATCTAAGACACTTGTAGTGTAATATCCCAAAACTAGGCTGTATAAATACTACGTTATAAATACACTAACTAGATTGTATTTAGTTCGGGAAGAATTCTGCAATTTTTTTATTAATCTCTAAACTATTCTGGACACATGATACATTCATCCAAATGTATTGTTGCAAGTATTTATTTGGCAAAAAAGAAATAGGTACGTTATGCTGCGTTTACTTTTGCGAACATAAGCGCGAGCCGAGTCACCACTTATGGGAAAGGAACGAAGCAACAGCAAGCATTGTTTAGCGCCGTTACGATTGCTTCGCGCCTGTCCCATAGTTCGTGGTTCGCGTGTTTCGCTCGCATGCGTATACGCAGCCTAAGGTTAGGTTTTAGTTTCATGTAATTTACCGTGTTTTCATTTAACGAAAGAAATTATAAAAAAACCGCCTTAGATTTTGTTGATCAGACCTAATTTACGTCTCCTATACTAATTTGTAGAGCACCGTTTTTGTGAAAAATCAACGTACCTCATCTATGGTTGGTATCACTGATTCTTGAATATCGAGCTTCTTTGATTTTATTTTGACCCATAAAAATAAATTAAAGTCAAGGTATTATATTCAACTTCACGTGATAATACTTTCCCTATCCTTCACATATATAATAGAGAATGTAACACATTTTCTATAGTTCCTACGTCACTCGTATTCACACGATTGCTATGCAATATGTCAACAGAGTATATCTTCAAGTTGCGAAATATTCTTGGAACCAAATGTAGACATCTTCTGGTAAATGCCACCGGTTTAAACTTGGCCATGAGCGAGACGTAGAGACAGGGCTGTCAGGCGGGTAACAATGTTGTGTTATATCATCAAAAATATCTATGAATGTTGTGAAGTGGTTTTGTGAGAAAAAAAAGGGTTAAAATGGTTTTTCGTGGTTAAGAAAAGAGGGAGAGGAACGATACGGAACGTAGGATTACAAGGAAAATAAGACATACAAATAAAAGTTAAGAGAAAACCACAAGCCAAAAATGCTTGAATTCTTAGTATGCCTTACGAATGTAGGTAATTGGCATAAAAACCGCTTGGCAGACGTAGTCTAGAGGTCATGTTTTCAACCGGAGAAGTGGTTTTTATTTGTTTTATGAATACTTTTATAAGAAATAAAATAAGTTAAACAATAGAAACTGTCACAGAAAATTTTAGCCATAAAATTGTATCTAAAAGTTGTTTCTTATGTGCGTTGACGAAAAAATTTTTTTGTAGTTTACTCTTATAATTTTTTTATACAGTAGTTAACAATTTTATTTCAATTCCCAAGGGAGACGGTAGAAAAAGCTTTAATTTATACAAAGCATATTTTTTGCGTTTATAATGTAAATAGGTTCGTAGTAAAGATTAACCTAAAATAGTGATTTAGCACTAAGGTTTGCCTTAAAGAATGTCGGTTCAGAATGATAAAGAGAATGAACAAATTGTTACATTTGTTTTCTATCTGTTAAAATTTTAAAAATTTGATAACTCATAAAGCATTTTCCTCGTGGATATGCTGAGATTAAAAAGGCACACAATTCCACTTAAGGGCCCGCAACCCGGATCTGTACCGATTTATTACATATTTCCCTTAAACACGGTAAGTTTTAAAACTCTTAAAAAAATATATGTTATTTTTGAAGATAATATCTAGACTTTGCCCGCGCCGAAACGCAAAGTATGTAAAATTCCCTTGATAGAAAAAAATCGCAACGTATGCTCCAAAAATTATTATTAACACGTTTGTTTCAGTTATTTTACAAGTTATATGTATGAAAAAAATCACAGTGTTTCTTTAAATGCTGTTTAAGATAATGCCCGCGAGATTTTTGCTCTATTTTAAACGAGTCGTGTTTTATTAAACATTTTCGCAATTTTCGCATCGATTTTGTCGCCGTAAATGTTAGCGCTCTCCTCTAACATTCGTAATTTCGTATCTCTCCATCTTCTTCTTTTCGGGCCCGGTTGCAGAGCCTTAAAATAAAAACTTTTACTTAAAAATCCGTAAACCTAATTGAAAAGCGTGAAATTTATGTGAAAGTGGATTTGATTTTCAAAATTTGGATGTAAAATATTGCAATTCTATTTATAATTATGAATGATTTGACGCTTGAGTATTTCATCTATGTTTTTTTTTTCGAAATAACCTAAAAAAAAATTCGAAATAAATTTAGTTTTTAGTTAATTTTATTTAAAAAAATTCAATAACTACTCGTATTATTTTCTCATGATTTATTTACTTCGACGACTATTCTACATTATTCCAACGAGTCCAATTCGAGTTTTTGTTTACTATCGAAATATTGTGAAAAAGCAAATGATTTTCAATTTGGGGGGAGGTTATGGGTACCGCCGCCCCGGGAACCATTTATTGATTAACCAACACCTCTGCCGTGGGTCACCTCAAGTGGTTCGCTACGTTTGGTGTCTTAGCAGGAGTGCCCGGGTTCATGGGGGTGAGGTTTGTCTAGGTCTTGGCGGCCGATGCGTCTGCCCACCTGCCGTATGGTAGGCAGGATCGAGAGAGACTGGTTGAGGGAGGTCTTTTATCGTCTCCAGCCGGAATCTCTCGACCCATCACCTTGCACTGCGATTGGAGGGATGGATTCACACGTTGGTCACTCCTGGACACACTGACTCCCAGATTCCTACCCATCCCTCATGCCTATTTCCTTCCCAGAACTTCTTCTCATTCCTTTACTTAAATAGAACCTTCCACATAGCATCCCCTAAAATAAAATAGACCCTGAGGAAAATTATTCTCCTCAGGACTTCCGGTGTGGAGCTAATGTAAAAAAAATGATGAAGTAATAACATAACTTGCACAGAGCTTTCACAGATCTTGAATATTAACTTTGTAATTAAACAAATTTAATTTTAAATCGCACTAAATAAATAACAATAAAAATTAAAAAAAAAGGGCTTTTATTTCTTACAAATAGGTTTGTTACAAAGTTATAAAAATTAATAAAATGTATACTAATGTAATAAAATATATTACAATTATTCATAAGCAAAAACCCCTTTCTCAGAAGGTGAAGGCCTCCTCTAAAGAGTTCCATTTATCTCTTGTTTTGTTTGTAGGGTAAAGTATTTCTTGTGTTTGTGTCACTTCTTGTATTTTAAAGGAAGTTTATAATTTACACTACCTGAACTTTAAATTATTTTATTTTTATTATCAATTGAACTTTCCGACATTATTAAAATTGTGCGAAGCTAAAAGTGGTTATTTAATAAAAAAAGTAGTTATTTAATATAAAAGTGGTTGTTTAATAGTGACAATAAAATAACAACCACATTTTAAATCAATTTTATTATTGAAGAAGAAGATAACAATAATAATCTAAACGAAAAAATTAAAGAGAACAAGACACGGAAAAATAGAAAAAGATAATATTTAAAATTTATTATTGACAACATGATTCTGTGTATGAGTTCAAAAATTTGTCTTCCATAAAGTAGACATGATTGTGAACTCGTAACCTCCGGTATCGATGGAGCTACTCGAGCGTGTCGGATAACCTAACATCACGCGATTCTAGTAAACATAATTTCGCAACAATATCGTGTCGTTGGATGTAAAAGTGAGAAGATGAAGGCAACGCAATAGAGACAGCCTGAGATAAGGAGTTATGACGTCACAGAAGTCGCTAAATACATAAATCAATAGACATGATTTATTTTGCAGAATTTATCAACTGGAGCGTTTTTGGCCACTTTTTGGCCAATTTGCAAACACCCTCGAGCGTTCGCTTGCCAAAATGTGGCAAATATGAAGAGATATTTTATTAATATTTATTGGAATCATTTCAAAAGTTCCCGCGCATTATATACTTCGAATAATCACAAAGATATCTTAGTATTTTCTAATAATTCTGATAATTCTTAGAGTTATTTGATAATGACATTTCGCCCGCAATTATTGAAATACTTTTTCTTACAAATCATTGATCATTGTCGTGTTAGATATTAAAAATGCATGTTCGAATTTAAATTTATATCAGTGATTATCCATTAGGCTATAGATAACATATGAAAGTCATATTATTTAATATTTTCCAAATAGGTACATCGTACGCCAATTTTAAAGTAATTAATACGCAGAATTCATGCGATTCATTTTTTCTGAATTGTAAAAATATTGATTAAACGGTTAATTATAGGTACATTCAATGGTTCTTCAACACTATATTTGCAGATTAAAATTCGGAGTTGTGTTTTTTTTTTAATTAGAGCGGGAAATTTCTAAATCGGATGCTCAGAAAATCCGGACGTGCAGAAAATCCAGAAAAATGGAATATTTCTGAATGTATCTGGTGATGAAACAGGCTTTCAAATTTTATATTTCGAATGAAAAATATAAATTTTAAATATAAAAATTTTGGAAGCAAACATAAAAATTTTTAAAAATGGCTGACCTCACGTTTTTACTAACTAAAATTACTGATAACGAAAAAAATAAAAACACGTAACTAATTTATTAGGAAAATGTACTATACCTTAATGTTATCGTCAATTCACTTTTTTTTCATGTAAAAATAATTAATAAAGAATTCTCAAAGCATCATAAGTTTTTTTTTTCAAATTGCGGTCGGAAACTTTGAATTCATAAAGGTGTAGATTTTAATTATTTGCGGATAAATTTTAGGTTTGAATATAAAGCGTGGAATTTTCTCTATCTAACACCGTTTATATCATATTTCTCCATGAGAGTAAGGGAGCCAAAGGGAGACAGAACTGACCGGTTCCTGGCTTTAGATGCTAGTATACTGGCTTTCTCACTAGCTTACTAGGTTAAAAAGTTTTCGATCTTACCAAAATAGCATCCAATCTTCTTCGAACATCCAAAGGGTATTTAGATTTTGATGATTGTGTTTTAGTGAGAATTATTAGGTCTGAAGATGGCAGAAATGACGCTGGCATTTATGTCAAGGAGCAATCGATTTGTATTCATTATTTACCATTTATAGATAGGCGTACCTATCTATGTTAAATCACGCGAACAGAATCTTGCGTAAATTCACATTTTACCATTTAAATTTGCTATTTTTATTACCTTGCCGACAGCTGTTAGGTCATTACATAAGGTTTATATATAAACCGTACAAACGCTTGCTGTTCTATTTTCAGAAAAAATATTTGTAATATTTAACCATTGAAGACAATATCTTTTAGCTACTCTCAAATGAAAATTTAAAAAAAATCAGAAAAAGATTCGTGCTTTATTTATGAACCAGCGAGTTCCCGGCGTGCGTTGCTATGCCGCTTAATAAATACATAGTTTCTCCCTGCGTGTCCTTTACCATTCGTCCCGTTCCCCTCCCCCCTTCCCCTCATCATTATCACTCCGCATTCTCCCCCTTCCCTCTCCCCGCTCCCCTCTCCCGCTTCCCCCGTCCCATAGTTCCCCTCCCCCTTCCCGCATTCCATATATTCAGAGACCCGGTAAATTCAGTTTTCAAACAGCTCGCGTGCCACCGTTTACAAATTTTTACACAAATTTCATAATTCCAGTGCTCACCAGTATATATAGAGAACATCGCGGGCATGCACATCAAATACCCAAAGTTTGATCGCAGTCGGATGAATGGTTAGTAATGCATAATTTCGTGACACCTGAGCTCACTTTCGTATATAGAAAGCATCGCGGACATGCGCACATCAAATCCCCAAAGTGTCATCGCAATCATATGAATGGTTGGTTAGCAACGCATAATTTCATGACACCAGAACTCACTATCGTGTATAGAAACCATCGCGGGCATGCGCATATCAAATCCCCAAAGTGTCATCGCAATCGGATGAATGGTTTAGCGACGCATACATCCCCAAACATATTTTGATTTATACACAACGTGTCCAGAAACTCGTAGTACAAGCAGGAAACTAGTGAATCTACATAATGTGGAGAACCCAAAAAACTTATTTTTTTCGATCTGTGCATTTCGATTTTTATATTATTTTTTAACTATTTTTCCATTTTTTCGGCAAATAAAGGGTTAAAAAAAGTTTTGAGCCCGGTTTACGCTTCGATGCATATTAAAAGACATTATACAGCTGATATTAATCCCCTAGTGACCGATTTTTTCAAATTTGACTGAAAAAATTCCAACTTTGGACCCGATTTACTCGAAAACGAAAGGTCAAATGAAAAAATTTATATCACAAATCAACTCCTTTAAAATTACCTTTAATAATTAGTTGGTATGGATATCAAACGAATTTCTTTTCAGTGTTGATTTTTTGTATTTATACGCTGGTATACATAGAATATATTATAGACATTTTAATAAATATCATTTCGTGGGATCCTGTCGTGTCACTCTCAAACCACTTTACAACACTCCTCAAATGGCAATTCAAAATCCCACTGGGTCCAAGAATTGAAACAATTGTGTGGTGTCACGTTAAAAAAATAATAGCGCTAGCGAATAACATTTTAAATACAAAAAACCCAAAGAATTCGAGGTCTGGGAAATTCACAGAATTACTCCAGACTTAAGTTTAGGACAAGGAAAATTGAAGGTCACAAGAGACCATATCAGGCTTTTTTAATTGCGTTTAAATTCCAAGAATAATACGCTATAAAAATGCACAAATGGTTTTAATATTCTAATAATATCCTTGGGGTAAAGTTTGGAATTTATTTTTTATGTTGTTATGTGGGTGATACGAGTATTAAGCAGAAATCTCGATCATGAATAATTGTTTCAAGAATTGCATGGGTGTCATGGGTTGACATTTGCGTCAAGTGATAAAAATTTCTTAATTGAAGCTACTGGGTCATGCAATAAAAATGATTACTTTTAATATTGTTGCACCAATTTGTGAGGCGGGTGTGGATACCGCCGCCCCGGAACTATTTATTGGATAATCAACACTCCTGCCATAGGTCACCCCAAGTGGTTCGCTAAGTTTGGTTTTATTTAGCAGGGGTGCCCGGGTTCATGGGGTGAGGTTTATCTAGGTTTTGGTGACAAATGCTTTTGTTCACCTACTGCGTGGCGGGTTCGATCGGGAGTGACTGGTTGAGGGAGATCTTTTGACCTCTCTAACCGAACTCTCTCGATTCATCACCTCAGTGGGAGGAATGGATTCATACATCCGTCACTCTTGGGCACGCTGATCCCCAAGATTTCTACCCATGTGTTTGTCGCTTTTTCGTCACGATAAATGTCACACGTCACAACGCTGCTAAAGAAGTATTCACTTCAAAAAATAAAAAAAATCCACACTCTTTGAAAACAGGCATAATGTTATTTAATTTTAAGAACTATATACAATTAATCAAGGGAAACTAATTATCACAAATAACTTTGGCCACATTTATATATTTTAAAGATTTTTCTTATGTGAGAATGCATTCATAATTAATTTTCTAATAAAAAAAAACATTATTTAGTAGTTTACGCTTATATTTTTCATAAAGTAATTAACAATTTTAATTTAATTCTATTCAAGCGAAGCGATAGGAAAATATCCAATTTATTCAAAAAATATTTTTTTCATGTTGATAATGTAAATCGATTCATAGTAAAGATCAATCTAAAATAGTGACCTCGCTAATAGCTTTGTCTTTATCTCGAAGAAAGGTTAAATATTTTTAATTCAAATCAGTAGCCTCTAGGAAATTGTTCCATTTGGTGAAAATCATTCTGATAATTTATGATCTTCTTTGGATTCACTTTGTTATTGTTACTTTGTTAAAAGTCTTTCGCAATATACATTCATAAATAAGTGATGAAGTGGCTCCATCGTATCATTCATCTCTCGTTCCTCCCATTCAATTCAAATCACTTTCATTCTGAGTTCACCTCGTACGAGATTCCCTCGAAAAAACGCCATAAACCAAGGAAGCCATTGTCCATTGTCGGAGCTTATCGATTAATCAACGGCCTCACTCGAATAAAACATTTAATTTAAGAGATTTTAACTAAATTCACGTAGTTAGTAATCAAATCAAATGCCATTGTTGGAATGTTAAATGCAGAAAAAATATCTAATTAAATCTGCTCTGTTGGCCAAAGGTGGAACTAAAGACGCCATGTTTTTTTTAACGGCGATACAAACGACGTACTTTTTACAATGTAATATTAGAAGTCGGGATTTATTTCATTGCTGAAATTCTTTGACTAGCTACCTAATGTATTCCTCTTTACTATTCCCTAGAATACTAATGGAGGAAAATAATTATACCAAGTCAGTGGACATATATTCAAATTATCACTAAACAAATACAAAATGTTTTTACTGAGGCAGTTCAGTTATGTATAATAAATACTGTATATTTTTTACTAATAATTTAAAAGCCACTGAAAAAGGCGTAAATAAATCTATTTATATAAAATTTAATGTATCTATGCTTGTTTTTTCGTAAACAATGCATCCGATTGCATTGAAAATTTGGTGAGTTGTTGTGTGCATGACCGCAGTGGTTTTTATATATAGTGGTGAGCTTTGGAGTTATGAAATATGTATAAAAAAATTGCAATGGGTGGCACGCGAGCTGTTTGAAAACTGAATGTACCGGGACTGAATGTATGGAACGCGGAAGAAGGGAGGGGATCGAGTCGGAAGCGAGTAGGGGGACGCGTGAGGAAAGGGAAGGCGGAATGGGAATGGAACGAATGGGAAAGGACACGCAGGAAGAAACAATTTCTTTATTAAGGGGCATTGAAACGCATGCCGGGAATTCGCTAGTAAAAAAATAAGTAAGTAACCACAAAATCGTTGTCATAATAAAAACATAACATGAACGAACATCGAGGACAGGAGGACAAAATAAAGAATTAATATTGTCATCGCAGCTAGTTGTTGCGTATTCTATAGTATTCGCTTACGGATTTACAATTTGAGTTGCTTAACTTCATGGTAAAAGTTATATATATATATTCTACCAGGGCGGGATTGCGACCCGTCCCTGGAGAAAGTTTATTATAGAAATTGATGTTATATTTAAAAAAACACAGAGGCCATAAATTTAATTTATAATAGAGATCCCTTTTACAGGGCACAACTTGTTTTAAAATGGATTGGTACGTGCTGTAAGGTTTTCACTTGATATGTTCTATTGATACACATCGATTATCACGCAAAATTAGAAATTTGTGTAAAATTCTTTCCACGGTGAGGTTTTCTAGGTGAAATGACTTATGCATTGACTTATAGAAAATATCTTTAAAGTCTTAGCCAATTCTACTGAGAAAATTTTTCTATAAAGTGATAAGGATTAGATTTCTGAAGAGATGTGTATTGGGTTTAGCTCTGAAAAATGTTGAATTTATTTTATAGATTTTAATTCATTTGGATAGAAAGCGCGAACTCCAAACCCAGCTGATATTTGAAGTTCCTGGTTTAAGAGCGTTTAACCAGCCAGCGGACAAAAATCCACATTTCGTCGAAAGTTGTTCTTCCGATCGTGCATGGCGGTTACAATGAGAAAGATTAATTATTCTCTGTACCAGCTTTTTTAAATTGTAACTCAATATCGAATTTATTTCAATCCAAATTAGCTTTAATTTATACCTTCATCCAAAAATGCTGAAAGGCTTGATGATAAAACTATTAAAATAATGTACTTTTTGTAGTTATTTTTTGATTATAAGTATTTATCATTTTTCAATAATGTCTAAATTTAATAAGAATGTTAAAAAATATGAAATATATTAGTTTGTAAGTGCGCAAATAAATACACAAATGGACCAATTTTCGTCAAGAAACACATGTACGTACATATTTTTTAATGATTTTATTGAAACTAAAATTAAAATTCTAATACATAACTCTGCTAGATAATGTATTGATTTATTTTACTGCATGATTACATTATTTGAAATGGGTGTGGTATAATACAAAAACTTTTTTGAAAATTTAACAAATCTGCCAACGACCTATGGAATAACCTTATTATACTAAAAATTAAAAAAAAATCTAAAAATTTATTACATACGAATGCTAGATAAAAGAACAATCTTTCGAAATCCATTTATAATTTTTTGTGGAAAAGAGTCAATATGTCTAAAAACTTTTTTGAAAATGACGTATTTCCGGCTTTCTCTGGTAATGCCCTCTTAAGAGTTAAATCTTATGAATCTTACATAAGGTTTGGTTAATAGTTATTGTGATTCTTATTTCAATACTTTTCGAAATTGCAAGCATTTCATTGAATTTCATTCACGTAAATGATAAATAGTATTATTGGACCTAGACCTGTTCCCTGGGGGATTCCAAATTTTGAATAAGAGGGTTCGCTCAAAATGAATTTTTACGTGAAGTGTCATTTATATCGACAATTTTTGAAGCATTATTTTGCGGTTCCTTGAAATCCAATTTGTTCTAATCTTTTAAGAGCTTGCGTGGCACAGGTATATTGTCAAATGTTTTTGAAAACAAAGTTTATTAACAATAAGTGGGGATCCGGCTCTGGTAGTAGGCAGTAGGCGGTAGTTGGTTTGTAAGTAGTGGAGCACAGGCTGTGTTTTAAGGTAGTTTTGCATGCAGACTATATCGCCACCATTGCTTAATGCGGCAGAAAGAAAATGGCCGACAGAACGTGATATTGACGCCGTGATTTCTGGTTCATTGCTGGAAGCGTCGTGAATTGGTGCAAAATGCACGCGGATATTGCGTCAAATTTTAACAAAATCCAAATCCATATAATAACAGTGCAGTTTGTATTTATTTTGGTACTTTGCACAAGATACGATAGAGAAGTATTACAAATGGGTGATTTCTCTGGCGACAGAACGTGATAAGGGTTATTTATCGTAATAATGGAGAGTGAACTTGGCTTGTGTACGTTTGTTGGGCTCGCGTTTCCCTGTATTCCGACTGCACCAGTGATCAACGGTCCAAATTTTCTCAAATTACTGCAATCCGCTTATTAAAATGTTTTCCCCTTTGTCGAATAGAAAAGTTTTTTCCCCATTGAATAAAAAATATCAGACTTTGCACAATTCTGCTTAATCTCTCTCTTTTTAAAGTTTTTTTTTGGCTCTCTCGAACAATTTCCCAAATGCATACAGGCTTAGGTAATTTTTTTTCTTTTCTTTATTCATCATATAACTTTTTGTACAGTTTTTACAGGTGATTCGACTACCACGCTAGGCACATATGCCCGTATTATCGTATTATTGAAAGTTAAGTCAACGCATTGTAGATTATTACGTAAAAATGTATAAAATACATTTTTAGGTTAGGTTACTTGCCATCTAAACATATCATTAACATGCATAATAGCCGTTAAAATTGTTTAGAAATACATATTTGTTAAGAGATCCTCTCGTAGTAATTTTAATAAATGCAACAAATAAGATACTCAATTTGGGAGGCGGGAATACGTACCGCCTCCATGGGAACGATTTATTGAATAACCAACAACACTGAAATAGGTCACCCCAAGTGATTCGCTGCGTTTGGTGACTAAGCAAGGGTGCTCGGGTTCATGGAGTGATGTTAGTCTATTTCTTGGCGACGGATACGTTTGCCCACCAGCTGCGTGGCATGCCAATAATGATTACATTTAATTTGGGAGGCGGGTGTAGGTACCGTCGCTCCGGGAACCAACATCCCGGCTATAAATCGTCCCATGTGGTTCGCTACGTTGGTGACTTAGCAAAATTGTTCAAGGGGTGAGGATTGTCCAGGTCTTAGCGGCGGATGCATCTGCCTACCAATTGTGTGGCGGGCGGGATTTGGAGTTTAGGGAGACTTTTGACCTCTTCCGCAGAACACTCTCGACCTATCAAATTGCACCGCAGTAGGACGGATGGATTCATTCTCTCCCTTGGATACATTGACCCCTAGATTCCTACCTACCACTCGTATATTTTTCCTTTCTGAACTTGCTTTCCTTCATTTTATTTTATTTGATTAATTTGTGTTATTTCACAATTTATTAATGTAAAATAATATATAATTTATTTGCGGCACGTTCCAGAGTGGAAGATACTCTCAGTATCGCCCTGGTGTAAGACCACCATTCAGAATTGAAACGTTGCTTGAAATGGCATTAGCCGTGTTTGGTGACCAGATCTGAATAGCCAGGTACTTCCCCACCTTCCTCTTCCCTATCTCCTTCCCCTCCTCACTACCTTCAGCCTCACAACATACCCCAATTGGGGATGCCATAGTCTCACCGGTTTCAGACGAGAGCAGTTGAGACTCTTGTGCGGTATTCATATAAAAAAAAAACTCATAAAAACCCTCCACACAGCATCCCTAAAGATGAAAACTCCCAACACTTCCTCTCCATCATTTCCATAAAATGACCTCCACACAGCATCCCCAAAGACGATATAGGCCTTGAAGGGATTTAATCCTCATGGCCGAATATGTGGAGCCAATGTAAAAAAAATACGAATAGGTACCTAATTTTATCATGGAACGGTTTTCGTTAATAAAAAGTGTCCTCAAAACGTCAATAAAATTTCAAAACATTTCCACCTTCATAATTGTATGGACTGTTCATTAGCGATATATTATTTGTAATACGGAAATTTGTTCAACACTATTACTAAACTTGTCTATAGAATTTCTTTGTTCGACATATTATGCAGACAAGACAATATTAGATAACTATAGGTCAGGTTGACTTATATAACACTTTATGTTGATAACTAGGTAATAGTTCATGACGTAATAACGCATAAGAGAGGACTTAACTATCTGCAAGGTAATAAAGTTACCGATAGGTCGGATATTAATATTATCTTAAAGATAAACTAGAAAATCTGCATATAGGTCTCACAGAAATCGTTGTATTTCCCTTACTATCATAATTAGAAATATGATCTAAATGGTGTTGGAAAGAGAAAACACCACGCTTTATATTCTAACTTTAAAATTAACCACAAACGAAGTTAAATGTACACCTTTATGAAACCAAACAGATCGCAATTTGAAAAAAAAATTAACTTTTTACAAATTCTTTATTAATTATTTTTACTTGAAATAACAAAAAAGTGAGATGAAAATAACGTTTATAATACATTTGTATAACAAAAAATGTATGTGCTTTTATTTTTTTTTTTAATTTTTCAGTAATTTTAGTTCGAAAAAACCTAAGTTGAGCCATTTAAAAACTTTTTTATGTTCGCATCCAAAATTTTCTTATTTAAAAAATTATATGTTTATTTCGGATTACAAATTTTGAAAGCGTATTTTATCACCTTTCAAAGAAGGTTTTTAGTTTTCAGATATGTTCGGAAAAATTACATTTATTTGAATTTTATTGCAAAGCAGAAGTATTTTGACCTTTGACAAAATATGGTCTAGACCCGAGGGGTTAATGTAGCAATCTCTCAAACGCTGTGCTAAATTTTCTGTCTCGAAATTCAAGATCAACGCAACTGTTTTTAGCCCGATATATTATTTCCACCATGAGCTACGGAGCTTTTAAATTACAATCTAACTGAAAAAATAAATAATAAATACGTGGAAAAAAGAATAATGCATGAAGTGGCTTGTGGGCGTGTTTCGTGATCTAATTGTAGGCCCAATTTAGGCCTATATGTCCATACAAAACTGTGTTTCACCATGATTTCGACATTTAAATGGGATGGCGATTTATAATTTCAGACAAGTGTAAGAGAGACAGACCGCATGCTAAATGATCTGGAACCAAAAGGTACTAATGAGTCAGTATCATATTTGTTTCTATTCAAATTTGTATGGAAGATGATACAAAAGTATTTACGAATTTAAAAATCGTAAAACTGCTGAAGCAGTTTAATGAGTTCTGGCATCATAAAATTTTGCATCCTTTTATGCCAGGAACATAATATGTCAACAATAAGGATCCCATGTTACTTGTTCTCCGTTACGTTTTTAAATTTTATCTCTACATATTATAAACTAAAATCCTCCGCCGCGTCTGTCTATCTGTTCGCGATAAACTCAAAAACTATTCACCGGATTTTCAAACAGTTTTCACCAATAGATAGAGTGATTCATGAGGAAGGTTTAGGTATATAATTTGTCAAGGTTTTGTGTAAATTGGTTGAAATATATAATTAAAGAAGAAAGTCTGTAAGTGGTGGACGAGCTAACTGGCAAGCGGGCGGTGTGGATTTGATTTGTATGCAAATTAACAGATAGCGATTTGAGTTAAAAGGTTGGGTAACCATCCAGTAGATGGCGTTGTGTTTCGTTAGCCACAGCAACGCGTGTCCGGGTCAGCTAGTTGCTAAATAAATTATTATAATAAAAAATATTTATTTTAAAAATAATAATAAAAAGAAGCCGGATAGTGAGAGTGAGATCTGTGGTGTTTGTGTGAATATGTATGTAGTTTCAATGTCCCTCAATAGATGTCGTTGTTATAGGTAGTTACATGTAGTTTTAAAGTGTCTCGAAGATAGCCGATCATTTACGGTCAATAAACATTTCCCCTGCTCCAGATTATCACAGCCTATCAGTTAGAACGGACGTTAAGTCCAGTTAGATATTCATTGTAAATCAGACGTTGAATCGAAGTATTATTGAAACTTCCAACCATCAGACTTTTATTGTACATCAGAGGAAACGACAGTATACCACAATATCTGATAATAAAATCTACAAAATAGAAAAAATAATTCTTACGATTTCTTTTCCAAATTGTCATCAGTTTCACAATCCACCGCAAAATATGAAAATGAATTCGAATGAGACTTGTGACGTTAATAGTATTCCGTACGTGTTGAAAAGGCCTTACCCGACTTTGGCACGATCAAGTCTTCGTTTTCTGTTCTAGTGGAATATTAATCGTCACGTAGCATTTCGGTCACTTCATTATTTTCACTCTCACTAAAAGTAGTGTAATAAATGATCGGAATTGTAATACGATGTTTGTGTAATGTTATTGACAAGATTTGAATGCGTAAGTTAGAAGGCGTCGGATGAAATAAATAGAAGCTTAGCTTAAATATAAAAAATATATTAATCGACGATTTTATGAATTATTTTAGAACCTCCAAACAATGTCATTTTTCAAGTTCTGTACAAATTTACTGTTTTATTACATATTTTTTATGTGAATACCTCACAAGAGTCCTAACTGCTCTTCACAAGAGTCCCACTGGACGTTTTTGAAAGGAAAATTTTGAGGCGCATCTTTGGACCGGTTCTAGAAAATGTAATTTGTCGCAGACGTTACAACAATGAGCTATATACTTAGTTCAAGGATCTAAACGTCACAAAATTTATAAAACTGGGAAGACTTCGGTAGCTGGGTCATGTGGAGAGAATGACCGAGTGACAATGTCCTCAAAGATATATCTACTTTGGAGCTTCTAAACTGGAGAGAGCTGGCACAAAACCGAGATGAATGTAGGAAGACACTTGAGGAGGACAAGACCAACCAGGGTTTGTAGAGCCAAGTGTGATGATGATTAAGTGCTTAAATTTTCTAAAATTTCATAAAACTGCATGTCCGTGTATGTGCGCGTGATTGCCGCCAATTTGAATATAGGTACAAATCAATCAAACAATATCAGGTGACAAAATTGCAAAATGGGGTTATATTTTGGCGACAGCTCTCAAGCTTGACTTCATTACGAACAAAGATGAAGGTCAGACTGTCCAATTAAATTCATCAACAATTATCATTAACCACGGTTAAGTATCGTTTAATTAAATACACTCTATCTCTATCACAATGCAACTATCTAGTACCCATCTTGTATGACGAGCCCGTAGGCAATAGACATTGTGGAGTTATTGGGCAACTTATCCATTATTGGCTAATAACTTCAGGTTATTGCTTGTAACTAGTTGCTCTCAAACGTAATCATTTAGGTATAAGTTTGCAGGTATACATTTAAGTGTGTTACGCTTGGAGATTGGGCAACCTTTGTTTGTATTACGCGTTGTACATAAGCTATACAGTTAAAAAAAACTCATTTCGATTAGGAGTGTTTTAATAAGTCGGGTACGCCTCATAAATCATACATATGTCTGGTAATGTTAAAACTAACTAACAATCACGTTCCCCGCAGGGGTGGCAGAGAGGATAGACCGCCAAACAACTCGGTCTTGGCACACACTCTTTGCCTCACTCACATTCATACATCGTCTCATACATACTCTTCTATTTTTCTGACTTTTGACATGGCCCGACTCAAGTATCTGATTCACTTGATCGTGCCATGTCTTCCTCGGGCATCCCCGACTTCTTCTTCCATTCACATTTGCGTCATATATTCTTATCACACTATTTTCTTCTTTCCTTCGCTCTACATGCCCAAACCTTCCCTTTCTTGATCTTACTCATTACGCTTACATCCTTACAGACTTACATTCTTTGCGGATATCCACATTTCTCACACGATCATAGATGGTTTTACCACACATGCGCCTCAAGGATCTCATTTCAACAGCATTCAGTTTATCTGCCAGTTCCATGCCTCTCTGCCAAACATCAGGGTAGGTATCAGGACTCCATTGTGGACTGCTAGCTTCGCTTCTTTTGACAGTTTTTTTATTAGCGCCAATGGCATTCAGTCCACCATTAATGGAGTTACCTGCATTTACCCTTCTTTTAATATCTCTATCAGCCTTCCCATCTCTCGTAAACATACTACCCAGATACACAAATTCATCCACCTGCTCCAAGTATTCATCATTCACAACTATGTTATCGGTAATGTTATATTATCGTTAAAACAAGCTCACGGGCCGAATGGTTAAAGCGATGCACGAATTGCCGCTCACAATTTCATGGTCAGATAAAGTTTATTTTAAATTACTATTTTAGATTCATCTTTACTACGAATTGGTTTATAATATAAATAGATAAAAATGCGCTTTGAATAAATTGAAATTTTTCCTATCGTTTCGCTTGAGTTTTTTTTTTTTTTTACAGTGAATATCGCACAAGAATCTCAACTGCTCCCGTCTGGAGCCAGTGAGACTATGGCATCCCCAATTGGGGTATGTTGTGAGGCTGAAGGTAGTGGGGAGGGGAAGGAGGTGGGGAAGAGGAAGGTTGGGAAGTACCTGGTTATTCAGATCTGGTCACTAAACACGGCTAAAGCCATTTTCAAGCAACGTTTCAATTCTGAATGGTGGTCTTACACCAGGGCGATACTAATAGTATCTTCCACTCTGGAACATGCCGCAAATGTACTATATATTATTTTAAATTAATTAATTGTGAAATAACACAAATTAATCAAATAAAATTTATTTGCGCATGCCGGGTTCGAACCCGCGACCTCCGGAATGTTAGTCAAGAGTCTTAGCCACTGGACTACGGAGGTCGTCAATTAAAATAAAAATACAATACAGAAAAAAATAAATAAATAAAATAAAATTGAGTACAATTAAAATAAATATTTTAAAAAATTAATAAAAAATTAAAACGTAAACTACTAAAAAACACATTTTTTATTTAGAAATGTATCGACGTTGTACGATTACGGTACCATGAAAGCACAAAAAAGCATAAAGCGTACCTAGCTACGGTGATGAGAAATTCGTTTCATTTTCTATATACGTGTGAGGGAGATGTATGATAATGATTGTACATTTTCAGACACACGTTCACCGTTTGTCACATTTTCGACTGTTGTTATTTATTGTGTAAGAAAGAGCTGCAGCATTATATGTTTAAAAACAAAAACAAAATCATCAGCGCATTGACGGCCGACGTAGTCCAGCGGTAAGGCTCTTGACTCGCACACTCGGCGTGGCAAATAAATTTTATTTGAATAATTTGTGTTATTTCATAATTTATTCATTTAAAATAATATATAGTATATTTGCGGCACGTTCCACAGTGGAAGATACTCTCAGTATCGCCCTGGTGTAAGATCACCATTCCGAATTGAAACGTTGTTTGAAATGGCATTAGCCGTGTTTGGTGACCAGATCTGAATAGCCAGTTACTACCCACCTTCCTCTTCCCTATCTCTTTCCCCTCCCCACTACCTTCAACCTCACAACATACCCCAATTGAGGATGCCATAGTCTCAGTGGCATCAGACGGGAGCAGTTGGGACTATTCATCAGTTGTGCGGTATTCATATAAAAAAATGGACGTTTAACTTTTTTTAATTTTTCGAATTCACTCACACTTCAATATTATCCTTGTAACTATATTCCATACTTTCAAAATTATCGCCACGGCTAGTAGTATTGTAGGGGTCTACGGAAACGTCACGGTGCGGTATGTGAGAGAGATGCAAGAAAAATATTACCTTTTTCCTTTGAAGGAAACAGATGCGTACATTGTGAATTTAATCTTTTGAAAGAGTCCAGCATTATTGTGATAAGGAAGGTATGTTTATTACCATTTTGTGTCGTCACGGTACCGTAATCGTGAATCGTCACGGTAATAACAAAAGCGCACAATGAGGCTCGTATACTAAATAACATGAACAACAAAGAACTAAAAATAATTATTACAACTATATCGAACGTGTTATTTCATATCATGCATTTTTATCGAAGAGGAAATATTCTTCATTTGAACAGCGCGTCCCCGAAATATTGATTTCTCAACACTTTAATATGAGGTGATTCATGCTCCCAAAAATATAAATTATTTTGTTGCACAACGTAAAATTACAACCTGAGATGACTCACGCGGAAATAGAAATTATTGCATGAATTTAAAATATTGTGAAACCGACTGACCTGCCACTATAAAAGGTCTGCGAAGAAAGCAGTTGACATTCAGTCTTCACCATCAGCGATCGGAATAACATCTCTACACAGTTACTACCACAAGATCCTCGACATCGAAACGCTGCTCAATTCAAGACGTCAGTCTCGCCGACACCGGTTGGAACTTCAAGACGTCAGTCTCGCCATCACCTTTCGAGGCTCCAGGACGCAACTCTTTCACCTCAAGCACCCGATGGGATAATACCTACAAAACGCTGACGCCTGAGCCCTGACCATCTTGCTCCGGGCTGCTAGCCCGGGGCCCCCTTGCATCTCTCTGCCCTGAAGACAACGCCGAAGCCCCGGCCATCCTTGGACTCCTTTGAACTTGCTGATTCTTACCAAGCCCTTGAAGTCGCTGCGCTACCCTTGACCATCTGGCTCCGGGCTGCTAGCCCGGGGCCCCCTTGCATCTTTCTGCCCTGATGATAACGCCTAAGCCCCACGGCCATCCTTGGGCTCCTTTAAACACATACCTACCTGATCATGACGCCACGTGCAGCACGCCCAATAGAATGCAGACCGATACCCTGGAGCCAATCAAGATGTGAGTGGCTGCGACCGCCCTAGCCTAGGATGCTAACGACCCACCGCCATGCAATGAAAAGCCGGCCTACTTAAGAGTTGCTGTGACCGCCCCCGCCTAGGATTCTGTTCCCTTGGATACATAACAAACTCGAGAATATACATCATCTGGAGCGCAGCCCATCTCACATAATACACAACCAGCGTCCAGCGCAGCCTACATACTCCGATGCAAGAGCATTCCATCTCACGATGCGTGGCGGAAGATACCCAGCATGGATGCTTCGGTAACCAGATACTCTACTGCGGAACTTCAACAGCTGTCAAAGCGAGAATACATCTCTATCAAGACATTGGAATTGTCAGGCGTCTCTGTGTACCGGCGCTTATTGTTTACAGTTTTTGTGCAGGCCTACAGGTCTTGTACAACAACTAAACTTTTTCCAATCGATGAAGCATATCATTAGATTGTTGATTTTCCACTAAAGGTATCAATGGCTATTGGCTATATAAATATTTTATTTAATTTATATGTTATAATAATAATTAATAATTTATTATTGTTGCAAAGAGAAATGTGTTGCCTATTTGCAATGCATTTATTAGTTGACCTCTCCCACCGTTCCAACCAGGAAATATTTCATATATTTTAATTGATTTATATGGAAAATGTCTTGAAGGCCATTGTTGGACACTAAACCTCTTAGATTGTAATACAATAACATGATAAAGAAAAGTTAACATAATTTTTCAGTGTTGCCAAGCCATGATAACAGGTTTCACGTGTACCTTGATGTATCATAAATTTATCATGTAACTTCCTACCTATGTACGACTTATGTTATGATGTAGAAAAGGTTTAAAACTTTGTAAAGAACTTGCTATTCTTGCTTGCTTGCTAAGAACTTTTCTATTATGTAACATAAGATTGATTTCTTGCATGACTCAAACATTTATTGATTGTGCATAGCAAAAGGTTGGGTTAGGTTTAAATTCTACTATGGATTGAGCTTAAATTGTGCACAAATTGTATTCATAACGGTCTTAGGATGTTGATTAAAAAATCTACGTAACATCATATTAATTTTTCTTTGATTTTATGAAGTTAATTGGGTTTAATTTTTTACATTATTTGTATTAATGATCGAATAAAATTGTAGGCACAAATAAAGCCAAAAAACGACATTCATCTAATGTATTTTTCTAGAAATCACTTAATAGATAGACCTATCCAGCCAGACCCTCTCGATCCATCGCCTTGTACAGCAGTGGTAGGGATGAATTGATACATCACTCGTGGACACATTCCTACACCTTCATTCACCCCAGATTCCTATCCACCCCTTATACCTTTCCATTCCCAGAACATCCTTTCTAAAAATACCCCCACACAGCATCTCCAAAGATGACATAGGCCCCGAGAGATTTTTTCCTCAAGGCTTCCTGTGTGGAGCTAATGTAAAAAAAATATACTTTGTACGTTTGAAAAACATTTGTTACCAACCGGTTTCGTTTAAATCTAAGCATCATTTGGTTTTAGACTTTTCGTGAGCTAGAAAGCAATGATTGAAAATACGACATATAGGTATACGAAAAATACGAATAATTGATATATATTGTTTTAACCAAAAATGATTTTTTTTTCAAAATTACATTTTTTTGTTTGAAGATTTTTCTGTCTGGGGAGGCACAACCTATTAATATAAATTCATTGAAGAAGAACACAAGACTAATTAATCTAAACGAAAATATGAAAAAGAACAAGACACACTTTATTATTCTCTGTCTTGTTCTTTTTCCTATTTTCGTTTCCTTCTTCAATGATATATTACATTGATGGGTACAATATTCAAAATATATTATAACAAGAATTATTCCAACTACAATTGTATAACTTAACTATCCTTTTACCTTCAAATAGTTTTAAAAATATTCAAATAAAATGATTCTGGTATAAATGTAACTGTGGGTATTTGAACCTAGTCATAAGTATGTTTTATATACTCGTACCTAACACGAATCTAAGGCGAAACTTAACAGAAACAAATCGGATGCAAAACACAGAAAATATCTTTACCAAAAATGAATTTTAACGTATTTTTTCAATTAGTCTTGTAATTTAAATCAACTAATTTAATTACCACACTCCAATGTCTAGCATTTTGAAACAAATCGATTAATATTGTACGTGTTTTCGATAGTCAAACTGATAACAAAACCGCTTTGAAATTGGCAATGTATTATTTGTGCGGACTACGCCGGGTTTCTTGCTTGACCACCCGCCCAGCGTTGAAATACCTAGACTGACGCTAGTTCTGATGGTATTGGTGCACATTATATTATCTATAATATTATAAATATATCAAAACCTGTATTAATTTTCCGGTTTCGACAGAAAACGAGGTCTGCATTACCTTCCATACCACCCTGGCGCTACGATTCCACGTTTTATATCTACGTTTTTAGTTACTTTGCTTTTTTATACGAATACCTTACAAGAGTCCTATCTGCTCCCATCTGGAGCCAGTGAGACTATGACATCCCCAATTGGGGTATGGTGTGAAGCTGAATGAGGTAAGTGAGAAGGGGAAGAAGCTAAGTGGAGGAAGATGGGGAAGATCCTGGCAATTCAGATCTTATCACCAAACACGGCTAAAGCCATTTCAAGCGACTTGCAATTCTGAATGGTGATCTTAGACTAGGATGATACTGAGAGTGTCTTCCATTCTGGAACGTGATGCAAATATAATATATATTTTTTAATTAATTTCTAATTGTGAAAAAACACAAATTAATTAAAAAAAAAATTATTTGCCCACGCCGGGATTCGATCCCACGACCTTCGGATTACGAGTCGAGAGCATTACCCCTCGACAATGGAGACCAGCTTTGCTAACCGGTTTCGCTTGAATTTCCATTTTTTTCTCTTACGAGAAAAGAGTTTTCAATTTTATACAACCACGATTAATTTAGGGTAAATGGTTGTTTACTAGTTCTGCATAATTTAAACCACGTTTTTAGTAGGATCGAATATCTTTTGCCTTATGGAACGAACAAAAAAAGCGACTTGTCTCAATTTTTAAACTGTTAAATTACGATTTCAAAGCTCCGTGACTCATGTTGAAAGTTATATCTCTTCTTGAAAATAGTTG
The DNA here is from genome assembly GCA_917880885.1 of Limnephilus marmoratus. NCBI lineage: Eukaryota > Metazoa > Arthropoda > Insecta > Trichoptera > Limnephilidae > Limnephilus > Limnephilus marmoratus. The sequence goes on along the minus strand of OU862932.1, from coordinate 2,142,331 downwards.
ATCTGACCTATGAATTCCAATGAACAAGCAAATTTCTTGGAGTCAGAACTCACAATTAGAGTTTTTGATAGGTGATTTAAATGAAAATATATATAATTTAGTGTCTAGTGTCTATGGCTAAAGTCTCTAAAAATCTTATAATTGCCGTAAATGGAATTTAATTTCTTTAATTTGCTGATGTTTAAAATAATTAAATTAATAATAATTACGACTTCTATTTTAAAGTAGCTCCTATTACTAAAATAGTTCCTAACTGTCTTTTACGAAGGTCTTATAACAGGTGGATTGGAACTAAGCGACAAAGGTCACCACGAGGTCATTTACGTGCAAAACAGAGTCATATTGTTACCTTAGGTCAGAATTATAACTGGTTAGATTTAATACACTACAAAGGCTATTGTAACAAGATTTTTTTATAGAGATAACGAATTTAATATATTGTTTATACATCTAAAAATTTGTTGTAAACTCTGCATTTGAAGTTTAAGCAGAGAATAATCAGATTTATCATCCTCGAAATACGCCCACACCGCATATCTTTTGATAGTCATTATTCTATGCTTACAGCTAATTTAATCAATTTGGGAGGTGGGTACGTGTACCGCCGCTTCGAGAACCATTTGTTGGATAACCAACACCTCTACCAGAGGTCACCCCAATGAGTTCGCTTTCTTTAGTGATATAGCAGTGGTACTCGGGTTAACGGGGTAAGCTTTTTCTAGGTCTTTACAGCAAATGATTTGGAGACACGAACCCGGATTCCTATCCACCCCTCATACGTTTTTCCTTCCCAGCACTTCCAGTCTTTCTTTCCTTAAGAATATCATCCATACAGCTGACTAATAATCATCCTCAAAGATGACGTAGGTCCTGAGAGAAAAAAAAATCCTTAATGCCTCCACTGTGGAGTTAATATAAAAAAACACAAAATAATAAATTAAAATAACACTAATGATTGTATTTCAATTAAAGTTTTTTTCTTAGTATTGCGAAATATTACGTGATTGATTTTTAATTCTTTCATTTAAAATAAAAGTTATAAATTGTAGAAACGTAAAGGTCAAGAACAAATAAAACTTGAATAATTAATTGCATAATAATAATTACTCTAAAGTTTATCGGTTGATAAATAGAATTTATGTAATGAAGGCGGAATGCAATGTCTACGTTATTTAGACGAAAGAAGTCTACATGTGAAAATAAGTGACAAAAATTCATACGCGTTTGGAGGAACAAATGGAGTGCCCCAAGGCTCCCATTTAGGGCCCATTTTGTTAATTATATTTATAAATGACGTATAATAATAAATAAATTTGGATAACTTATATAGCGCTGTTTTTGCGAAAAATCGCCTCAAGAGCGCTGTACAAATTAGCATGGATTTTACATTTGAATTTACTTAACTTAGAAAGCTAGATAACAACTCGTCTTGCAGCTATCAAGCGCATGGATTATTAGAATTCTAGCCCCCCGATAAATTAAATAAAATATATTTTTATATGTACGTACTTCAATTTACTTAACTATGTAGGGGGCTAGATAACCACTCGTCTTGCAGCTATCAGCTGTCTTGCGCATGGATCGCATGTATATATGGAGCAAAGTCTGCATAACCATCGCGAAATGTGATGACGTTTAGTTATTTTTTTAAACTGCGGATGTGTGCTCCCTCTACTAAAAAAGACTGATTAAATAAATTTTATCAAGATATGATTTGAGATTTTCACGGCCAAAAGAATTACAATAATTTATTTATGGAGTTCTATGCCGTGTTGTGTTTCCTCTATCTATAGATAACGTTTCTGACAGCGTTACAGTGTCAATCATCACGGCAGATGTGTAAAACACATAATAATGTAAAATAATGTTAATAATAACACATCTGACCTGATGATGGGCACTGTAATGCTGTCTGAATAGTTAACTAAATAAGAAGGAAGCGCAACACGGCAGAATACCCCAAAAATAAATCACTATAATTTCATCAAAATAATTTTATCATTATAATAATTTAGCGTGATTTCCAAATTTTGTTGCAAAGCTTTTATAAATATGATTATCTCGTAATATATCACTAATGTATTCAAATCAAATAAAGTTTTATGATTTTATTAAGAAAAATTAGTCAATCTAAAAGCGAAAGCATTTATTTATTTTAATTCTGCCCAAACTAATTTGTGGTAATGCATTCGGTGTTATATATTAAAAAATTAAATTAACTTCCTTTGTTTTTACAACCCAACTTTTATTACAGTCTGATATAAATAAAGACACTTTATATGGAAATTATTTAACTATTTAACTATTGAAGACTTTCAAACGAAATTTGAAAAAGAAAAATTTAAAAAAGATTATTTTGCATTTAGGAATTGCATCCAGGATCTTAGCCGTGCTGGGCTCTGCTCCAACTACTGAGCTACTTGCAATCGTACATAAAGATAGCAACTAATGAAAAAATGCTTTAAGAAAATGAAGATACTATTGGTAGTTTTTAGTCGAAGTACGATGCAGTTAAGAATAGAAGTAGAGCATCGCCCTGTCAAGGCTAGGGTCTTGGGTCCAATTCCTAGAAGTGATCGAATCTTTTTCTGATTTTTCAATTTAAAATTTTTGTTTCAAAATCGCTGATATTGACTACAATGATAAAATATTACAATTCGACGTTTTACTCATAAAGTTTTTTTGATTTTGCAATTAAGAGTTGAATTTCTCAACGCATTTTATAGCAACAACCCGTTCTTTCAGATCTCTTAATATGATTCGTTAGCTAATACCTGTTTTTTTTAATTAAATTAAAATTGGAGTGCAACTTAACAAATTGTACAAATAATAAATGCCATCCTTGAGAACTAAACCAAATTAATATCGCTAGTTTTTTGAGAATTAATATAATTAGACAATTTTAGGCAAAGTGGTAAATTAAAGATTTGGTAAATACCCCTAACTACTGCATTTTATTAGACACAGATTTTGAAAAAAAAAATACACTACATTTCAACTTAATTACTACAAGAAGCAACTAAGTAAGTTTGAATAGATGGTAAAAGATGCATTAAACTTCTATTTTCCTTCAAGTTTCAAAATTTTCCGAATAAAACGATCTCTTTGTCGCCATTTTGCTTTTTTTTATAATATGGTCCGCAACGTTTGGTGACTTAGAAGGGGTGCCCGAGTTCATGGAGTGACTAGTTGAGGGAGATCTTTTGACCTCTCCAGCAGGACTCTCTCTGAACATCGCCTTGCGCCGCAGTGGTAGGGATAGATTCACACGACCCCCAGATTCCTACCCACTCCTCGTATATGTTTTCCTTCTCTGAACTTCCTCTCTTTCTTTTCCCGAAAATACCCTACACAGCATCCCCTAAGATGACGTAGGCTCTGAGAGGAGATATTTTCAACAGGGCCCCCTGTGTGGAGGTAATGTAAAAAATATATATACATGAATCAACTTTTACCTAAGTTTCGTTTCAATCAATCTAAACACGCATGAATTACTTAATTAACCCACACTAAGAACCTAAACAACATGTTTAGTACATGTACATAGTTGTTTCTTGTAGGAATTGTTGTAACGAAGTGTAATTTTCATAATCTGTGCCTAAAAGTGCGCCGATTAGGGAAATAATTACCAAAGACTTTATTAATAATGCCGGTTGATTATGCAAGTTATAATTACTAAACTGGATATGGAAAAGATAAAAAATACTATTAATTACGTAAAATCAGTACAACGTTTCCACGAATACATTTTTTAAAAGGTTTTTCTGCAATATTGAAAAAACTTTCCAAAAATATGCGATCGGTTCTGTAAAAATGTCTTGTTTTACATAAAATATACCTGGCGTAGATTTTCTCCACAAGAAAAACACTGTAACAGCTGTTAGTATGGGTTACACGTAGAAATCCACCGATTAAAGAAATAACTTCTCCCTTCCTCGACAGATACACTTATTTCAACTCAATAATAAACGCTTCCGTCGATTTGTTATAATAGAAACTGTCCAATTGTCGTATTATTGTGTGAAAAAGGCGAAAAAGAAACTCCGAAATTCGATTGTCGTCAAAAATAAGTACAGAAAACAATGTAAAAAGCTTAAAACACAACGAAATCGAAAGGTATTTAAATGCTGGTTATAAAAACAGACGAAACGCTTACAAACTCACTCTCTATGGCCGTTTTTTTGTTAATTTTTTCAAATTTGTTGAACTTTTTTTCACTCGGACTGGTCACGGCACGAAGATTCACGAATACAACCGATCTCTTCCGAACTGCGGGACACACTGACGCTCGAGCGCTGCTATTCTCTCCAAAGGAGCGATTCTAGAACGTTCGGTCTCAAATCACGATGTTTGTTTTTTAATTAAATTAAACAGGTATTTTTTTTATTGTCAATGACTTTTGGTGCAAAGCGGTTTTGTCGATGATGCGTTTAAAAGTCACATTCTCTACACATGGATATGTAAAGCAGTTACGAGAATAATTATTTTTTGTCTGGTGTGTTTAAGGTACAATTAAGCGATATTGCGAGGTCAGTTTTAAATCGTTCAACATAACATGAATTAGATTCCTAGCTTCCGGGAAATAAAGCAATGTTTTAATCCTGTTATACATTACGAAGTCCTTGAAGGAGCCTGTCAACCAATTGTCGCATAATTCCACAGTCAAGGCTATTTCAAATCATTGACACATACGCAAAAATATGTTTCCGGAATATGAATAGCTAAAAATACTTTGATATTAATTTTAAAGAAAAAGTTGAATAATTTTTGGGTTGCCAGGGTTTCCACCAGAGAGTAGAAAGTACTAGCACGAACGTAAAATTTCTCAATCCTGACTTAAAAAACAACTGAAATGCCGCCCCTATGACCCTAAATTGAAGATAGCTTATACAAATAAATGAATAGGTTGTTAGTTTACTAATGTTACGAAAAAAGTTTCTAATTTATGTGCTACCTATTGCATAAATACCGTTGAAATTGTGACTGTTTATTTCTTTGAAAAAAAAATATTTTGCTGTCGAGGTGGCAAAAAAGTTTGTAAAATATTTTTCCAATTGAGAAGATCGGCTGTGTGAGTTTTAAGTCTGCTTACCTTCCCATGAGTGTTATACAAATAATATTTCTATATTTATTAGTTATTTGACTTACATTGGTAATATACTAGAAATTAGAAATTACACATGAATTAATTGTAACAAACATTGTATCTTGGAGGCGTATGAGTCTGTCCACCAACTGCATGGCAGGCCGGATCGGGAGAGACTGGTTGAGAGAGATTCATAACACACTGACCCCCAGATTCCTATTCACCCTCATACCTTTTTCCTTTCCAGAACATTATCTAGTTCCTTTTCTTTGAAGACCCTTCACACAGCCTCTCCAAAGATGTCCGGGAGGGGAATTGTTTTCTCAGGAATAATATTGACATTTACCGAGGTTAGGAAAATGAACAAATAAATTCTCCTTTATCTCAAAATGTATTTTTTTTTAATATCGTGCAACATTTCAAGTAATAATTTTGGATACACAGACGTAAATAATGAGAGAAGTAAAATTAAAATAGCAAGAAGAAGATTTTCTGGTTTCTAAACAATGCTAAAGCTATTTTAATGGAAATATAGTTAGTGGCTAAAGTTATACTGAAAGCATTTTCTATTAGTGGGTTAGAACGAACAACATTGTTTTGAAAATGCAAACAGTAGCAACAGCCCAAATACACAGACAGCAAGTTTTAGAATTTGTTACTGCAATTTGGATTTCGTCCTTTAGTTTGATGTCTTTAAAAATATTGGTATTAATTTCTAACTATTTTTTTGAAGTGAAAACATCTTCAGCACCGTTGTGGTTTGAAACTCGATTAAACGAAAAAGCGACACTAAAAGAGACAAACACAAAACATCTATAAGATTTAGCCTGCGAGAGAATGAGGTAGAATAATCGGTTTCCTCTTTGTGCGGTGCTTCGTAGCCTCTTCACTCTTGTCTACTTTAGTTTTCTGAAGATTTAACTTCTGCCGCCTGTGAACTGCGCACTTGCATTTTTTTAATAAGAAATAAATTTATTACCTACTAACAATAATTACAAAAAAATTCTGGGCACATAATTTTTTACAAAAAAAAAATATTGTTAAAAATATATATATATAATTTTCATCACCACGTTTTATAAGCGGACGGACTATATAAATCAGCCGCGAATTGACTCGGCAGTTACCTAATACTTTCACATATGACCGATTTCAAATCTATCAGAAACTATACTGTTAATCCAGCGAATGTGCACGCGAATGTACACCTTGGAGAAAATACGAATAAAGGTTAAAATCGTATATTGGATAAATGCACTTTGCGTTTTAGCCGAGCTAATTTGGACTTTATCGAAAGGTGGTGTAGAGGCTGTTTTCCAATTGTGTGGAAATGATGGAAAATTAATACTTTGTGCACGGTGTCCGGAAAATCAAGGAAAACTGCAATTTACTTCAAGGTTGGTATTTAAATTGATTCTAAGCCTTAGTACAAGCTGTTATCTCAAACTCTACGGGTTTGATTCCCGCCTAGCGCCAAATTAAGTTATTCTTGTTAAATAGGGTTTTTTAACAATTTATTGATATGATTAAAAATGTGTGGAAGATTTAATATTTATTTTTCTTATTCTAATTATCGCTCTATATTAAAAATGTGTAATTATTTTTATATTTTCATTCATTAGAAATATTTTAAGATCGATACAAAACCACGGTTGAAACTGGCCATGACGTCATTATGACGTAGGCAACGCTACTGGCTGGTAAGACAGCTATCAACGGGAACCGTTGTTGGCCGACGTGACGTCACTAACGCCATCCGCACGAAGAAAACGAATATATTGTTTTGGCGGAAAATCATTGATTTAAATGGCTTTAACCGTATTTGGTGACTAGATTTGAATAGTCAGATACCTGTCTATATATTCAAACCGCCTTACCATCTCCATTTACTATCTTACTTTATACTATTTTCCCCATACCCCAATATACCTACCTACCCTAATTCACAATATAGGTTAGTACGTAGGTACCCCAATTCACAACATACCTTTCTAAGCCAATTTTTATTTTTATTTTTTTATTTTTTTATTATTTAAGTTAAAAGAAATATAATATTTCGCTTTCTTAACTTAAGTACAGAGCATATATATTACAGGTGTAGTAGCAATATTTTTAATTTTGTTCCAACATCTTAAGTTTAAATAGTTTTATACTTAACTCACCAATTCATAATACAACCTACTTAGTAAGTAGCACCTACCCCAATTCACAATATACTTACCTACCAACCCTAATTCACAATATACCTTCTTACCCAATTCACAATATACTTTCCTACCAACCCTAATTCACAATATACCTTCTTACCCAATTCACAATATACTTTCCTACCAACCCTAATTCACAATATACCTTCTTACCCAATTCACAATATACTTACCTACCAACCCTGATTCACAATATACCTTCTTACCCAATTCACAATATACCAACTTACCCTATTTTGTTATTAGTTTTTGGGGTATTATGCCGTGTTGCGCTACCTCCTTCTTTAGCCTTAAAGCCTTTAGCGGCTAAAGAAGGAGGTAGCGCAACACGGCTTAATACCCCAAAAACTAATAACATAATAATTTTTGGCCGTGAAAATCTAAAATCGTATCCAACTTACCCTAATTCACAAAATATTTACCTCCCCAATTCACAATACAACCTACCTACCCCGATTCACAACATACCTACCTACCTTCCCCAATTCACAATATTATGCCTTCCTACCCCTGCAATTGGGGATTATTCCAAGTTTCAAAAAAACCACAGCAAAGTATACGAATGTGTTTTTACTTTCCTTACACTCTGTATATTCCATTTAATATTAAATAAGTTTAGATATATGTGAAATATGATTTCGGCTACCCATAGACGCTAACTATTACAGGTTTGTCACTAGTCGCAGGTTGTGACACTGACAGTTTCATTATTAAATTATTACAAACACACACCAGGAAGTAATCAAATATTTATTTTTTATGATAAGCTCCCATTTATAATGAGACGCAGTGGATTGTTTTGTCTGGTATGGTGATACTTAATATATATTAAAATCCACATGCCAAAAATGTATACATTCTTACATAGTTTGCCTCATATCGCCGCGAATATAAGCAATAGGCATAAAATTGCTTGGCAAAGGGAGTCTAGAGGTCACCATTTCAAGCGCAAAAGTAATTTTTATTTATTTTGTGAATAATCACAGATAATTTTAGCCATAAATAAAACGTTGTTTATTATATGCGTTCATAAATTACCAAGAAAAAAATGCATTTTTTAGTAGGTTACGTTTATATTTTTAATAAAGTAATTAACACTTTTATTTCAATTCGGTTCAAGCAAAACTATAGAAAGAGCCTCAATCTATTCAAAGCATATTTTTTTTGTATTTATAATATAAACCGATTTGTAATAAAGATTAATCTAAAATAGTAATTTAGAACTAAACTTCGCCTTCAACCTAACATAACCTAGATGTGTATTATCTGACTTTATTTATAGTAACTTGTATTTTGATGTAATATTTAATAACCTGGATACGTTTTAAGATTTTCACGGCCAAAAGCATTTTCGTTATTTGTTTTTGGGGTGTTATGCCGTGTTGCGCTACCTCCTTCTTTGCATCGTTGCAGAGTCCACCATCATCCGGATCTGCCCTGATGATGAACTCTGCAACCAAGTCCGAAACGTTGGCTTAAGAAGGAGGTAGCGCAACACGACATAACACCCCAAAAACAAACATCGAAAATTTATTAACCTAAATTAATAGAATTCTACTTACGACTTATTCCTATAATTTCATTTGTTTTTTACAATTTCCTGGAGGAGGTACTGAGTAAAACCCTCTACCATCTTAATGGATGCTACGTGGAAGGCATTGAAGAGATTAAGCAATAGAAGTGTATTGGGTAGGTACTGCGCGTTTTCATCCCGCGACAAAATATCCCCGACCAAACATCCTCCAACAAAATATCTACTTAAACCTAGCCTTACCTAACCTAACCTTATTTTATACAGGGTGTCCTAAAAGAAAGTTGATATTTAGTGGATCGATTTAAAAAAAAGTAAGAGTTCTATCGAAAAAATGTTTTTTTAAATACTAAAATACACAATTTGGGAATTTATTTCTGAAAAATAATATCGTCCAAATGTAAACCCTCACGTTCGCGGCATTCATTTAATCGAAAGGTAAAATTTCTTATGACGGCTCGCCAGGTAGGCTTCATGATGGCTGCCTATTTTCTTTTAATTGCATCAGGGAAGTCGGATTTTTGGCGTACATCTTAGATTAGAGATAACAACACAGGGAAAAGTCCATAGTGGTTAGGTCAGGACCACGAGGCGGCCAATTTATGTCACCTCTCCTGGAGATCAATTTGCCAGGGAAAACTCATGGCAGAGACGTATTGGACGTATGTAATGTCTTGCTGGAACCATGTTCTTTGGTTATAGCCAGTAAGTTTGTAGGGGTGCAGCATTAGGTATTTGTGCAAAATGCTGTGTAACGATGATCTATGCACATTTAAAGCACTTGCGCGCTTCCGAATCGAAAAGTTTGAGTCGTCTCGAAAAGACTGATAAACACTCTCTACGTTCTCTACCGTTCTCGATGACCTTGGTCGCCCGGATTTTGGTTTTGCCAGCGTTGTACCGATCTCTTCAAACTTTTTGATCCATTTTCGAATGAGAGGAATGCTTGGCGCATCATTGAATTGACAAAAACCTCAAATATTGCAGAATCTTCTACGCGCTACAGTCGCCGAATCACCATTTTTGTAAAACTCACGCACGTACAACGAGCGGTCTCTCCCGAGGAATGCTTCATAGCGGCTAAATTCCCAAGAACCAGACTACTGATTGACATACCCCCCGTGCCCCTCGAAAAAGTTTCGTTCACACTAAAGCAAAAATAATATCAACTTTCTTTTGGGACACCCTGTATACTACTATTTTTGAACAATAATTTATGGTCTTTACAGGACGTCTGTATTATTTTTGTCCCATTTTACTATTTTTGAACAATAATTTATGGTCTTTACAGGACGTCTGTATTATTTTTGTCCCATTTTACTATTTTTGAACAATAATTTATGGTCTTTATAGGACGTCTGTATTATTTTTGTCCCATTTTACTATTATTGAACAATAATTTATTGCCTTTACAGGATGTCTGTATTATTTTTGTCCCATTTTTTGTTAGGTTAGGTTAGGTTTTAGTAGATATATTGTTGGGGGATGTTTGGTCCGTATGATATTTTGTAGGGAATATTTGAAAAGTTGCGGAACGTGACAAATTAAGGACAAATTTTCCTTACTTTACATAATTGATCAACCATTTTCAAAGCCGAAAGTTCACTTTTATTCTGCAGAATGTTGTCGGTAGTTGACCGAGAAAATACAGATAGCTTCCTGTATGCATTTTTTTAAGAAAACCTCAATCCGGGCAGGCTATCAACCATTTTTTTTAAACATTTACTAAAGCAACAATAATCCTTCCGTCTCAACAATAATTGATCTCATTATTCTTGGTAAAAAAAAACCACGAAATGTTATATTGATTTTTTGTATGGCCTTCGAATTAGATATTGTTACGCGGTTTCCAAATTAAGGAATTGAAATTATTATTCGGAATATTCATTATATCCAATCAGGCTTCTGACAAGAGCACAAAACATATATTTGTATTTGATGTGAATACCGCACAAGAGTCCCAACTGCACCCAACCGCCTGGAGCCAGTGAGACTATGGCATCACCTAATTCCAGGCAATTTCCTGTATTCTGAAGGAAAATTTGTGATTGATTTTTTCATCAGTAATACTTATTCTAGATACCACTGTACTTAGGTGGTAGATACTTTCAGTACCGCCCTTTTAATGTGAATAAGAGTCCCAACTGCTCCCTACCATCTAGAGGCAGTGAGACTATGGCATCCACAATTGAGGTAGGCATGTTGTGAGGATGAATGTTTATTTATTTATTATTTATTTAATACATGAATTATCGAAAGTATATAGTTTTTTTGTGATATTTCACCCTCCATGCTAGGGATGACCCTGTGTTATGGCGGGTGAAGTTTACAGTTTGCGGATATACATTCATTAGTATAGGTTGAAATTTTTCACTAATTGATATTATGCACACAAATTCTTCTATAATAAGAGAGTTTATGTAGTTATATTGGATTACAAGAATAAGGTGAAGAAGTTAAAGAATTATTGGAAAAGATAAGTTATTATTAGCATATTAAGGAATTATTGATATATAGTTCACAGTAATCAGTTTTATACATATAATGCTGCTTAGATAGTAAATAAAGATATATTATGTTTTGCCTGCTCTTAATACTACGCACACAGATCTTCTATAATAAGAAAATGATATACTCATAGTTAGATTGGGTTACAAGAAGAAGATGGAGAAGTTGGAGAATTATTATAAAATGAGAGTTGTTAGATATAGATCATACTCATTAATCTTGTACATACAATGCCACTAATTTAGAAAATAGAGATATATTATGTTTTATCTGAAAGGTGATTAAATTGATAGAGTGTAAAGTGAATGGGTGTTAAAATTGTAATGTATTCCATGTGTAAGGATCCATTTCGTTATTTGTTTGTTAAAGGAATGGGGTTGACTCAGCTTTTTAGGTTTTCAGGGATAAGGTTAAAGATTAGGTGTAATGGGGAGGTGGTGGAAATAAGTAAAAAAATATGGGAGAGTCTCTGATTATTCAGATCTGATCACCAAACATGGCTAAAGCCATTTCAAATAACGTTTTCATTCTAAATAGTGGTCTTTCACCAGGGCGATTCTGAAAGTGCAGTCTAGAACGTACTGCAAGTACCTATGTATTATTATTTGGCTGAGGGCCTCCGGACAGGATAAAGCTCTTAACTAGTAATCCAAAGGTCGCGGGCGCGGGTTTAAATCCTAAAGTGCGCAAATAAAATTTTATTTGATTAATTTGTGTTATTTCACATAGTATATTCATGGTATCCTTGTGCACATTGCAGAGCGGAAGATACTATCAGTTTCGCCCTGGTGTAAGACCACTATTCAGATTTGAAACGTTACTTGAAATAGCATTAGCTTTGTTTGGTGACCAGATTTCAACAGCCAGGTACTTCTCCACCTTCCTTTTCTCCATTTCCTTCCCCTCACAGCACACCAAAATTGGCATGCTTCGAAGTCTGAATAATTACAGACTCTTTACTGTTTTATTTTTATTTTATTTTTATTTTTATTCAAGTCTAATTGAAACACACTGTATGAAAGATATGCATCTGTGTGAGTGATGTGACTGTGATGAAGTCAACTAAGAATGACAGACCGATAAGTAATTCAACCACAAAGAAGTTCCCTGCGAATTCTCTTTTAGTTGCTTTAAATTGTGTGGTGGCTCTTTCTTAGTTCGTTATAAGAAATAGAAGTTTCTTGTAACTGCAACAGATGGCGCTGGAATCAAATATTATCGAAATTTCAAGTATAGATATATAATCAAGTATTTTTTTTAAGCTGTGAAATTTCTCAAATTTTGAGCTCTTTCTTCATTAGTAAAACACAGCTTTTGCTTTCTGGAATTTATAATTAAACGCAGCTATTTTCGGTTCTGTTAGTTCTGCATTTTGGGAGGCGCGTATGTGTACCGAAAACCATTTGTTGGATAACCAACACCTCTGCCATAGGTCATCCCAGGTTCTTCGCTACGTTTGGTGACTTTGCAGGGGTGTCTGGGTTATGGGGTGAGATTAGTCAAGGTCCTGGTGACCGATGTGCCTGCCCACCTGCCCGCACTGTCTCGAAATAACACCTAGCACCGCAGTGGGAGGAATGGATTCATACATCCGCCACTCCTGGACACACTGACTCCCAGATGGGAAGATCTTTTGACCTCTCCAGCCAGGATCCTTCGACCCACGCCTTGCACCGCAGTTGAAGGGATGGATTCATATTTCCGTCACTTCTGGACATACTGACCCCCAGATTCCTACCCACCCTTCACACCTATTTCCTTCCCTTCTTCTTCCTTTCCTTAAAAAACCCACCACACGGCTTCCTCTAAGATGACGTAGGCTCTGAAAGAAATTATTTTCCTCAGGGCCTATGTCATCTTAGGGGATGCTATATGGAGGGTCTTTTTATAGAGGAGAAGGATAGGAAGTTCTGGGAAGGTAAAAGGTATGAGGAGTGGGTTGGAATCTGGGGGTCAATGTGTCCAGGAATTACGGACGTATGAATCCACTCCTTCAACACTTCAACTGAGGTGCAAGGCGATGGGTCGAAAGAGTCCGGCTGGAAAGGTCAAAAGGCCTCCCTCAACCAATCTCACTCCTAATCCTCGACCCACCACACACAAAAAAAAGTTAGTAGCTCGGATGATTTTAACTTTTTTGGTTTGATTCTTCGTTGGATTTTTTTACGTAACATTATTAAAAAGATTAACATTATTACTTTTTTGTTTTACTTTTTAATTATAATTTTAATTATGTGAAAATCTATTATTGGATATTATGTATATTATTTATGTTATTATTATAAGTGCAAAATATCTGTTGATTTTCCATAATAAATAAAACAATAAAATAATAATAATAAAAAATCTGTTGGTTAGCTATTTATTCATTTAAAAAAAAAACACCAACAAAAATGTTTTTTTAGGAGTGGTAAAACTATGCATGATTGGGTGAGAAATGTGGAGATTCACAGATAATTTCCAAGACTAATGTAAACGCAATGAGTAAGTTTAAGAAAGGGATGCTTAGCTTGTTTGAGCATATAGAGTGAATGGTATAAGAAGTCGTGGACACCCGAGGAAGACATGGCAAGGTCAAATGGACCAAATAGTAGAGTCGGGCCATAGAGTCAGAATAACAGCAGAGCATGTATGGGATGAGGTACGAATCTGAAAGAGGCAAGGAGTGTGTCAAAACCGAGTGGTTTGGCAGTCCATCCTCTGTGCCTACCCTGCGAGAAATCCACGTGATGGTTAGTTAGTTAGAGAGAGATATTACCTACAATGAACACCTAGGCATTAGTTACACTAAATTAATAAATAAAATAAAAGTTACGCTATTGATTCCATTTGTTTCGGGTTTCGTTTTTAACCGCTTGTTGATGTCTTCTGAAACAAAACCACTGAAAAATCATTTACCGTGCTACGTGAGCCCGGTATATGATTTTAAGCTCGGCTTCGCTGAAAGTTCGAGCTTATCGCGGCTTGGGACATGAGCCGTACATAGGTCGCAAGCCTAGATATCACCATAATAACATGGATTGTTTATGATTTTAATAGAGGAACATTTTTTTTTAAACAAATAAACTTATTGTCTATGTGAATACACTTCTACTGTCGTCGGAAGATTGCAATCTTTGAAAATCTTAAAGAACACAATTTTTTTCATGAACCTTAAATATTTTTTGGTTGGTCGATGATCTTTTACTAGTTGATTTTTGATAAAGTACTCCACTTCAATCAGCATCGTAGGTACTATATGCGAGGATCCTAATTCGCTACGTTTGGTGACTTAGCAGAGGTGCCCGGGTTCATGGGGTGAGGTTTGTCCGTATCTTGACGGTGGATTAAAGTACCCACCAACTTCATGGCAGGCCGGATCGGGAGAGACTGGCAAAGGAAGATCTTTTGACCTCTCCAGCACGACTCTCTCGGAACGTTGCCTTACACTTCAGTGCGAGAGATAGATTCTTCGTCCGTCTTTCCTGGATACACTGATACCCAAATTCTTGCCCACTTCTCATACCTTTTTCCTTCCCATAACTTCCTCTCCTTCCTTTCCCTAAAAATACGACCGCCTGCGTGGAGTTATTATTATTAAAAATGGTTCCATGCCAAGTCAACTCAACATCTCTTAGAAAAGTCATTAGAAGCTATGAATTTTTTTTTGAAAATAGCTGTTAATCCTAACCTAACGTTACCTACGAATATTTAACCAATTTTTTTTATTACCACTCTTGATGACCTTCCTGAGGTGGTTCTGAGTTGGCCGGTCACCATTAAAAATACTCACTTATAAAAAGATTTTAATAAAATCGTTAATTTTAGATTTGTTTTGGCTGATATCCGAGCCATCATATTTGATTTTTTATTTAAAATAATTTGTGTTCTGTCTAATGGCGAGTGGAAGTGCATTGTATAGCTTTGTTGCAAATTATCTAAAATTTCTTTGTCCAAAAGTTGTTTTAGTGAAAGGGATAAACAAGAGATTATGTCTGTGAAGTTTTCAGTTACAATATCACATATCGTATCAGTTCTATTAGAACTAGATGATCAATAAATCATTTTCTAACTAACCATCACGCTGTTTCCCGCAGTGGTAGACAGAGAAAACGGACCTCCAAGTAACTCGGTCTTGGCACACACTATTTTCCTCATTCATATTCATACATCGTCTCACACATACTCTTCTAATATTTTGACGCTTGACATTCTGATGCCGACTGAAGTATCTGAATCACTGGATTGTGTCATGTCTACCTCGGGCGTCCCCGAATTTTTCTTTACATTTGCGTCGTACATTCTCCTTACGCTCCTTTCTTAGTTCATTTGCTTTACATACCCAAACGATCGGAGCGTCACTCAGATCGTTACTCATTACACTTACATCGGTCTTGCATTATTTGCGGATCTCCCCATTTTCGCATAGTTTTACACTTGATTTTACAGACATACGCCTGATACGCCTCAGGTATCTCATTTCTTTCTTCAAGTCTAGTTCCATGCTTCACTGCCATACATCAGGATAGGTACCAGCACTTTGTTGACTGCTGGCTTTGCTTCTTAGGACAAAATACCACATTCGTGGCATACCATCTGAGCTAAAACACAGAAAATCTTTTTATCTAAAAGCAGAACCTTTTTAAAGGAAGAAAAAGAAACAGTTGTAGGAAATAAATTATTTTTATTCAAAGACATAAAAAGCTTACAACATAAAACGAAGACATTATTGTTCATAGTTTAAATAAATGGTTTCCATAAAATTGCAATAATTACTTGTATGTATTTAATAAGAAGCATTTATTTTAAATAATGAAGTAGACATTAAAAATATATAGTTAGGAGTACAATATTTCACAGATGCAAAAAAAAACAAGAAGAAAAATGGCAAGAGGTTTAGGTATACCTATAACTTTTTATCCACTGGAGCGACTAAAGTCAAAATATGGACCGTTTTTATTTTTCTGCGATTGACAGCGGTCCAAATTTGGACCTTATTTTTTTTCGATTTTTACGGTTTTAAAGTTTACGATTTTATATTATATATTTTTATAAATCCTACGAATATGTGATAATCGACAAAAGATAGGTTAATTCATTGGCTATACAGAACTATAATCAGTTTGTATGTCTCCATATTAAAATTCAGATGTATGATTTTTTTTATGTGAGCAAAAAATATTTAAAATGATTTCCAAAAAATCACGAGCAATCAGAGGAAACAGTTTTAAATCACTTACAACTAAGAGAGCCCCAAGTGTTCCCGCTTGTCTAGAATGAGGAATAATTAGGATATGTTTTTGTTTGAAGGGATAGGGAGAGGAATGAGATTGGAAAAAGGAAGATTATTACCTGGCTTTTCAGATCTGGTCACCAAATATGGATAAAGACAATTTAGCAACATTTCGATTCTAAATGTGGTCTTTAAACAAGGAGATACTGATAGTCCATGAAGGTAACTACCACTCAGCTGTTTCATCAATAAATAATCTATACATATAAAAACAAAATATGTTTGTTTCTGGGTTTTTGTGTGAGATGCCTAAGCGTTGCTAAACCATTCATCCGATTGCGATGTAACTTTGGGGGTTGGATGTGTGCATGCCCGCAATGATTTCTATATATAATAGTGAACTCTGGCATCGTGAAAATGCGTTGTTAAACCGTTTATCTGATTGCGAGGAAACTTTGGGTTGTTGTGAGCACGCCCACGAAGGTTTCTATAGAGATATACGGGTGAGCTTTGGTATTATGAAATTTGTATAAAAAAATTGCTATAGGTGGCACGCGAGCTGTTTGAAAACTGAGGTGAGGGAAAGGGGATGCGGGTGGGGAAGAAGAAGCGGAAGGGGAATAATTGGAGGACTGTAATATTACTTAGGCTAATTTTTATTCCGGAAAAACATTTCATTACAGTGGGAAAATTCTTTACATAGTAATTTCCCCCTAATACCGTGCAAGTGAAGCCGCGGGTAAAAGCTAATTTACATAAATGCTAGAAATTCGAGGATTCTTATGTTTAAAAGAAAATGATAAATGGCCAGATGATGTAGAAATATCAAAATATTTTAAATTGCACGCGTTTAAAATAATTAGCATTTAAATATTTTGATTAAATGAATATCAAACACTTTTTTAGCTAAATTACTTTATAAATATGTTTTTTTTCTTCTTTTTAATCTCATTTTCGTATTTACAATATATTTAAACCACAGTTAAATAAATGATGTGAGTCTCCGCTAAGTCTGGTTCTAGCCTTGGATGAGGACGCCATCTTTGTCTTTGTAGAGATCGTCGTTCACACTGTACAAAGAGGTCGCTTGTTCGCAGTTTACCTGAAAACAATTGAAAAAAATAATAAATTATTTTCCATTCATATACCTACTCAAAATTAGGTTTTTGATTTGATGTGGGTATTGACCGCATTCAGAACTCAAAATGAATGATTGATTACGATACTTAAATTTGGGATTTCACTCAATTTGGAAGGCGGGAATCATTTATTGGATAACCAACACATTAATTTAATTATTTTTTTCAGGTTCTCCATAAAACAGTTATACACCAAATTATTACGTAGATGATTACAAAATTTAAAAGAAGAACAAAAAAAAATCTATGGGGGCAGTTTCACTATATTGTGACGTATGTCAAAAGATAGTTACTGAACTCTCTATAGGTCCGGTTACATTTGTTATGTCGATGCTCAATGCAGAATCGTTAAGCAGTTGAATTGCTCTGTTTAATGGCGCCTTCTGAAAGGAAGAAGTTCTCGCTTTCGGAGCATAAAAAGTGCGTGAGATCTCCCACGAGTATACGCGTTAGGGACATATAGGTTAATCTCCTTCAACATGGATTCAGTACAGTAGGTACTGGAGATCAGCTTAAAAAATGTTTCCCCAAAAATCACACAGGTTTGTATAAAACTACTGGTGAACTCTGGCATTATGATATTTGTATAAAAAAATTGTGGCACGCGAGCTGTTTGAAAACTGAACATGCATGAGGTAGGGGGTTCGCAGGGGGGGAACCTGGGAGGGGGTAGGGGAACTCGGTAGGGGGGTTCACGGGACGGGGGAAGGGGGGAGTGAAGTTGGGAGAGAGAAGGTGGAGGAATCAGAGTGGGAACGCGAGAGGGGAAGGGGTCACGGGAGAGGAAGGGGAGGCGAATGGGGAACGGGACGAATGGGAAAGGACACGCAGGGAGAAACAATTTCTTTATTAAACGACATATCAACGCATGCCGGGAACCAGCTAATAATAAATAATACTTACATTATAGAACCAGTCGCAGACCCTGTAGGCCTGGTTGAAGACGGTGCCGTTAGGACAGAGGAAGGAATACTTATGTCCTGAGGGTACGCACCAGTGCCACACCTGAAACCAGCAAAAATAGTCAAAATTATCACTTATTACTTGCAAAAATCACCAGGATTTGAGATGAACACACAGACCCAAAATTTCGCCCAGCACTTCTGTTGGCAAAAAAGTCGTCCACCAAAATGAACAGGGTAGCTGACTAAGAAAAAAGCCAATGGGAAGTACCTATATGATTTGATAGATTAACAGGGTTATACCAAATTTATAAACGAATGCCGAAATTATTTGAACTTCTGCAAATAAACAGGGCATTTGACTGGAAAATAATTCTTGATTTTCAAAATGAACAGGTCGCACGGCTAATTAATGTGTAGTTTTACAGTTAAACCTGAAATTATACATTTTTAATGGTCCCTTGAGTTCAACAGGAAAATTAGCTATAAAAAAACAACTCCAGGAGGTTTTTGACTCCTCGTGTGAACAGAATGAACTCTAGTATACCGTGTAGATTTATGGTAAAATTTCATGTTTAGGTACTAATGAATTCGAGTAGGACAGGAGCCACTCTGTTCGTAGCAACAGGGCATATCGCCATCACTAACTAACCCGGCACAGGGTGTCGAGGTCAGTGCAGTACTCTTGCAGGCGGGTTGCTATCAACAGACTATGAACAGGATATTTCACCACTAACTATCCTGGCACTGGATGTCGGGGTCAGCACGGTATCCACTACGGGCAGGGGTTTATCAGGCTACTGTTGTCAACAGTGTGAACAGGGCATGTAACAACTAACTTAACTGGCACCTGGCATTAGGTGTTGGGGTCAGCACAGTACTTGTCCTTGCAGGGCAGGGGCTCGCCCGGCTACTATTGACAATAGACTATGAACAGGGCACATCACTACTAACTAACCTGGCACTGGATTTCGGGGTCAGCACAGTACTTGTTCTTGTAGGGAGGAGCTCGCCCGGCTACTGTTGACAACAGACTATGAACAGGGCATATCACCATTAACTAACCTGGTACTGGATGTCGGGGTCAGCACAGTACTTGTCCTTGCAGGGCAGGAGCTCACCAGATTACTGTTGTCCATAGAACATAAACAGGGCATGCCATCTCTAACTAATCTGAAACTGGGTATCGGGGTCAGCACAGTACCTACTACGAGCAGGGGCTCACCACGCTACTGTTGTCAATAGAACATGAACAGGGCACGTCACCATTAACTAATCTTACTCTGATTTTTGGGGTCTGCATTGTACTTATTCTTGGAGTGCAAGGGCTCGCCGGGCTACTGTTGTCAACAGACTGAACAGAGCATAACACTAATTACTAACCAGGCACTGGGTGTGGGGGTAAACAAAGCACTTGTTCTTGAAGAGTAGGGGCTCGTCGGGGCTACTGTTGTCAACAGACTATAAACAGGGCATGTCACCAATAACTAACCTGGCACTGAGTGTCGGGGTCAGCGTAGTATCCCGGCTGCTTGTCCTTGCAGGTAAACGGCAGTCCGCGGGGTACCGAGTTGTAGGTCGGGTAGGGCAGAATTTCTCCAGGGCCACTGTTGTCAACGGAATTATCATCTTGCGCCTGGAATGTTAAATAAATTGAATAAATATTGTGTTATCACCAGCAATTGGAAATTTTATTAGAAATACCACCACGAAAAAATAACGATATTTGCCAGTGAATAATTTATCAATCCAATTTATACCTACACACAGCTAATATAGAGTTAATATACACTTAAATCACATCGCAATCAAGACCCTTTAACCAAAAGACACAAACATCCATGTATTCAGTAAGAAGTAAAACAATTATAATTTTTAGTGTGACATTCATGTGAAGATAGGAGAAGCGGCAATTTTCCCGTTGACGATTTCTCTAAAATACTTTTTGATAGGGTTCAATTAAATGTACTTTGTCTTTAATGGTTCTGATTTCTACTGGTAGGTTAATAAAAAAGTATTTTTTATCTTGGTGTGTATAATGGTGTTGGGCAAAAGAAGTTTTTAGTTTGGGGCATTCAGAAATAATTGATAACAATGATAACTTTATTTTAATACTACTTATTGAAAACGCTGGGAGAATATCCAATTTATCCAAAGCACATTTTTTTGCATTTGTAATGTAAAGCGATTCGTAGTAAAGATTAATCTAAAGTAGGTATGTTAAAATCAAAGACGTTACATACTGTAGACGTGGGGTAGAATTGCACTGGTCTCAATTTCTAGTACTTTAGTACTAAACTGTCACTCGTCGAGTAAGGTCATGTCTTACCAGTAGGAAAATTGCATTAAAAACGAGCCAAAATGCCCTCCTGTGTGATGAGAAAATGTTTCCATTACACGGCAAACACGAGTAAAAGTGAAGAAATAACATTTCATTTATATGTACACACAAATTACTTATTATTATAGATTATTATAAGCAATACAATTAATTTTCATGTTCCCCGTCCGACAATTTTGTGCATCATTAGAGAAAAAAACACACATTTTTTTATTGTCTTATGGTACGGCCACACTGAGGCCAACTTCCAATTTCAAACTTTCGGAGGATTGTGTAGAAGGGTACTTTGTGCGTTGAAGTTCGAAATGGAAGTTTGGCTTTGGTGTGTAAGTAGCATATCTTTTTAATACACGAATAACTTTTGAATTAAGAAATTACTGAAAACCGCTGAAAACAAAAGAGTGTTGCTTACTTGACACATTATTTTGCGAGTATGTGAGACTATGGCGAGTCTATTTATATAACGTCATTGGCTAAAATGCTATCCTTGTTCATTGATCCCTTCGACAGCGGTACATAGTCGGGAAACACGCCAACACGTGCCCAACATAATGTAAAAAAAACTTCAAATGAAATAACACAAAACTGCGCAATGCTAATTTTATGTTTATATTATAAATACACCATTTTTTAGCCTATTTTTCAAAAGAGAATCAACCTGATTTTACCTAGTTATAATGATTATAAATTTAATGTGTTTTTGTTCGCAATCTGTGGTCAGATCTCCATCATCAATTTATCATCTCTTTATTTCCAAAGCACGAGATACAACTTCCGTTTACCATTTCAACTCTTGTTTCAACATATCACCATCTTGTTTTAAGTATTCTTAACCGTTAATTTACTGAAGCAACACAGTCATATCTCTGCCATTGTAATGTCAAACTTATATAACTTATTATTGTTTACAGTTTCTGTTATGATAAGATCAAATTTCAATCTTTAAACCCATTATTACTCGTGTTATGTGTAGTAGGTTGGTGGTATTTAATTCGGGGTTCTGAACGTGTAGAGGATTGACTTAATGATGTAGCTACTTTAAAACAATTGTAATAATTCAGGGCTGTAAATAAGGGATTCTAATTATTATTATTTTTATCTTTCATGTGTACTCTTTATCGCTGTTTATATCTGTTAATTTAGCTATGTTCTTTTAAACAAACTTTAGAACAAACTATTCATGTTTAAGTTTATAATAATATCAACAAAGTACGAGTAACTACACATTTCTCTGTAACTACTATCAGAGTACCTTAAGCATTTCTGTTTTACTCTTTCAACTATGTACTAAACTTTGGCATTAACCTTCTTATAAATGTAAAACCGACAGTGATGAGGTAGCAAAGGTAAAATCATGCAATGTCCAGTGTTTTACATATAATGACCTCCACGTGCAAAGTCGTATCTTCCCCAAGCATAAACATTCTAATAAAGTGTGTTTATCGGAAGTGACCTGCTAGTTAAGTATATTTCTGTATCTATTTGTAAATAATCAAACTAGATAGAGCCTAAAAATTTATAATAAATTGTATAGCGCCCTTGAGGCAATTTTTCACAAAAACGGCGCTATACAAATTACCCAATTATTATTATTATTATTAATAGTGAGCTCTGGTATCATGAAATTATGCGTTGCTAACCATTCATCAGATTGCGAAGAAACTTTGGGGATTTGATGTGTGCATGCCCGCGATGGTTTCTATATATAATAGTGAGTTCTGGAATTATGAAATTTGTATAAAAAAATTGCAATAGGTGGTACGCGAGCTGTTTTAAAACTGAATGTACCGGGACTGAATGAATGGAATGCGGGAGAAGGAGGGAACTCGGGAGGGGGGTTTGCGGAACGGTGGAAGCGGTAGAGAGGAGAGGGGAGTGGGGGGATGGAAGGCGGAGAGGGAACGCGTGAGTGGAGAGGAAGGGGAGGCGGAAGGGGAACAGGACGAATGGGAAAGGGCACACAGGGAGAAACAATTTCTTTATTAAGAGGCATAGCAATGCGTGCCGGGAACTCACTAGTAAATAAATAAACAACACATCCTTTTATATTTTTTAATCATAGATAAACCATGATTGCCAGACACCAAAAAGGTTAAAAAATCAATTATATTATTATTTGTTTGGCAATCTGGCAGTTATCTGAGTAATAATATTGACCCACGCGTCTAATGAGGTTAATCTACTGATTCTTCTCGCTGTGTAGTAAATTCATACAAAACTCCATTACCCATTGCATAACGGTTAACAGTTCAGAGATTAAATCACAATAAAAATTAAAAGGCATGTTTCAACAGGTGCTAACTTGCCAACGTGAACAATGATATTCAAATATAATTAATAAAATTGTTTTGAAATAATTCATGAGTTTTAATCTAATCTATATTTTTTCAGGGTTGGCAAATTTGAAAAAAGGTTTCGTTGTTTTTTTTGTGTTTTTACTTCGATGCTCACCTAAATAGGTCCCAGAAACGTGCCTTCAGGTTATGTTTTTGTTTTCTTATAGAACCATGAAGAAGGCCCTAAAGAAATTAGTTTTCCTCACTGCCTATGACAACCCTGGGGAAACTGTGTGGAGAATCATTTTATGGAAAGGGAGGAGAGGAGAAGTTCTGAGAAGGAAAAACGTATGTGTTAAGGAATGAGGGACGTATAAATTTATCACTCTCACTGCGGTAAAAGGCGGTGGATCGAGAGAGTCCGGCTGGAGAAGTCTAGGTTAGGTCTCCCTTAACCAGCCTCTCCCGATCCGGCCCGCCACGCAGTCTAACCTAACCTAACCTAACCTGTAACCATTACGGGGGTGTTGATCATCCAAAAACTACTTGGGGTGATCTATGATCTATGACAGGGGTGTTGATCATCCAAAAAATGGTTCCCGGGGCGGCAGCACCTATTCCCGTCTCCCAATTTGATGAACTTAGCTAGCAGAAGATTCGAACCCCCGACGCCTGAATGGGAGCCAGCCGCATTTGTCAACTCAACTGTTAACCGGTCAATGTATCCGACTGATAACGACGATTACTCACAGATTACTCACAGATTTCAAAATAAAAATTGTCGGTACGTTTTTTTAGTGTTTATGAATGCTCTACCATGTAGCGAATTTTCATCAGTTCCAAAATGAATATTCTTACCTTCTTAAACATTTTTCCGGAAAAATGTTTAAGAAGGTAAGCAAAATGCTATCACGTAAATCTCATCGAAGTATGCTACACATAAATACAATTTAAAAAATATGTTTTTTTTGTAATTTTGTTTTTTTATTTAAAATAAATTATTGGGAAAACAAACAGTTAAAATATTTTATGAGATGTGATAAAATTTGTAGGTATTATTATACCAATTTTATTGATCCAATTAAATAGTTCTTCCTTAATTATGAACGAATTTGGGAGTCGGGACTGGAACTACCGTCGACCCGGGAACCATTTATTGAATAACCAACACCTTTGCCATAGGCCTTCCCTAGTGGTTCGCTACGTTTGGTGACTAAAGGGTGAGAATTTTTTTTTTTTTTTTTTTTTTTTACATTAACACCACACAGGAGGCCCTGAGGAAAATAATTTCCCTCAGGGCCTATGTCATCTTTGTAGATGCTGTGTGGAGGGTCTCTTTGAGGAAAGGAAGGAGTGAACATGGGTCTTGAAGAGACCCATGTTGTAGGAGGGAGGAAACACAGAGGCCGGCAAATCGTTCCACAGCCGAGCCGTTGAACTCAAGAACGAGTCATAGAAACGACCCGTTCTCATGTGAGTAATGTCAACCGTGTACAAATGTTGGGCGCGTGTTTGGCGTGTTTCCCGACTATGCACCGGAGCCGAGGGGATCAATGATGCTAGTTCCTCGGAGCATCTTCCATTGTAATACCGGTAGAACAAGGACAGCATTCCCACCTGACGCCTATGCTCTAAAGATTGCAGTCCGTCTGTTAGGATGGGAGAATCTATCAAACGGACCGCCCGTTTCTGCACAGAGTCAAGGGTTTTTTTTAGGTATTTTGGAGCTCCAGACCAGAGGTGGCTGCCAAATTCAACCGTGGGGCGCACTTGCGATTTGTACAGGGTTAGCAGTTGGGTACTATTAAAGTATCTGCGGGCCCTGTACAGTACGCCCAGTTTCTGAGAGGCTAACTTAACTCTGGTTTCGATGGAGCCCCCGTACCTGAGCTGGTCACTTAGAGTTACACCAAGCATATCAATGGAGGTCCTGTTCGGAAGGTTGCTTCCGTTGAAGGAGACTAGATTTTCATTTCGATCCCTTTTAGACGTTATCAAACATGATTGGGTCTTTGAAACATTAAATTCGACGAGGTTATTCTTACCCCAAGAGAAAATACTCTCGAGGTAACCGTCCATTCTTTGCTTCAAAGCCCTCCGAGCTATTGGAGTTTGTGTGCCCTTTGGGGGCTTGTCAAACAAAAAGCTATCATGGACTGTACTGTCATCCGCGTAACAATGAATCGGTGCACATGACAAGAGGTCATTGATGTGCAACAGAAACAAAGTCGGTGACAGAACCGATCCCTGTGGGACGCCAGCATTTATCGAATGCGAAGAAGAGGTGAAACCGTCAGCAACCACCTGAATCGACCTCTCCCTCAAAAAGTCGGCAATCCACTTACACAAGGATGCGGGAAGTCCGTAAGAAAGCAGTTTGTTGACAAGCCCTCGGTGCCAAACCCGGTCAAAGGCCTTGGAAATATCCAGTGCAACCGTTTGGGTCTCACCAAAACGTTCCAGGCACCGCCCCCAAACATGCGTCACATACGCGAGAAGATCACCGCACGAGCGGTTCCGCCGGAATCCGTATTGACGGTCGTTAATAATTTTGTTCTTCTCGAGGTATGTGAGCAGTTTGTCGTTGATCACACGTTCCATTACCTTAGACAGAACTGATGTGATCGCTATGGGGCGGTAGTTGGCTGGGTTGGAGCGGTCACCCTTCTTTGGAATAGGGTGAATGATCGCTTTTTTCCAACCAGAGGGCACAGAACCAGACTTCAGGGACATTTTGAAAAGCTTCGTCAAAATTGGAGCTATTTCTGCAGCGCACCTCTGCAATACCAGGGCAGGTATTCCGTCAGGCCCACTAGCTTTATTAATATCAAGCCCTCGTAAGACTTGGAGTACATCCCGATGCCGGATCCTCAGCTTTTTCATATGAAAACCGCAGTGAGGAACCGACGGCGGGGTAGCACCTTGATCATCGAGGGTCGAGTTTTCCGCGAACATTTTGCCTAATAAGTTAGCCTTTTCGGCGGCGGTATTTGCTAGAGAGCCGTCAGGTCTGGTAAGAGGTGGCAGACTGGATTTGCAGAAATTGCGACCTATTGAGCCCGCAAGCGACCAGAACGCTCTGCTGCCGTGCGGGCAGGCAGCCAGCTTTCTACTGATCTGCAGGTCGTGCTCGAATTTAGACCTATTAATGATCCTCTTGCTTTCCTTTGCCATTTTGTTATATTCTGTTCTGTTTTCGGACGTTCGAGATGTGTTGTAGGCTCGGTAAGCCGCGTTTTTTCGTCGCACTGCTTCAGAGCATTGTCGACTGAACCACGGCTTTGAGCCCACACCAGTTTCTTTAACAGTGGATTGGATGAAGCCATCCATCGCGGATGTGATGACTTCACCAATTTCCTGGGCACATCTTGAGGGATCCGAGGTCCGAAAACAGACAGCTGACCACGGGAAAGCATTAAAATGTGCCCGCAGACCAAACCAATCTGCTGATCTATAGTGCCACACTTTTCTCTTCAGCCGCTCGTTTGGCGGTCTGAAGGTTACGGGGATTGACGTCGTCACCAGGCAGTGGTCGGACGATCCTAAAGGCGCTGTGACGTCAATCTTGTAGCCGTGTGGCACAGTGGTTAAAAACAAATCTAACAGATTGGAGCGGTGAGTCTGGACATCAGGAACCCTTGTCGGCCCCTGAACCATTTGCTCCAGTCCATGGCAGAGGGCAAAGGATTCCGCCTCTCGTCCAGCCGAGTCCGTTGGTCCTGAGAACTTTAACCAAGGTTCGTTATGAACATTGAAGTCCCCCAGGACCAGAAACTCTGCCGTAGGGAAGCGGGGCAAGAGGTCATCAATAGTATTACTTAGATGTTTGAAGAGTTCGGACGTATCTGAAACGCTAAGGTTCGGTGAGCGGTATAGACACGCGTAAAATCTTACCGTACTGGCAAGATTGACACGCACCCACATTACGTCGAATCTGGAGTTCTCCAGATTCAACAGTCGCACACAGTTGACGTCAGCTCGGCTGAAGAGACAGACACCTCCTTTGGGTCTGAATTTGCCAACGAGGGTGAAGCCCGGGCAATCCAGATAGGTGGCGTCTGTAGGCTCGGCTATCTGCGTTTCGGAAAGGAAGAGAAGGTTAGGGCGTTGGGAGAGAAGGTGTTGGTGGACGAAGTTTAAGTTTTTGTGCAGGCCGCGAATGTTGGTGAAATTCACCAACAGCTTTGGCCTGCACCGGGGACTCCTGCTTCTCGCCGTTGTGATAGTGATATTACTGTTGTTTGTGCAATTCATGATTTTATATGGTTTTTTTTTTTTTGGGGGTTATTAGAAGAAAGGAAGGTCCGGGAAGAAAAAAGGTATGAGGGATGGGTAGGAAAGCTGGGGATCAGAGTGTACAGGAGTGACGGACGTATGAATCCAACCCACCCACTGCGGTGCAAGGCGATGGGCTGGGAGAGTCCAGCTGGAGAGGTCACCCAATGCGCCCCAAACGCTACTGCTGGGTCCCCTCCGGTCACGAACCGGCACAACAGCAGCGGCAGGGTTTTTGCACTCGTTGATGGGGCAGCCCACCCTCAGTCGTGAGCCTGAGGGTCGGGCCCCTGTACTACCGAGCGACCCGGACAACGGTAACCGGTTGTAAAGGGTCTCCCTCAACCAGCATCTCCCAATCCGGCCCGCCACGCAGAAGGTGGGCCGACGCACTCGCCATCAAGACCCAGACAAACATTACCCCATGAACCCGGGCACCCGTGCTAAGTCACCAAACGCGGCGAACCACTTGGGGTGACCTGTGGCAGAGGTGTTGGTCATCCAATAAATGGTTCCCAGGGCGGCGGTACCCATACCCGCCTACCAAATTAGCCTAACTAATTGTCAGGGTTTTGGCGGCGGATGCGTCTGCCCACCAGCTGCATGGCAGACCGGATCGGAAGAGAATGGTTGAGGGATTCCCTTTGACTTCTCCAGTCGTACTTTCTCGGAAAATCGCCTTGAATCGCAATGGGAGGAATGGATTCATACGTCCGTCACTCCTGGACACACTGCTCCCCAGTTTCTTCCCCTATACCTTCTATGCCTTTTTCCTTCTATAACTTCCTTTCCTTTCCTTAAAAAGACTCTCCACACAGCATTCCCAAAGATGACGTAGGCCCTGAGGGTAATTATTTTCCTCAGGGTCTCCTGTGTGGAGCTAATGCAAAAAAAGTCTATTTCTCGTAAATTTCCTTAAGGCTATTACGTTGCTTAGTATTTATATGTCTGCTAAGTGACAACCCTTCTCTTAGTTTTAATTTTAAATTCAATAGAAATTCAAAAAAACTTTTTGAATCTAATTTGCGAAAGCATCGAGAGATGTCGCCAGTATCGGTCTGTGGTAAATCAACGTTTTCCCGCGCTCATTTGACGTTTTGCCCAAGAAATTATAATCACAACAAAGATGGCGTAACGCATCGACATTTAGGCATTTTTCTGTAATTCGAGTATTGTAATCTCAGAATATAATTGCGGGCGTTGGAGGCTAATTTGGTTGAAGATCTTTTGAAATTGATATAAGGTTGGATATAATCGGTGAAATGAGGTAGTTTGGAAATAGGTTATTTAAGGAAATTGTGAAATAGTTCAATTCTGGAGAATGAAGACCTTTTGTTGTTTTTGTTGTATGTTATTTTATTTTTGTTACTTCCAAATCAGTATGCAAATTTTAGAATGTAAGATTTTTGAATTTATTTTTGGTAAACTTTTGGGATGACGGGAAACGCTTAATTTTTTTTAGATAAAAACCTCTTGTTTCACCACCTTTATCACTATAAAATTCAACTATTTGCATTCGGGGCGATGGAAAACACTGCATTCAAAAGTTTAATACAAAATGTCACAGAATGCGGACATAAATTATTGTAAATGGCTGTCAGCTGTCATCCCATGTCATCCCATCGGGTGGCACCCGGTGCGGGCCGCCCCCACGTAGCTATGCCACTGTGTCTATCTTCTTCTTTTATAAATAAAAATGAATCGCCGAAATGTATGTACACGCATAACTTCCGAACGACTGCACCAAATTGGAAAACTCTTTTTTTGTTGTGTTCGTTATTGTCAGAACAAGGTTTGTTTAAAACTGCTGGTGAGCTCTGGCATCATGAAATTTGTATAAAAAAAATTGCAATTGATGAATGTATGGAATGCGGGAGGCGGAGGGGAATCTGGGAGGGGGGAGGGAAACTCGAGAGTAAGGTTCGTGGGACGGGGGAAGGGGGGGAGTGGAGTGGGGAGAGAAGGTTGAGGGGGCGGAGTGGGAACACTAGAGGGGAAGGGGACGCGGAAGAGGAAGGGGATGCGGGAGAGGAAGGGGAGGCGGAAGTGGAACGGACGAATAGGGAAGGACACGCAGGGAGAAACAATTTCTTTATTAAATGGCATAGCAACGCATGCCGGGTACCAGCTAGTAACTTATAATCGTGGCGATATAAGGCACACTAAGAATACATATGTACCAGTGGAGGTTCGTGAGTTTTCAGTGAGCTAGAGTGCTAAGATTGAAAAATACGACATTACTGATGTTAAGCTGAAAATCTTTTTTTTTTCTAATTTCAAATTTTTGTATGAAGATCTTTCAGTATGTGGATGCGGCGCATCCCTTGACTAAAAGAATCCAGAAGATCTTTATATAAAAAGTTGAAATTTTGAAAAAAAAAATCATTTTCAGCTACAACAACATCAATGACGTCATATTTTTAAATGTTAGCGCTCTAGCTCACTGAAAACTCACGGACCACCACTGATATGTACATGTTTAGCTTGTGGCTTCCTCTCAACAATCACTACTAACCGTCTAGACAAGACTCGTAAGATACTTAATAATATCATGTACTAACAAAGAAGTGAACAAATCTTGAAGTCAAACCGTGTGACATCTACTAGTGATGTAAACTTACCAATCTCAAATCTTTTAAAACAACACCGACCTGTCAATCAGGTTCACAAAACTCAAAGAATAACAATATAATAAACAATTTTTGTAAACGCGACATTGGCTAATCATACATAATAATGCGATATGGTCCCACGACGCCTTACCAACTTTATTCACACGTCCAACCACAAATAATATTGTAACCTATCATTATTGTAACGGCTGTATTGACGCAACGGCGGCCATTTGCCGGGAAAATTTTGAAAAAAATTAGTACCTAATTAACGTGAACACGATGGTGTGACAGTCATTTAACTTGTGTAATTAATACACGTTGATCGTAACCTTAGAGGATGTGTGACGCGTTAAAAAATGCATAATTTTAGCACTGTGGAATATTTCGCTTAATGAACTTTGTGGACCATCCGCATTTTTGAACGACAGGAATATTACGCTTTATGAACATAGTGGAACATCCACAATGTTGAACGACGCGGAACATTACACTTTGTGAACTTTTTGGAACATCCACATTATTGAACGACGCGGAACATTACACTTTGTGAACTTTGTGGAACATCCACTTTATTGAGCGAATTTATGGAACATCCACATTATTGAACGACGCGGAATATTACGTTTTGTGAACTTTGTGGAACATCCACTTTATTGAGCGAATTTATGGAACATCCACATTATTGAACGACGCAGAACATTATGCTTTGTGAACTTTATGGAACATCCACATTATTGAACGACGCGGAACATTAGGCTTTGTGAACTTAGTGGAACGTTCACATTATTAGCGAATTTATGGAACATCCACATTATTAAACCACGCGGAACATTACGCTTTATGAACTTGGTGGAAAATTTACATTATTGAACGACAAAGAATGGATTTTTTTTTAAATATTTATTCCACACAGTAGGCCACGAGTAAAATATTTTCCCTCAGAGCCTATGGCATCTTAGAAGATGCCGTGTGTAGAGTCTTTTGGTGGAAAGGGTGAAGATGAAGTTCTGAGTAGGAAAGGGGTATTAGGGTGGGAAGGAATCTGGGGATCAACGTGTCTAGGAGTGTTAGACGTATGAATCCATTCCTCCAACTAAGTTGCAAGGGGATAAGTCCAGAGAGTTCAAAGAGGTCAAAGAGTCTCTTCAACCGGCCTCTCTCGAACTGGCCCGCCACACAATAGGTGTGCAAACACATTTGCTTCCAAGACCTAGACAAATCCTACCCCTTGAAACTGAGCACCTTACTAAGTCACCAAACGTAGCGAACCACTTTGGATTACTTGTGTCAGAGGTGTTGGTTTTCCAATAAATAATTCCCGGGTGGGGATACCCATACCCGCCTCCCAAATTACCAGAGTATAAGTGAGTACGCACTCCCAACTATCCGTAACCGGTGAGACTATGGCATCCCCAATTGGGGTATGTTGTGAGGCAGACTGTAGTGGGGAGGTGAAGGCGATGGGGGAAATGAAGCTGGGGAATTTCCTGGCTATTCAGATCTAATCACCTAATTTCAAGTTACATTTCGATTCCGAATGGTGATCTGAAAGTCTCTACCACCCGGAAAGTGCCGCAAATATGCTTTACTTATTTATTTTTTAATTTACAGGTATATTGTGAAATAACACAAATGAAATTTTCTTGTGAACGCCGGGATTTCAACCACCGACCTCCTCATTCATAGACGAGAATTGTTATTTTTCATTCATCTATAAATTCATACAACGGAGTCCTGGTACCTACCCTGATGTGCCTATGGCAGTGAGGCATGGAACTGGCAGAGGAAAGACGAAAGTAAACTGAATGCTGTTGAAATGAGATCCCTGAGAGAAATGTGGATATCCGCAAAGAATGCAAGGCTGATGTAAGCGTCATGAGTAAGATTAAGAAAGGGACCCTCAGATGGTTTGGGCATGTAGAGCGAATGATAGAAGAAAATAGTGTAAAAAGAATACATGACACAAATGCGAGTGAATGGAAGAAGACGTCGGGGACGCCCGAGGAAGACATGGCACGATCAAGTGAATCAAATAATTGAGTCAGGCCATGTCAAAAGTCAGTATAATAGAAGAGTATATATGAGACGGTGACCCGAAAATTCGTCCTGCGACAATTCATCCGGCGACAGTTCATCCTGCGACAGTTCATCCGGCCGACAGTTCATCCTGCCGACAGTTCATCCTGCCGACAGTTCATCCCGCCGACAATTCATCCGGCGACAATTCATCCGGCGACAATTCATCCTGCCTGATCATTTTTAGAAGATTTTTATTAAGTAAGTATGCAAAGAGGATATACGGCCGTACAACCAAAATCGACATACTTATATCTGAATGCATCTTGAGTGGAAATCAGCTGTATAAATATTTTTACTAACAATAATTTCGACTCTCCGGAGAAGCATGCGTGAATAACAAAATACGACATACTTATACTTTATACTTATAGGTTAGGTTAGATTAGGTTAGGTTAGGTTAGGTTAGGTTGAATTGTCAGGATGAATTGTCGCCGGATGAATTGTCGGCGGGATGAACTGTCGGCAGGATGAACTGTCGGCAGGATGAACTGTCGGCCGGATGAACTGTCGCCGGATGAATTGTCGCAGGATGAACTGTCATGGAACCATATGAGACGATGTATATGACGAAACCGAGTTGTTTGGCGGTCCGTCCTCTCTGTCTACCCCTGCGAAAACGGCGTGATGGTTAGTTAGTTAAATTCATATACAAAATATTGGATTTTTCCGTAACAGCTATTTCGACCTTCATATTATATTTCTACTAAAAGAACTCGTTCATCTTTTCTCACAGTCTTTCAGTATTTTCAACATATAAACAATGTGTTGCTATTTTGAAACTTTGTAAAAACGATTACTAATATACACATTGTTTGAAGTAAATTGATTACAAAGTCCCGCAAAGCTGTTTGTTACTAATAAAAAATAATTCATTGTTTTATTTGTCGCAATTTTCAACATTTTTCCCGACATGATTAATAATTTTTCTCGCGGCTTGGTTGCGTGGTTAAAGTGTCTGCGTTTTGAGGCAGAGGTCACGGACTCGATGCTTAACCAGTGAGATCAGTTTTGTTTGTATTATTTATGATGAAAATATTGCAAGCTTAGTAAGATGGATTTCACATGATTTTCTGAAGGTCTTGATTTAGTTTTTGGGTTCAACTGTAAGTAAAATTAACTGTAGTAAAATAATGTTAGGAAAATACCAATCATGCACTTAATTTTTAAACTAAGCGGTGTCGTTCAAATTTTTAGCCCTTGCGGTTTAGATAAAAAATAATATGATGTCATTAAATATTCCTGCTTGATATTCATTTTTAAATATACTCAATGTTTTTGAACGTGTCTCTAAATTTCAATTTGGGAGGCGACCATGGGTACCGCCGCCCCGGAAACCATTTATTGGATAACCGACACCTCTGTCATAGACATAACCGACACCCCAAGTTTTTGGGGTCAAGTTAGTCCGGATATTGGCGGCGGATATGTCTGCCACCAACAGCGCGACTCATACATTTTCACTTCCAGGATTTCCTCTCCTTCCTTCCCCTAAAAAGGCCCTCCACACAGCATCCCCAAAGATGAAACAGACCGATTTACCGAAGAATAGATTTTAATTTTACAAACGGACCACTTATTAAGGCGGCCTTTTTCATACAAAACTAATTTTGAATTTGAAGTCAAAATACCCAACAAATATTAAATACCCCACATATTAAGGCGGCCTTTTTCATACAAAACTAATTTTGAATTTGAAGTCAAAATACCCAACAAATATTAAATACCCCACATATTAAGGCGGCCTTTTTCATAAAAAACTAATTTTGAATTTGAAGTCAAAATATCCAACAAATATTAAATGCCTTTTTCATACAAAACTAATTTTGAATTTGAAGTCAAAATACCCAACAAACTGAATAATTATTATTTGTAGCAAAAATCGAGTACGATATGTGCTTTTTTTTTTCAAATTCTAAAATACAGGCAATTAACTAAATCTGTTTAAGTAAGGAAACTTTTGCTAAAGGTTATTGTCACTTCACGTTTTGTTTTATATGTACATAATAAGCGGATTGGATCTCATTTTTTCGGCTTAGGCAAAAATTCTGAGACATTCTGTTTTTATTTATTCGTATTTTTGAAGCCATGGCGTTTTTTTTTTAGTTTTCATCCGTAAAACTGGAGAGAAACATATTTTTACAAACCGGAAATAGCGGACACAATTTATGGGTACGAAAAAAAGAATTTAATAGCTAAAATCATTTTTAAAAAACGACGCATTGCACTAGAATTATAAGAGAGAAATAAGGATTCCATGACAGTTGGTCTCCCGACAGTTGGCCCCCCGGCATACTTATTTACAATACGCAGTCGGTTGAGGGAAAATACGGTATATCCACTCACACACAATATAACTAAATGAAGTGGTGTGCAGAGAGGATGTACCGCAAAATAACAAAAATATAAACATATTTTCATCCAAATGCATCAAGGGTAAAACTACTTGTCTGTATACTGTATAAGTATAAAAAACGGCTGTGTAAATAAATTCTTTTGACATCCATACCAACTTATTATTAAAAATGTATTATTGAAGTCGCTTTTAAATCTGAAATTTGTAAATAATGAAAAAATATATAATTTTATTATGGTTTATCTAGAATTGAGGTTCTTTCTGTCTTCTGTTTATTGTTTTGGTTCATGTTATGCGGTAGAACATAATTCACGCCAGATGCAGCGATTCTATTACACCTACAATAGAGAACTCCAGTCCATTTTTTTTTTTTTTTTTAATGAATAAAGACCTTCAAACTTAAATAACTGCATTTTTATTTTTATAGTTTGTTTTAATAGTTAAAATAATTGTCAAAGTTTTAATTTTTCTAGACCCTCAGAAAAACACCATATCTATGGTGGATTGTGTGACGTCTTCACCCACCGATAGTTTATTTACTTTCAGGTTGTCACTTTGAATCAGTGATGTTATGTCGAGGGAAATTTCCCTAGATCTAGGGGAGAAAAATATTTTTTAGGGATAAGGGAAATCAGGACAAAATCTAGGAAAATTTCGAACTCTGGCAAAAATTTTATTACATGTGACAATATTACTGTATATATTTTTTGGAATTCCCATGAATCTTAATTATTGTTCATGTACTTACCATGCAATGTTATTTTTAACACTGACAACTCAAAATGATATTATATGTATCTAAAAAGATAAATGGGACCTCTGAAAAAAAATTTAATTTATGTTTTAAGTTCTGTTTTTTCGGTGATTGCGGTTGATTTTTATTTCGCAGTGTTTTTTTTTATTTGGAATTCAGTTTCTAATTCAGTGGTGAGAGTATTCGTACTTTTAAATTATTACTTCACGTAGCAAAAAGTGGTTTATTTGGAAAAGCACAGTATTATAAGTATATTTCCAATTAATTAATCATATTAATTAATATATAACAGGATTAGTGTTACACAATCAGGTGGCTACGTAGGTAATTGCGTAAATGTGAAATTCTAGGGAAATTTCACTTCGAAATCTAGGGAAATAATTTTTTTGGGCAGAGCATCCCTGATTTTGAATGTAAGAAAATGGCGGAATAAAATATAGTATGATGAATATGATGATAGTATGGCTCGATGACTTTGTGTGAGAAATTGAGGCGTTTTTTTATTCAAGATTAACTGCTTTTAATATAGAAAAACATTGGTAAAATGTCCACATTTCACCGCTACTGTTATTGTATTTTAACAAAGTGCAATATAAAAACAATAAATCATCTTTTTCATTGCAAATACAAGTGCCATCAAGCCTCGAATTTTGTGTTCAGGCGTGACTGTACATTGTTTTATGTATAACACATACAGAAACACTGGTATTTATAAGACACTGATCACGACGATTGTGTAATAATTTGCATAAAAAGCCCCTAATACTAAAAACAATTTGAAAATACATAAACCAAATGTCAAATATGACACGACTTTAACCTCAAATAGACAAAATTTATTGCAGATTATCCGCAAATATAGCCCTTTTCGTAAATTGTTGAGGGCCTAAATTATGTTTCAATAAACACAATAACTATTATTTATCTAAATCTCTATAAACAGTATGAAAATAAACCAAAAACACGAAATGTTGAATTGCATACGTGTGCACTTCAAGTCATTTCAAATGTCAATACAATACAATACATACTATCACCAGGTGACAGGTTAACCGTGACGTCGCCGTTAACCATTTCAGTAATGCCAACTTGACGCTGTATTTTGAGGAGAGGTTTAAAAATGGACTTTTTAATAATTTTTTAAAAACTCTGCGTTTAATATTATTAAATAAAACTTATATATTCAGAATCAGCGTTTATTGGTCTATATGAACATTATTTTTTTAAAGCCATAATTTTTTTCACTGGAGTTCCTTATTATAAATTAGAATTGGAGAAGTTATGGGTTGGTGTCTCAATATTCTTCTTAAATAACTTCTTTTGATAATAACAATAAATAACGAAACAAAGATGTTAGTTAGTATTAGGTATTTGTTGGTCCAAATTTGGATGTAAAAATCGCTCATCAATGAAGCCATAATATTCTCTATTGATGATTGCGAAATAATTGACAAAGAAACTTAACAAAGGTTTTATTATTTAAAATAGAAAGTGGCTTAGGTCAAAGAAAACGTTGATTGTATAACCAAAACACATCTGCTGTAGGTTACCTCAAGTGGTTCGCTACGTTTAGTGACTTAGAAGGGGTATCCGGGTTCATGGGATGAGGATTTTTTTAATGTTTATACCACACGGGAGTCCCAACTACTCCCTTCTGAAGCCAGTAGGACTGTGGCATCCACAATTGGGGTATGTTGTGAGGCTGAAGGTAGTGCGGAGAGAGAAGGAGATGGGGAAGAGTAAGGTGGGTGGCTATTCAGATCTGGTCACCAAAGACAGCTAAAGCCATTTCGAGCAACGTTTCATTTCTGTGAAATTACAGGGGCACGCTGAGAGTATCTTCCACTCTGGAACGTTCCGCAAAAACAGCGTATATTATTTTAAATGATTAAATTGTGTGATAACACAATTCAATAAAAATATTCTCGCGCACATTGGAATTTGAACCCGCGACGTTCGGATTGCTAGTCGAGAGCCTTACCCACGACCACGGAGGCTGTCACATCGTACAACCATCATTTCAGTGGGGATATGTTTCTTGTGCAATGATGGAGGAATGGTTTTTTTTACATTACATTCACACAAGAGATTCATCTGAGATGTCAGAAGAGGATGTTCTGGGAAGGAAATAGGTGTGAGGGGTGGGTAGGATCTGGGGGTCAATGTGTCCAGGAATGACGGACGTATGAATCTATCCCTTCATCTGCGGTGCAAGGGTCGATGGGTCGAGGGGTTCTGGCTGGAGAGGTCAAAACACCTCCTCAAACCAGTCTCACACGACTCGACCTGCCACGAAGTTAGTGGGCAGACGCATCGGCCGCCAAGCCCTCGAAAAACCGCACTCCATAAACCCGGGCACTCCGGTTAAGTCACCAAACGCATTATTTGAATTTCTCCTACTACCATCATTATAGTGGGAAAATGTAGTTTGTGAGATGGATGGAGGATTTGGATAACAGCGGATTAAACGAAAGACACCTGGATTTTAACTGATAACTTAACGCATTTTTCCATTCAGCCAATAGTATTAAATAAATCTATATATGTAAGTAAAAATGAATCGCCGAAAAGCATGTATGCGCATAACTTCCGAACGACTGCACCAAATTATAATTCTTTATTTTTGTGTTCGTTATTGTCAGGACAAGAGCATTTTATAAAGCCGGTGAGCTCTGGCATTATGAAATTTGTATAAAAAAATTGCAATAGGTGGCACACGAGCTGTTTGAAAACTGAATGTACCGGGACTGAATGTATGGAATGCGGGAGGGGGGAGGGGCGAGGGGGGAGGGGAACTCGGGTAGTGGGTTCGCTGGAGGGGAACCCGGGAGGGGGAGATGAACCTGGGAGGAGGGAGGGGAACACGGGATGGGGGTTCGCGGGACGGGGGAAGGGGGAGAGTGGAATGAAGAGAAGGAAGGTGAAGGAGGCGGAGTGGGAACGCGAGAGGGGAAAGAGATGCGGGAGAGGAAGAAGAGGCTGAAGGGAACGGGGAAACAGAGATAATTGGAGGACTGGGAAATGACATAGGCTACTTTTTATCCCGGAAAAAAACATTTCATTCCCGTGGGAAAGTTCTTTATACAGTAATTTCCCCCTAATACCATGCGAGCCAAGCCGCGGGTAAAAGCTAGTATAACATAAAATAATAAGTGTAAACTTACCGAAACGAAGTTCCTGATGGAGATGGCAGCCACTATCGCCAGGAGTATGATGCATCTGCTGTTACACATCTTCAGCTTGCGTGCTACGCTTTTCACGTCCATTTTTGTTAATATTTTAGAACTACTACTTTTTACCTAAGACCTTTAAAATGATAAAATTACATTAAGATATATTTTTTTACAAAAGCTTACATTATCCAGTGCTGTCATCCAATTTCAGTAGTAACTGGATTTTATTAAAATATTATTCCAATGAGTGCTTTTATGATAACCGTGAAGATCAAAGTTTACTGTAACGTGAAGGCATATAAAAGGAAATAAACATTCGTTCCTTATCGCTATAATGCTGCAGCTCTTTCTTACACATTAAATGATGGTGAGACAAAAGATGAGACACTCGAAATACGTATGACGGTTTCCTCCAAAGTGATACTTTTTCCTTGCGTTTCATTTTCTTTATATGTGTGAGGGAGATGTATGATAATGATTGTATGACCGGTCAGTGGTTGAGTGGGCATCGCGTTTGGGTCCTACCCAGGCGTTCCGTGTTCGATTCCTCGGTTGGCTAAGTCCTCCATCACGACTCAAGTAACATTTTAGGCTTACTGTGGTGATAGTAGTAGATTTTCAAATATTGTCGGGTTATTCGTAACCCGAGAATGTTGGTCTTTCTTTTAAAAAAAAATGTTTCCTTTCGGGAGGTGCAGACATACGTTCACCGTTTGCCTCATTTTCGAGTGTTTTTTATTTAGTGTGTAAGAAAGAGCTGCAACATTATATGTTTAAAAACAAACGCAAAACCATCAGCGCATTAATTTTTGGAATTCACATTCTCTTCAATATTATCCTTGTTACTATATTCCGTACTTTCAAAATTATCTTCACAGCTAGTAGAATTGTAGTGGCCTACGGCGACGTCACGTTGCGGCGTGTGAGAGAGATGGAAGAAAATGACCACTTTTTTCCTTTGGAGGAAACAGACCTACGTATAATATTATACATTGTGTATCTCATCTTTAGAATGAGCTGCAGCATTATAGCGATAAGGAACGTATGTTTATTGCCTTTTTTGCCGTCACATAACCGTAACCGTGCAACTTCACGGTAATTATAAAAGCTTTAAATACTGACAAGCAAAGGCATAATTATTATTATTATTCGTCTCTGTTTTTATATTTTATTTTAATCAATGGTTTTGGAAAACCGCTGGGATGACAGCACTCCATTTATTATGTTCCGTACAGAAACTTTTTTCATGCCAAAGATATAAGGTTTTTTTTTTAAATCAACATTCATTCTTTCCTCATTCGAGCAATTCACACGCGGTAGGAAACTATAATAGACAAGAGTAGGAGACTACAAAACACCACACAAAGAGGAGACCGATTATGCTACCTCATTATCTCGCAGGCTAAATCCTAAATAGATGCATGTGTTTGTCTTATTTCAGTGTCGCTATTTTTCGTTTCATCGAGTTTCAAATCATAACGGTCCTAAAGAAGTTTTTGCTTCAAAAATATACACAAAAAATTGATATCTGTCCTGATGATGGACACTGTAACGCTGTCCGAAACATTGGCTAAAGAAGGAGGTAGCGCAACATGGCGTAATACCCCAAAAATAAGTAGCGAAAAAAATACAGAGCTTTTTTTTCGTTATTTGTATTTGGGGTGTTATGTTGTGTTGTGCTACCTCCTTTTTTAGCCAACTTTTCGGACTGTGTTGCAGTGTCCATCATCAGGGCAGATCCGGCAGATCCATAGACACGTCTAAATAAGGAGATAGCGCAACACGGCATAACACCCCAAAAACAAATAACGAAAATACTTTTGGCCGTGAAAATCAAAAAACGTACCAAATACAAAGCTATTTCCCCTCTCCCTAGATTTGGCTTCAAAAATCATTAATTATAAAACAGCTTGCTCTATCTATTATCTATGTCCTTTTAGATATATGGTTTGTTCCATTCTATTCCACGTCATATATTATTCCCCTGACATCTTCTCTGCGGGTACAAAACATATTAGCGACCCTTTCACAATCTTATTCATTATTCTAAAATTAGCCTTGCATTCGTTTTAGATCTTCTCATTTGTAATTTTTCCTTATTATGGTTAAAGTTTAGAGTTCTGTCATTAATAACAAATTATTGTTTGGACAACTAATTTATCACTCAGTCGACATTGTTTTCCTAATAGATTTGTTTGTTTTGTACGAAGGTCATTATTTGTTACATTAAAGTCTTTATATTGGGTCAATTGAAGATTCAGCTATTAGGGCCATTTAAAAGGTCATTATGTCACGGTCAGTCCCTAAAATAGGGCTTTAGTTAGGTACTAATTTGGTAGAAACAAAGGAGAATAAAAGTCTCGATCTAAACTTTTTTAAATGATCAGTTTTTGCTGTAGAAAGCATTTTTATAAATTATTATTTTTTTAAATTAATTCTTTTCATTTTTATGAACGTCAAGTTGCCAAAAAAATTCTTCAAATTTACCCCCACCTTATACAGGGTGTAATAGATGTACCTGAAGGATTTTACCAGCGATTCTTGAGCCTATTTTTATAGTACAAAAAGTAGATGTCATTTTGCCGTCCGACGATATATTTTTTTCTATTAAGACCCGGTAGTAGGCGCTCAAAACGAAGAAGAAGAGGAGATACATAAATATGAATGTTAGAGGGAGCGCGCTAATATTAAATGCGAAAATTGCGAAAATGTTGAAACACGACTTGTTTAAAATAAAGTAAAAATCTCGTGGAAAATGTCTTTTAAATGTTGTTTAAAGAAACACTGTGAATTTTTTTCGTGTATGTAACTAGTAAAATAATAGCAAAAAACGTGTTTATAATAATTTTTGGAGCATACTTTGCGATTTTTGTCCATCAAGTGAATTTCATGTAATTGCCGTTTCGGCGTGGCAAATGTATAGATATTATCTTAAAAAATAACATATATTTTTTTAGAAATTTGACAACTTAAAGAGCTGAAGAGAAATGTGTAACAAAACGGTGGAAATTCGAAATGCTGCGACTTAAAAACATACAAAAAAAAATAATTCAATCACACGTCGCCACTGATCACACTCTTACACATCACGATGGGATCACATCACACGCACGCTGTTTCGTGTTACCGTGTGATGGAAAAATATTTTAATTGTTTTCAATTGAAAAAAACAACTCCGGACAGCAAAATGGCATCAATTTTTTTTACTCCAAATATGCTCAGGAATTGCTGGTTAAAATCCTTTGGGAACGCGCTGTTACACCCTGTATAATAATATGATTTTAGAATATGAACTAAAACTCACCAAAAATTAAAGTTTGAATACCCTACGACGTTTCAAAAATAAGTTGGCAACGCGTTTTACGTTAACAACCAAAAAATATAAATATTTTCTTCCTCCGAAAGATTGTATTAAGATTTTATGCGATATTAAAGTAAAACATGTTTTCTATAGTGGACTAAAATGTCTGAAATTTGTCAATAAATGCAATTATCGCCTGTTTTTAAAAGTCCTTCACGAAAATGGTCAACGAGAATAAGTCAAAAAAGAAAATGGTCACCCAAAGATGCTGTCATCGGAAGAGTCCTTATTTGAAACATTTCTGAAGTCCTTGTTCAAACGTATAGTCAGTTGTAGTTTGTTGTTGATTCAAAATATCTCAAATTGGTCCGGTAGAAAGACGAAACTGGTCAGTCAAAAGGTCTGTTATACTATTTTTGATTTTGTTCAAAGCCTCACAAACATCACAAAAGCACTTAAACTACATAAAATCTACTATTTTCAATAAAAAGACTTGATTCACTTTGTGTACAGAAGATAATTTAACACTCTTGCGGTAAGTAGCAAATTACTATGATTGTAGTTAATTAACCTGGAGTTATTACTTTTGTTAAGTTACTTGTAATCGTAATTAAGGATAACTGGAGTATCTTTGAGTTAACTTCACAGTGTTTTAAGGAGGATTTGGTTATTAAAGGAGTGATACGTAAACGCTAACTGAGAAGTGTGCTATTTTTTCTCGGCGTTTTATGCTGTCCGGAAAGGGAAGGGGTAATATTTGAGGGACAGGGCAGAATTAGGGACAGATGTGTGGGTGTTTGGTGAGATTAGGTGAAAAGATTAAAGTATTTGTGTGGTTTATTATATCTTCTCGTACTTTTACTGTGGTTAGGTAGGTACGTATTTACAATATATTCTATATCATGTAGGTATTGATAAATAAATTAGTGTTATAAAAATCCCTAAAAGGATATCAATGGATTTGAAATAATAATAATTTTCTCTTTTTTTCACTTTTTAGCATAAAGAAAAAAAATTAACACTTTGTCCATACCTTAGCCTTTGACGGCCTCCGTGGTCGAGGGGCAAGGCTCTCGAATAGCGATCCGGAGGTCGCGAGTTCAAATTTTATTTGACTGATTTGTGTTTTTACAACTATAAGGTATATTTGCCGCATGTCCCAGAGTGGGAGATACTTTCAGTATCGCTCTGGTGTAAGACCACCATTTAAAATTGAAACGTAACTCGAAATGGTTTTAGCCGTGTTTGGTGACTAGATCTGAATAGCTAGGTACTTCCCCACCTTCCTTTTCCCCATCTCCTTCCCCTCCTCACTATCTTAAGCCTTACAACATACCCCGATTGGGGATGCCATAGTTTCACTGGCTCAGTGAGACTATAGCATCCCCAATACCCAAAAAGAAAAAAAAATTGCCTTATGTATTTTTAAACGCCTGGGGGCTCAAAAGTTGCGTATGATCTCTAGCTATTCGGAAACGCAAAGATAATTAAAATTGGTGTTCACTGTTAGTTTGCTGAAATGGCCGGAAGTTTTGAAAAAAATGGTTTCCGTGATTTGGGAAAAAAAAGAAACAAAGGGTCCACATTTTATATTTTGTAGCCAACTTAATTTTTATTCAATAACTGCAGTACAGCAAAAAATCCTTTTTTAAACATGTGTGATGTGTTTGTTAAAAATATAAAAGGGGAAAATAACATAACTGCCAGATTTCCCTTGAAGATGGACACTGCAACGCTGTCCGAAACATTGGCTAAAGAAGGGGGTAGCGCAACACGACATAACACCCCATAAACAAATAACGAAAGTACTTTTGGCCGTGAAAATCTAAAAACGTTAGGGAAAATAACACCCTTTCTTGATAAAATCAGTATTCTTTTGGTATTACTTGTATTCATAAATTTGATTCTTTTTTTCATTTGTGTCAGCTATACGCAGTTTTTAATAACAAACAAACGCTAAAAGGTAAATTATTGTAAAAAAACATTAATTACCATAATTTAAAAATACGTGTTTCAGATTATTTTTCTGATTTTCGATGCATTTTAGCAAGCTAATAATAATTTAAAAAAAAAAAATTAAATGCAGTTATCGTTTTCTTTGTAAGACGCAACTTTTGAGATATCAGACGTTTCTGAATTCAAAAGTTGAAATAATTGACACAACCTAAATTTGCATGAAGCTCGAGTCGCTTCTAAGTAGCCCCTGTGCGAATGGGCTTGGAGTATGGAGAAATCTACTTTAGCCGGCCCTGTTTGAAACGCACTGAGCCCAGCGGGATTCCCACGATATATCGGACTGGAGATGTGCAATAAATATAATTGTTACCAATAATATAATACTGTGTGTGTTGGTTAAATGTTGATATTTAGATCCCCTGATAATAATAGATGTTGCCTTCATTCCGCATTGCTAATAATTAAAATAACACGCTAAATCATCATTAGACAAATACAACTTTAAATTTCTTGAGGCCGGTCATGGTGAGATTTAATGGGATGTAACTATTTTTTGTGAGAAACCGCATGTCGCAGAACTCCTGGGCACTGGAGGTCTAGCAAGAACGATCGATAAAATACTTTATCAATACAATATTGACTAAATCCGTAATCCATAGTCAGTAAGCAATATTTGCGAGCACAATCAACATTATGGTTCCGACAGTCGGTTGACAAAAGCCGCCAATTTTAGCGCGGCTTCCCAAGTGTCAGATAAGATTTTTTTACATTAGCTTCACATTGGAGGGCTTGAGGAAAAAAAACCACTCAGGGCATGTGTCATCTTTGAGGATGCTGTGTATAAATTCTTTTTAGAGAAAGTAAGGAGAGAAAGTTCTTGGAAGGAAAATGGTATGATATCTGCCAATATACACAACTTTTTGAATAAGGTCGTTCGTTCAAAATAACTGGCTTATTAAAGATCCCTTCGGCACCGGTGCATAGTCAGGAAACACGCCAAACGCGTGCCCAACTTATGTACACGGTTGACATTTGTCACATGAGAAAGGGTCGCTTCTTCAACTCGTTCTTGTATTCAACAACTCGGCTGTGAAACGATTTGCCGGCCGCTGTG
This sequence comes from Limnephilus marmoratus, assembly GCA_917880885.1. Lineage (NCBI taxonomy): Eukaryota > Metazoa > Arthropoda > Insecta > Trichoptera > Limnephilidae > Limnephilus > Limnephilus marmoratus. The sequence goes on along the minus strand of OU862932.1, from coordinate 2,097,509 downwards.
TTTCCTCCTTCCTACAACGTGGGTCTCTTCAAGACCAATGTTCGTTCCTTCCTCTCCTCAAAAAGACCCTCCACACAGCATCTCAAATGACATTGGAACTGAGGGAAATTATTTTCCTACGGGCCTGCTGTGTTTAGTTAATGTAAAAAATGACGAAACTCTTAGAATTAAAAGAAATCGTATATGCGATCGATAGACTTGATTAATTTATGTAAGTGGTTCAAATATGACTAAAAACCTCATTAAATAATTAACTCTCGTCTAGTCTCAAAAAGTACCTACATGCGAAACGCCATTGTACATTAAAGTTAGAATTTCAATTCGAAATTGTGTTTTTTTTTTTTTTTTTTTAACTGTGACTACCGCACAAGAACTGCTCCCGTCTGGAGCCAGTGGGACTATGGCATCCCCAATTGGGGTATGTTGTGAGGCTGAAGGTAATGGGGAAGGGAAGGAGGTGGGGAAGAGGAAGGTTGGGAAGTACCTGGCTATTCAGATCTGGTCACTAAACACGACTAAAGCCATTTTCAAGCAACGTTTCAATTCTGAATGGTGGTCTTACACCAGGGCGATACTGATAGTATCTTCCACTCTGGAACATGTCTATTGGCATTTTTAATTTTTATGTTATATGACAAAATAGAAACATTGAATTCAACCGATATCTCAATTATTTTCCTTAGGTGACATTGTCTTCTTTAAATATATGCATATATAGGGTGTAACAGCACACCCGAAGGATTTTAGCGATTCCTGAGTATATTTGGTCTAAAACCAATGTATCATGTCATTTTTTCTGTCCGACGATATTTATTTTCTATTGAAAACAAAAATATGTGTTTTAATTATGCGTCGCACTGATCACACTCCTACACGTCACAACGTGATTATGTGATACGCGCTGTTTCGTGTGTTACCGTACTGCTGGAACAAGATGGAGTGCTTAACTTACTAGTCAATTCGTATGTTGTTGCACTTCTAGATTATTGCAACGGAATATATGCTAGTCTCCCAAAATATCAAATCAACAAATTGCCGCAGTGTTTTCAACGCTGCGGCAAGGTTCATCACCGGCGTATCTAAATATTCCCATATTTCTGAGCATCTCAAAAATCTTCACTGGCTCAAGTGCCCCGAGAGAATCCAGTTTAAGCTCTGCTGGATGGTATTCAAGTCTCTTAACGGAATGGCTCCGACTTACTTATCGGAAATGTGTATTCCAGAAATTCCAATCCTCGACAATCAACCCTCAGGTCAGCAGCAACATCAGCGATTGGAAGGTTGAAGGAACCAAAGCGCACACCAGATACTAAATTCGGTGAGCGTGCTTTCGGAGTGTCGGGACCTAAAGCCTGGAATGGACTACCACACGAGTTAAGAATGATCACAGATTCAGCGCAATTTAGAGCTAAACTTAAAACTCATCTTTTCAGACAGTCGTATCCATAAGTTAAAAAAAAAAAAAAATTTCACCTTCGCCTTCACGGCTCGCAACATTGTAAATAACTAAGTGTGTAAAAGCAAATTCTTAAAATTCTCTAGACTTTAAAAATAAATATTAACTCAACTTTGGCATTAATCTTCTGTTAAATATAAATATAAATGTAAAACTCATGCAATGTCCAGTGTTTTGAATATAATGTCCTCCACGTGCAAAGTCGTATCTTCCCCATAGCATAAGCATAAACTTTCTAATAAAGTGTGTTTTGTCGGAAGTGTCCTGCAGGTAAGTATGATTCTGTATCTATTTGAAAATAATAAAATTAGATAGAGCCTAGGATTCATAATAAATTATAAAGCGCCCTTGAGGTGATTTTTCACAAAAACGGCGCTATACAAATTATCCAATTATTATTTTTATTAACATGTGACCCGCTTGGCTATACCCGACTGCTTAGTTGTAACGTGTGATGGAAAACTATTTTTTTTTTAAACATTGACAGAAAAATGATATCTAACTATTTTACTTCAAATATTCTCAGGAATCAAGGTTTAAAATCCTTCGGGAACTTGCTGTTACAGTCTGCATGTACCAAAATTTTATTTGCTTCAACCTTTATTTTTACCTTCGAGTCGGTACGCATAAAGGTTTTTATCGTGTGATATAAAATACATTTCCAAAGTCATCAATTTTATCGGCCACATCCAAATGACATAAAGACACATTAATCTTAATAGCAAGGTACTGCCGAACCCTCCATTCGCCCACCTCCTGTGGTGTGGTCATCGCAAAAAAATTAGTAAATTCCTTAAAGTGAGTTATAATGTTGAATGATTGCTGTATCCAACGCAGCTTACGAATTTCAGTACTTCAGATGCACTTGAAAATGGACTGTAAATACTAAAAACGAGGCGAATTGAATATGTGTAGGAAAAACAAGGTATGCATGGAAAAGGGAAAACCAATCACTTACCACTGTGCCTCTGCGAAGGAGCATACGACACAAACGCAGTATTGTCATATATGTAGTTTCGCAGCGTTACCTTGCGGTAATTATCGCCACAACAAAACGAATGAGTACAAAACGATATTATATATTACCGAGATGGTCAAACTTCTTCTTTTTACTTAAGACGCCGTAACCACGCTCAAAAAGAAGTAGATGGAGAGATATGTAATTACGAATGTTAGAATGTTGCGTGCTAATTACCATAAAATACGATAAAATCGATGCGAAAATTGTGAAAATGTTTAATAAAACACGACTCGTTCAAAATAGAGCAAAAATCTCGCGGGGGTTCTCTTAAACAGCATTTAAAGAAACACTGAATTTTTTCATACATAAATTGAAAAATAACTTTTTTTTACTTATTTATTTATATATATATATTACAATACGTTACAAAATGATACTCTGTCTGTCCAACCGGGAAGGAAACCCGTTTCCGGACAGCCAAATTGTATATTTAGTTCATGATATTCTTAACAATGTAATGGTTTCGTTCAAGAGATCACTGGAATGAGTTTCTGTCAAGACAACTTTTGGGAACATTAATAAATTGTATTCTGGACGAAGGGATGGTTTCTTTATGTCTTTGAAAGAATCGCAAAGATGTGATTTTTTTCAAAGTCATTTTGGAGAACAATAATAATTTTATTGCATTCAGAGTGAATGAGTGGTTTCTTTAGTGAGATCATAAGTATAGATTCTTTCCAGACCATTTTAGAAAACATTTACAATTGTGTAATTTGAATTTACACATTTAAAAACCAATGAATTCAAAAACCATATGAATTCCCATGTATTTATGTCTATTTAATTTCAATAAAGTGCTTTGATTTTTAGAATTTCTTAAGTAGTAGAAATTACACATTTGTATACCAAATATATGATATAATTCACATTGAAACAAAAGTGTTTATAATAATTTTCTGAGCATACTTTGCGATTTTTTTTTTATCGAGGGAATTTTATATATCTAATTTGCATTTCGGCGGGGCGAATGTCTAGAAATTATCTTCAAGAAAAACATTTTTTTTAAGAGCTTTAAAGTGTTTAAGGGAGATACGTAAGAAATCGGTAGAAATTCGGGTAGCGGCGGCTTAAAAACGACATTATGTACACGAAAAACACCAGCAACTTGCTTCCAAAGTAGTCCCAATCCTTCTTCTATTTTCAAAACAAATGCACTCGAATTTGCACTACTTTTCTTGCAATTGTTGCAAATTTCAAATACTTTTCCAGCAAAGTAATTATTAGGGAGAGGTAGGAATTGGAAAAATGATATCCCGGTAAGAAATAAGCATATTCTCATTTCAAAACAAAACAGTGGAAATCAAGATTCGTAGAAAATGCATTCAGCAAGGTTAGCTGATACGGGCCTTTTTCGAAAAAAGAACTCGTAGAGTCCGTCAATTAAGAGTAGAAAATAATAAAAATAGAACTACTAAATTTTTTGACTGGCAACACCAATTTAACTGTCAAATATTCTTTCAAATCGCAATGACACTGAATGTATAAAACACTGTAAGTCACATTTAAAAAAACATTTTTTGTTCTTAAAGAAAAAAATAATTTCAAGAAGCACTGTTGTTAAGGTACTTCATAAATTTGACTAAATTTGATTAAATACCTAGGTGTTTTATCTAATATAACATAAATTTGAATTTAACATTAGGTAAAAAGGAAGAATCACTAATGGTGAGTTTAGTTACACTACTTTTAGGTCTGAACGAGTTAAATATATTCAGATCTAAAATTAGAGATATGATCTGAAACCCGGGCAACGCTGGGTACTTACGCTAGTATTAAATAAATGTGAGCATTTTCGAACTGTACTTTTCATTTTACTATAATATCGTTATTCCTCATTGTATTAACAAAAATTGCAAAGGTATAATATAACTAGATGCAATTCTGATTTTGAGAATAGGTATCGAAATTGCAATAAAAAATATTTTTCCCACTTTTACGTGTTTTTGATTTTTTACAAAAATGTAGGTTACACAGCTTTACATCAACACCATGAGTTAAATGTTTAGTATTGCCATTTGAACTACAGTGGCGGCCTCATATATTTTCTACTCTTATTTGACAGACTGTAACATTGCCACTTGTACCAGTTATTCAAATTTAACCAGTGGAACATGGACTTCAAGCTACGTCACGATTTTTTAACCAATCACAGATCTACCCCCTCGATTAGCTAACCTTGTTAAGCGTCGATGACACATGGCGAGTTTGCAAGCTACTATCTGGGAAATTCGCTATCTGTTGTATTCATCAATTCAGTTCAGTGTCATCGTGTTACTTGTTAACTAGCAGATTGTTGACAATCTACGAAAAAAAGTTGAAAGGTCGTCAATTTTACTCGCCTACACGCTTGCTCGTGATTGGTTTATTTATGTTTCCAACATGGCTTCCGATAAACAGCTGATGAATTAGTTCACGCAGGCGTCGTTATTCTTGTTACTGGCGCTAGCAGCGACCTCAGTTTCCTACGCTTCTGAGCGAGTGGACAGTTTTGTGTGTCATCATGACAATCTCACTCGCCGATTTACCCGCTTTTAAACTTTGTAGATAGTAGCTTGTAAACTCGCCCTGTGTCATCGACGCTTTAAACACATTTTTTACGAACCTTGAGTGATAATCACATAAAAAGAAAAGTAGATTTCCACTGATGTAATGATTTTGAATGATCCACCTGGTGTTTCTGAGATCCACTATGGACAAATCAATTAACACATCATTGAGTGTAATTAATCCACATTAGTAATGTGGTGTGAATCTGTTACACAAACAATGAATTAATTTATTTTAGAAATAAACCATTAGAAATTAGATGCAGTCACTTTGATCAATAGATACCTGCTGATGCTAGAATTGGGATGGATGCCATCATACATCGACAAAAGGACAGTTTGTTTCACTGTATCTGAATTTAACAGCCACCTCTGGCCTGGAGAAAAACCCTTGACTGCAGAAAAGATGATGGGTACGTTTGATAGCTTCTCGTATCTTAACAAAAGAAATGCAATGTTTAGAGCACAGCGTCGGGTGGGAACGCTGTCCTTGTTCTGCAGGTATTTCGATGGAACATGGTCTGAGAAACTAACGTCATTGATTGAGCCCTTGCCCGGAAGAATGTTGTATCCAACAATATTCTTGTTCCGAGAAAAATTGAAACAACGAAATTAGTTATGTTTTATAACATTTTATGTTTAAAATACATAAAACATACAAATCTTAAAAGTTTTAATTAAAAACTCGTCTAGAAAGGCAATTAAATTAGAGTTCATTACTAGAATTTACGCAAAATTTGTGAAACAATGTTGTATATAAACACTTTCACGTACAACGTTATTCCACAAAACGTTTTTTTTACTCTTAGTACCTTACAGAAAGCAACATGCTCTTCTAACATAAATGTACATATGTCATTGAGTCAGGACTGGGCAGTATTTGAAATACTTGTAATTGAAATACGTATTTGAAATACAAATACGTATTTTGTATTTGTATTTCAATTACTTCCTAAAAATGTATTTTGTAATTGGTATTTCAATTACCTGGGGCTGAGGTATTTTGTAATTTGTATTTCAAATACTTATGGCTTCAAAATACATTTTCAAATACATTTAGCGATCTTAATAATGATAATGAAAAATAAACTGACATAGATAATACGTAGACTAAAAACGCTAGAATCCAAAGCTATATGTTATGTGTGTTAATATTTAGAGTTGGCAACACGTCCTGTGCTATAATAGCACTGTTATTGTACATTTTCTATCATATTTGTATCATATTATGTAATGCTTGTCATTGCTTTGTATTGTACATTTTTGTGTCATAGTATTAGATCAAGCACTATAGGAATAATTTGACTGAATACTAAACTATTTTTAAGTTAATTACAGTAGAGCGCACTTGAAGTGAAATAACTAGTGTCCGACCGAAACAGGATTTTCTACCGAAAACGAAACCGAATATTCGATATCTGTCTCAGTTTCGGCCGAAACCGAAACCGAAACTTTTTTAGACATGTTAAAAATCTATAAAGCGCCCTTTAGGTGATTTTCTCACGAAAATGGCGCTATAGAAGTCATCCAATTATTATTGTTTACTGAAATTCGGCTTATTTTTTACACTTATATTCACTATAAAGTAAGGACTTCATAAATTGAGTATTATAATTTTAATTGCGTTTACAATCACAACATTTTTTTACATTAACTCCACATGAGAGACCCTGAGGAAAATAATTTCCCTCAGGGCGTATGTCATCTTTGAAGATGCTGTATGGAGGGTCTTTTTGGGGAGAGGAAGGAGGGAGGAAACATAGAGGCCGGGTTCCACAGCCGAGCTGTTGAACTCAAGAATGAGTCATAGAAACGACCCGTTCTCATGTGACTATATAGTATATTTCGGATAGCGCCGTGTACGGAGACTAGCATTAAAAAGTAGTATGTATATCAACAGGGTACTTGTGGTTTCGTCACAATTACGTAGATTGTAAGTATCTCCATGAACGGAGGGCCTTACACCAAGCACATCAAAGGAGGGACCGTTCGGAAGATCGCTTCCGTTGAAGGAGACTAGATTTTAATTTTTATTTACACTTGTTAAAATTAGAATGAAATAAATAAAAATAATTGAAGTTTGTGATCACATAAACTCACAATACAAGCACGCCCCGGACCGGCCAACGAACTCAGTTGATGATGGTGGATGACACACGAGCCACGAACTCACCCGAAGTCAGTCAAACGGCACGAGATAATTCACAAATGCAGAGTTTCGGTGCGGCCGAAGGTTTGGCAGATTTTCTGCCGAAACCGAAACTGATGCCGAAACTAGATTTTTTTACCGAACCTTGACGAAACCGAAACCGAACCTTCGGTCGGTCACTAGAAATAACACAAAATAGCGCTATACAAATGTCGTGTTATAATAATAATATATTATTATTATATTACCTAACACCTGAGTCCTTTACCACAAATTTTACAAGTGAAGCGGAGATGAGATGTGTCTTTTGAGCAATATAATTGGTCAATTTTTGCACGTCTCTGTTTCACTCTGCTCAACATTGCTTCTATGGAAACGCACCCTTAGATAAGGGCATTTACGACAATTTATTGCAACCAAAGGTTCTACCAAAACCAAATGTATTTTGTATTTTGTAATTTGTATTTTGTATTTGAAAGAAAAAAATGGTTAAAATACTGTATTTTGTATTTTGTATTTTAAATACACGACTTGAAAGTATTTTGTATTTCGTATTTTAAATACATGCGAAAAAGTATTTTGTAATTTGTATTTCAATTACAGCAAAGCATGTATTTTGCCCAGCCCTGCATTGAGTACACATGTCTTTGAGCTTAAAAAGAAAAAAAAATACATGAATAAATGAAACCATTTACGTTCGAGGTATTGTCTTGAGATCAACATACAACATTATTCCACAAAACTGTTTCAACGGCTAAAAAGCAGGCATTATAAGCAATAATTATCAGCCTGAAACACTCATCTACATTGAAAAATCTTCCGAGAAAAGATACATGACGCCACCGGGACTTGAACCCGTGTCCTTCTGATTGCCGGTCAGGTGCTCTTGACCACTGAGCTATGGCGGCTTATCAAATACCCGCCAAATAATTCAATATATACTAGTGTTTCATTCAACAATTACTGCTTATTATATTTTTTCCACCTGAAAACAACCAACTTTATTTTTGCGAGAGAGACATTGTTAGTGTTAAATCCCTCGCTAGGTGGCGTCGAGACAAATTATGTCTGCATTTATTGGGGAAATCCTTAAACTTGTCAAATATTAATTATTATTTTTTAATTTATAAACTAACGTTTAGACAAGATTTTTGTGCATAGCACAAAGGGTAACAATTATTATACGCAATAATTATCAGCCTGAAACACTCATCCACATTGAAAAATCTTCCGAGAAAAGATACATGCCGCCCGTGTCCTTCTGATTGCCGGTCAGCTGCTCTTGACCACTGAGCGGCAAGTATTTTTCAATGTAGATGAGTGTTTCAGGCTGATAATTATTGCTTATAATAATTGTTACCCTTTGTGCTATGTATAAAAATCTTGTCTAAACGTTAGTTTATAAATTAAAAAATAATAATTAAAAAGCAGGCTTAATAATATTTTAGCTGGACAAATTCTACTTTCCTCGTCTCTGAAGACTTTCTAGTTGAAGCCATAAGACGTTCGTTTTCTCCATTTATTCCCATTCTTCCACAAACCAAACCTTAAAAGACTGCCACAGGCCTAAAAAACAATCATTACCATAATTCCTTCCCTAAAAGATGCGTAATACAACAACATTATTCCATCAATAACTCAACATTGATAGTTTTGTTGGATACAACATTATTCCATCAATAACTCAACATTGATAGTTTTGTTGGATACAACATTATTCCATCAATAACTCAACATTGATAGTTTTGTTGGATACAACATTATTCCATCAATAACTCAACATTGATAGTTTTGTTGGATACAACATTATTCCATCAATAACTCAACACTGATAGTTTTGTTGGATACAACATTATTCCAACAATAACTGAACGTTGATAGTTTTGCTGGATACAACATTATTCCGGGCAAGGGCTCGATTCCTTCGGCACCGGAACCCAATCAAGAAACACGCCAAACGCGCGCCCAATATTTGTACACGGCAGACACTTGTTACATGAGAACGGGTAGCTTCCACGACTCGTTCTTGAGTTTGGCTGTGAAACGATTTGCCGATCTCCGTGTTTCCTATATCCAACAAGATGAGTCTCTTTAAAACTTACTTTCCACAAAAAGACCCTCCACGCAGCATCCCCAAAAATGACATAGACAAATTTTCGATAGGGAAATTATTTTCCTCAGGGTCTTGTGTGTGTGCGTGTTTTTTTTAATATGAATACCTCACAAGAATCCCAGCCGCTCCCGTCTGGAGCCAGTGAGTCTAGTGCATCCCCAATGGGTATGTTGTGAGGCTGAAGGTAGTAAGGAAGGGAAGGAGATGGGGAATAGGAAGGTAGGGAAGTACCTGGCTATTCAGATCTGGTCACCAAACACGGCTAAAGCCATTTCAAGCGACGTTTCAATTCTGAATGGTTGTCTCACACCGGGCGATACTAAGAGTATCAAATTTACTCTGGAACGTGCTGCCAATATACTATATATTATTTTTAATGAATTATCGTGAAAAAACACAAATTAATCAAATGCGAATTTATTTGCCCGCGCCGGGATTTGATCCCGCAACCTTCGGATTGCGAGTAAAAAGCCTAACCGCTAGACCACGCCGGCCGTCGTCATGTGTGGTGTTAATTTTTTTTCTTTGTTTTACAGTATTTAGAGAAAAATGTATCCTTACTGGGATACCCCGTTCTAAAGACACATTGTACAGTTTTCTTGTTTGAAATATAAGTAAATACCTGTGTTAAAAAATTACAGAGGAAAATTATAAAGTTAAATCTAAAAGAAAGTACAATACAAGAATTAATCTTTGTTAGGTTGCAAAATTGTGTCTATATTCTTCCTTCCCATTTCCATAATACATGTTTTTATGCTTCTTTTGAAGTCGGTTATTTTTCTAATGGTTTTAATTGCAAGAGGGAGCAAATTAAATAAATTTATAGAGGAGTATTGTATATTTCTTAGTCCAAAAGTCGTTTTAGTTGTAGGTTGGTAGAATGTTTGTTGTAATGTAGATCTTGTGAATCGGCCCGAATTTGTCTGTGTAAAGTTATCCTGGTTTTTGAATGCGTACATTAGAATATCTTTTGTATATAATTGGTTCAGTGAAATTATATTCAGCGCTTTAAAAACATAGCCTGTTCTCTTAAGTATAATTTTCAGAATTGCCCTTTGTGCTATGAGGACTGGTTTTATAGTGGAATCGCATGAGCTTCCCCACCCGATAAGACCATATTGTAGATGAAATTGGGCTAATTCATAATAGATTTTAATTAGCTGTTCTTTATCTAAAATATTTCTTATTGTTTTGAAAAAATAGGTTAGTTTTTTTTAATTAATGTAAAAAAATTCACAATTCATCAAATTTGGACCTTCAAGTTCTGTGAAAGTTCTATTATTATTTCAGTCTTGTAAAACACCTGGTAAATAACGACATAACAACAGACCTTGAAAAGAACCTTTACATTCTAGAACTTGAAAAATAAATTTGAAATTCGATGAATTGTTTAAATTTTCAGATATCATCGTGATGAAGAGATTTTTAATACAGCGACGTCCACAACATCATGGCCAGTATCATTAAGCCTAGATCAGCGCTGTCATCGTTAGCTAATTTATTTGTTTTACAATCTGCTCCTTTCCCATGCCAAATCTTCTCTAATCTATACTGATTTATAATATAAAGAAATGTTCACTGATATTTCAGGCAATGATCGCCAAACACTCGAAAGACGTATGAAATCTCCCGGATATTCTATATTTTTAATTTCTTGTCTTTTTTTAAATTTTACAATAACTTTTTTTTCATTAGCTCCACACAGGAAGCCCTGAGGAAAATAATTACACTCGGGGCATATAATATCATCTTTGGGTAGAGGGTAAAGACAAGGAAAGGAAAATATCTCGGCATCGAAATCGATGAAAATCTTCAATAGAACTCCCACATCCCATCCCACAAACTTACAAAGCTCATGTACTACTTTAGAAACATACGCAATATACTTAATAAAAATTATCTATATAAAGTCTTCTATGCTCTTTGCCAATCACGCATAGAATATGGGATTATAGGATGGGGAACTGCCTCAAACATTCACATCAAGCAGCTAGCTAAAACGCAAAAGGCAATAATAAAAATAATCTTAAAGTACCCATAAAAACTCCATCAAAAGAAATTTTTTAAAACTTTAATGTGTTCAGCATTATTAAATTATACTCAAAAAATGCTCTATTCAAATTTAAAGAAAAATATGAGTACCTTGCTGACCAACACACCTACACTACAAGGTCAAAATCCTGAAAACTACTGAACATCCCGCAATTAAATACATCTTTTGGCCAGAAAAACCATAATTTCCATGCTATAAAATTATATAATGCCCTTCCAATTAATATTAAGAACACCATGGAGATACAAATGTTTAAAAAAGACATCAAATTATGGTTAAGTAAAGAGGAAGATGAGGAAATCATTAAAATTATAAAGTAACCCCAATACAACCTGCAGACAACAAACATAAATACTTTTATTTTATTTATTGTTATTTTGTGAAAATCAAGAAACTAGAAGATGAGGAAATAAAAATCAACACCCATTCAGCAACATACAGTCCGCCTCGGAACAGGAATACCTAGTGAGGAGGACTGTAAACAAACCACTTTACTTTGTATTTTTACTTATTTTGTAATTTTACTTTATCTTATATTGCCATTAAAATAAAAAAAAATAAAAATAAAAATAAAAATAAAAAGAGGAAGTTCTGGGAAGGATAAGGTATAAAGGGTGGGTTGGGAGACAAGAGCCTTACCCCTCGACACCGACGGCCGTCTCTATGTCTGGTGAGGTTTGTTCAAATGATACTGATTGAGGATGTCTTCTGACCTCTCCAGCCAGAATCCCTCGACCCATCCCCTTGCACCGCCGTTGAAGGGTTGGATTCATACGTCTGTCACTCCTGTACACACTGACCCCCAGATTCCAATCCATCCCTCATACCTATTTTTGCCAGAACTTCCTCTTCTTTCCTTAAAAAATCCTCCACAGAGCATCCCATAGATAACTTAGAAAATTATTTTTCTCAGGGTTAATGTAAAAAAAACATTACGCAGGAATGTTTCACATCATCACAGACAACCGAAAAATAGATGTTTGTTGACGTATTTACCACGTGGCCTTCAATAGAGCCAGAACACTGCACGCCCCTATCTGTTAGAGCACCCGAGACCTTTATACGTCCTGTGATAAATACTTATTTACCAATAAGAGTTAATCGTGGGAAAAGTCTATAAGAAATAATAATATATATTTTAGCACGCACTCTTTTTTAAATTCACCTAGTACTTACTACAAATGATTTATATGTTGTAGACTACAGTATAAACTCGATTTACCGGATCTCCTCTTATCGGGAAATTCGATTATAACATATTATTATTACTAGCTGACCCCGGTTGCTGTGGTTAACGAAACACAACGTCATCTACTGGATGATTACTCAACCTTTTAACTCTCACCGCCATCTTTTAATTTGCATACAAATCAAATCCACACCGCCCGCTTGCCTGCCCGCTCGTCCACCACGTTCAGAAATTCTCCTTTAATTATATATTTCAACGAATTTGCACAAAACCTTGACAAATTATATACCTAAACTTATCTATTGGTGAAAACCGCATAAAAATCCGTTCAGTAGTTTTTGAGTTTATCACGAACAGACAGACGCGGCGGAGGACTTTAATTTACGAGTATGATATGTAGAGTTAAATAGATTGAATGGTTTTTTGTTTCATTTTCTTTTGGTCATTCAAAAATACATTTTTATTAAATTTATGAAAACAGCTTATAAATTTGTAAACCGGTTCTGCTGGGTAATAATTATTACACCTGACTGCTGTTTCGCCTTCTGAAAGCATTATCAAACTGTGTTAATACCTTCAGATGGTGAAACAGCTGCCATGCGTTATAATAATTAACAGCAGAACTTGTTCATAAATAAACTGTTTTTATAATTGAACAATAATATCATTCAATGTATAAAAGAAAAAACTACAAATTGAAAGAGAGTTGTAGAAAATAAACTTGATAACAATAAATGGATGGTCTATGTAGAACGGATTCAAAATACACCGGATGCAAAGGTCACCGGAGACAAAAGTTTTTCTTTTTTTACTCCAACCATGTCAGGATGACTAAGGGGTCCTACTTTATTTGATGTGAACTGTTATTTGTTCGTTAGCGGCCTGCAGTCGTGCTCGGGAGCGATGACAAGTCACCAACATTTTCGATAAAACCTATATCGATCGACCATGCTAGAAACCCAGGGAATCACTAAGGAATCACTAATCACTAAAAGATCACTAACACTCCACCAGTTGCTCCAAAAAACTGAAATAATTACAGAACTTGAATTAACTTACATAAAACGTGAAAATTCACCTCTAATATTTGATGAATCCTTCAAATTTTTTGAGACAACCCGCCCTAAGTTAAAGGAAGTCAAGTATTCATTTTTTTGTAAGAACGACTCTCTTTTTGTAACTTTTGAAGGTGATTTCCATAATTTATCATTGAAGAAGAAGATAACACTAATAATCTAAAATAACACATGAAAGAGAACAAGACACAGAAAAATTAAAAAGATAATATTGTTAATTCTAAAATTTGAAATACGAAATTGAGAAATATGACGGTTTGATGGAAGATGGCCGAATTGGTAGAGACGCCCGTCCCGGTTAGACGAGAGGCGGAGGTTATGGGTTCAAGTCCCAGTTGCTTCAATAAAGTCAAGTATGTTTCTATTGTAATGTCATTACTCGTAACCAGGTTGACAGTTCATTGGCATGAGCTTCATTTCATTTTAATTTATGAGTTTAGCAGTTAAGATTAGGTTCAAAGGTAAAACTGATTATTTTCTATTGTTTAGGCACTTCCTGAATGATAATCTAGATTAATAAATGATTTAATTATTTCCAAACATTACCATTTTATTAAATTAATTAGTTCAAAGAACTGTGTTCTGGGTGTAGAGATATGGTTGATATCCTTTGTGAAGATCGTAAACTCTACTTGTATTTGGAAAAGATGATCTTTAAAAGTTCAAGGGAACTAACAAACTGTGGTAATACAAAGAACTGGCAGCATTACTCGAGGACCAGTAATTAATATACTTGTTAATCTCTATGGACATATACATTTGGAAGACGTGTTGAGACGTAAAAAAAATTCTTCAAACACAGCACGCTTTTTTGTAGCACCATTTTAATTAAAAATTAACAAACATTTTTCTTTTTTTATTGTAACGAATATAAAGAATATGAGTTATATTTTACAAAATATTATATTTAAGGTCATCATTGGTCATGTCGTCAGAAAAGAAGAGCTCTAGTTCCTGATAAGGGAGCCATGGTTCTTACGATGCCAAAATCATTATTGTGATTTATTTTATTTATTTATTTATTACACGCCCTGATGGGCTTTTACATTAAAATTTATAAGTTGAGTAACAAACAATGAAGAAAATATAATACAATGAGAAAAGAAAAATACACAATACAATGTAACAACAAAACAAATAATAAAATATATATTATTATGTAAAAATGATAGGAAGTCTCATATTCAATAAAAACAAAAATTGAAGAAATTATGTAAATCTATTTGTGCCTAGAAGAATAAAAGTGATAGAATATACAACGTTTATACTGATTAGTTTTAAGATGAAATATATCACCTAGATTAGAATATTTATTTCAGAGACTGTGAAGTCTCGGAAAGTGAGAATTTTGATAAGCTAGTGTCCTGGTGTTATTGAAGTAGAAGGGTAATAAATGTCGACATGATTTTTGGGGAACATAGATATTGATAAATTGAAGTAATTCAGGACAGTCAATTTTGTAATGCAGTATTTTATGTAATAGTATTAAATCTGTGCTTATTCTTCTTTCTGAAAGTTTCAATAGAGACGTTTTATCCAGGAGATAATTGTAATCAATGTTTAGTATAGGAATATGCAATTTATAGTTTATAAACCTTAGAAACTTCCGTTGATTCTTTTCAATGTTGTCGGAATGAATGTTGTAAAAGGGAGACCATAACGTAGAGTTATATTCAAGTTGGCATCTGACAAGGGTTTTATATAACATAATAAATGTGTCTAAATCATTGAAATCGTTTGCAGCTCTCAAAACAAAACCAAGAGTCTTTAGGGCTTTGTTGATAATATTATTAATATGACATACAAAGGTGAGTTTACTGTCGAACATAATGCCTAGATCCATAATTTCACTAAGCAATTTAAATTTTCATCATTTAAAGAATACTGAAAAATAATAGGATTGTTTATTTTGGAAAAATGAATGAACTGACATTTATTTATGTTTAATGCTAGTTTGTTGATAGAGCACCATTCAAAAAGATATATCAAGTTACTTTGAAAGGTAATACAATCATTGATGTGGTTAATCTCTTTATATAGTTTCATGTCATCGGCAAACAGTAGCACATTTATGTCAGTAAATATATCAACAATATCATTTATAAATATAATAAACAAAATGGGCCCTAAATGGAGCCTTGCGGCACTCCACTTGTTGCTATAAATTTGTAAGACTGTGTGCCATTTATTTTCACACTAAGAATTCTTTTGGACAAATAACTAACAAACCAATTTAATAAGCTACCATAAACTCCAAGTTTCGCCAATTTATTGATTAGTATTTTGTGACACACCTTGTCAAAGGCCTTGCTAAAGTCAAGGGGTCTTTTAGGGGTATAATGCCGTGTTTCGCTGTATCCTTCTTTAGCTAACGTTTCTCGTCCGGTATAAATAAAAATCGGATATGTTTATCCGATTTTTATTTATACCGGACGATTATTATTATTATTATCTTCTGCTTAAATAATTTATCTTACGTTTATTTTACAACGTAATTTTCATTTTTCACTTTGGGAGGCAGGTATGGGTAACGCCACCCAGGGAACCATTTATTGGATAACCAACACCCCTGCCATATGTCATCCCGAGTGGTTTGCTACGTTTGGTGACTTAGCAGGGGTGCCCGGGTTCATGGGGTGAGGTTTGTCAAGGTCTTGGCGGCCAATGTGCCTGCCCATCTGCTATATGGCGGGCCGGATCGAGAGAGACTGGTTGAGGAGGTTCACTTCTCCAGCCAGAATTCTTCTACCTATCGCCTTGCACCGCAGTTGAAGGGGTGTGTTCATACGTCCATCACTCCTGGACAGACTGACCCTCAGATTCCTACCCACCCCTCATAATTTCTCTTCTTCCTTTCCTTAAAAAAAACCTTTCACACAGTATCCCCTAAGATGACACAGGCCGTGGGTGAAATTATTTTTAATAAAAAAGCTTTTGATTTTAATTTCCGGTATCTTGTTATTTTTCATATTTTCGTAATTTCGATTTATTTGTTATCTTCTTCTTCATTAAATTATTTTACGGTTATTTTATAATGTAAATATCTTATTATTATATAACTGTTCTATTCCTGCATATTACAAAATTTTAACAAACGATTTTGATTTTGATTCGAGTTTGGTTTTTGAACAAGACTTTCAATATTTGAGATATGAATTGTAAAATTGTAAACACAAGACCGGTAATAGCCCAGGCAACGAAGACCAAAAAATACCAAATAGGGGAAATAATTCATGTAGAAGCCAATTTTGGCACAGTTGTAGGGGAAGGTGTCCTTAACAAAATACTAAAAGTACTGTGGGGTGGGGGTGGAGCTAAGGGGAAGGGGGGGGGTTTAAAGGTCCCTTTTTTCAGTTTTTCGTTAATAACTCAAAAACTACTGCCTCTAGCGAAAAAGTGTTTAGGTACTAAATTATCTCCATAAAATTCTCTACAAAAAAGGTTCTATAAACTTTTTTGTTAGGATCAATGCTTATGCAGATAGGGAGGGGGAAAATGTAAAATTAAAAAAAAAACTGTTTTAATTTTTAAAAATGAAATGTTTGTCGGTAAAAATCAAATGCTTATTGTTAAAAAACCAAATAATTAATGCTTAGGGGTCGTCTATTAATCACGTGACTCTCGAAAGGGGGGGGGGTTTCGGAAAAAATCACCAAATATCACCGGGAGGGGGTGTGTAATGAGATATCACGTGTATTTATTTTTCGTGATAATATTCTGAAAATTTCAAAATACTTTGTACTAAAAAAAATACACGTGATTTTGGGGGGGGGGTTAGTCTAAAACCTCACCACATATCATCACGGTGGGGGGGGTTAAAAAGTTGCTAAAAAAACATCACGTGATTAATGGACGACCCCTTAGGGATGTACCTTGAACATTAAATTTCGTCGAAATCTAAACATTCATCGTCATCAATGCTGTCTTCGACGGGGGCTTCGTTTCTTACATGAGCCGAGGCAGCCGCAGGCACCGGAGCAGGCAATCCCTGCTTTGCGGCAACCGCAGCGCATCCCACACCCAGTCGTGCATCGGCAAAAGATCGTGTTCAAAATGGAGATGGGTGCCACAGGGTCGTTCGTGTTAACTGGGTTAAGGATCCCATCTTCTCCCTTGACCCAACCCCATTGGATGGGTAGTAGAGGGTTGCCTAGCCACTGTTGTATCTGTAAAAAAGTAATGAGACCAAGGTAAGCATTCATCACAAATTAATATTTGTAATAAGAAAGCAGTATTTAAAACTATATGCAACTGGATTTAATTACCTGTAGATATATTCTGAGCGAGTGTTGCTTTGAAGCTCCTCTGGTGGGAGGAAGAGTGGCCATATCTGATTTGAGCTTCATTGACGCTTTCAAAAATGCCGAGTACCGATGTTTGTTTAGATTGTCTTAATGAGCAGGCGCTTTGTATACAGCCAAAAAAAGTTTCTCGCCAGTCTGTTCAATATTCTCAGGTGATGCTGAGGGATCAGAGAATATTGGTGAAATGTCTTGGGTGAGGCTAGGATTTTCTGTGAAGAGCTTTACATTTACATTCCCACTTTACACTTTCCATATATCGCCGAGGTGGTGTCGCATCCGGAGAAGCTATGGAGAAGGAGAATTGTTTTGGCGATTGGAAGCTGTTGAAGTTGTCGCACCGAAAACAATTTGGTCTCCACATTCCCACGGCCCGGCTTCATGAAATATATATTGATTGATGGTGGTGCCAATCCAATGAGGAGAACTAACAAGTCCACATCCTCCGCAACTATTGCTACATTTGAATGTAGAGCAGCTTCATCCAACCCACACCTCACAATAGTGCTATCAGCATCCCCTGTAGCAACAGTTGTTTTAATCCCGGCTGCTGTCATTTTCTCGCTGAGCAAGTGAATCAATCTTGTTTTGTTTCTTTCGAGCGGAGCAGAAGCAAAGGAGGCTCACAAAAACTTCCGTTGACATCAACTTTCACGAAAAAACGACCATCACCATTCAACAAGGACATTTTCTTGCTAACAGCTTCCAATCGCTAAAACGATTCTCCTTCTCCATAGCTTCTCCGGATGCGACACCACTTCGGCGATATATGTAAATAGTAAAGTGGGAATCGCTAAGCTCTTCACAGAAAATCCTGGCTTCACCCAAGATATTTCACCAATATTCTCTGATCCCTCAGCATCACCTGAGAATATTGAACAGGCTGGCGAGAAACTTTTTTTGGCTGTATACAAAGCGCCTGCTCATTAAGACAACCTAAACAAACATCGGTACTCGGCATTTTTGAAAGCGTCAATGAAGCCCAAATCAGACATGGCCACTCTTCCTCCCACCAGAGGAGCTTCAAAGCAACACTCGCTCAGAATATATCTACAGGTAATTAAATCCAGTTGCATATAGTTTTAAATACTGCTTTCTTATTACAAATATTAATTTGTGATGAATGCTTACCTTGGTCTCATTACTTTTTTACAGATACAACAGTTAGGTTCAAGTTAGCTAGGCAACCCTGTACTACCCATCCAATGGGGTTGGGTCAAAGGAGAAGATGGGATCCTTAACCCAGTTAACACGAACGACCCTGTGGCACCCATCTCCACGATCTTTTGCCGATGCACGACTGGGTGTGGGATGCGCTGCGTTTGCCGCAAAGCAGGGATTGCCTGCTCCGGTGCCTGCGGCTGCCTCGGCTCATGTATGAACGAAGCCCCCGTCGAAGACAGCATTGATGACGATGAATGTTTAGATTTCGACGAAATTTAATGTTCAAGGTACATCCCTAAGGGGTCGTCCTTTAATCACGTAACCCCCGTGGTGATATATGTGGTGAGGTTTTAGACTAACCCCCCCCCCCCCCCCCCCAAAATCACGTGTATTTTTTTTAGTACAAAGTATTTAGAAATTTTCAGAATATTATCACGAAAAATAAATACACGTGATATCTCATTACACCCCCCCCCCCCCGGTGATATTTGGTGATTTTTTCCGAACCCCCCCCCCTTTCGAGAGTCACGTGATTAATGGACGACCCCTAAGCATTAATTATTTGATTTTTTAACAATAAGCATTTGATTTTTACCGACAAACATTTCATTTTTAAAAATTTATACAGTTTTTTTTAATTTTACATTTTCCCCCCTCCCTATCTGCTTAAGCATTAATCCTAACAAAAAAGTTTACATAACCTTTTTTGTAGAGAATTTTATGGAGATAATTTAGTACCTGAACACTTTTTCGCTAAAGGCAGTAGTTTTTGAGTTATTAACGAAAAACTGAAAAAAGGGACCTTTAAACCCCCCCCTCCCCCTTAGCTCCACCCCCACCCCCCAGTACTTTTAGTATTTTGTTAAGGACACCTTCCCCTACAACTGTGCCAAAATTGGCTTCTACATGAATTATTTCCCCTATTTTTCCTTCGTTGCCTGGGCTATAAGCCTATAACAGCCAGGTACTATTTTAAATACCCACGTGAGGTAAAAATTGCAAGGCGCATATGACACCGTTCTATTTGTATAAAGAACATTAACTTTAAATTCAGTAAATTTAAATGGTTCATCTCTTCAAGAAATGTGAGAATCTAGTAAATCAAAAAAAATATATATGAATTGCAAAACGCATCTAACACAAATAAAACCATAATAATTGAACTGCTTGCTGCATCCTATACGATAACAAAATCTGAGCAGAATCTAAAATATAATATAGAATGGGCAGTTTCCTGTGGTTGAAACAATGAAGGCTGTATTGCATACCGGATGTGGATGTTTGGTGGGATTAACACAGTCTGTCTGGCCGCAAAACCTGCGACCAACAAGGGTGGGAAACCTAATTAGAGTTCTTTAATCTTAATCCTATGCAGCGAGTGTTTAAATTGGATTCCTTATTGCATTTATTAAAACCCTCCAGAAGTTTGGCATATTTTTCAGATAATACGTTTTTAGATTTTCACAGCCAAAAGTATTTTCGTTATTTGTTTTTGGGGTGTTATGCCGAGTTGCGCTACTTTCTTCTTTAGCCAACTTCTCGGACAGCATTGCAGTGTCCATCACCAGGGCGGACATCTGACATCTGCCGGATCTGCCCTGATGATGGACACTGCAACGCTGTCCGAAATAAAACGCATAACACCACAAAAACAAATAACGAAAATATTTTTCAGATGGTGAAAATATTTCCACTTTACTGTTGAAATGCAAATAAATGGAATATTTCTGATCATATCCAATTTTTTTTAACTGTTTTTGAAAGGTAATAAAATACCTACGCTTTGAGATATATATAATTCAAAGTAAATATATAAGTTTTAAAATATTAAAACTTTGAACGCAAACATAAAAAAGTTTAAAAAATGGCTCACCTTTGGTTTTTTTTAACTAAAATTACGGACAACGAAAAAAATAAAAAGAAATATGTCTTTTTATTTACTACACAAATAGATTAAAAATGTTATTGTCACCTCACTTTTTGTCGTACCATTTAAAAATAATTGGTAAAAAATTGTTAAAGTTAAAATTTTTTTTTTTTAAATTGCGATTCAAAACTTTGGTTTTATAAAGGTGTACGTTTTACCTTTTTGATGGTTATTTTTAAGTTTTTAATATAAAGCGTGGTGTTTTGCCTTTCTAATACCGTTAAGGCCATATTTCTAACTATGATAGTAAGGAAGTTACAGCGATTTATACGAGACCTGTATTAGCTGGGACAGATTTGGCCTCCTGTGATTAAACGGGTTAAAAGCAATGAAACGATTTTTATAAGATGTGACTCATAAAATAAATTAAAAAAGAACATTGTTTTTAAAGGTTGGCTACACAATTCACATAACTACGCTGTGTGAGCGAGGAATCTACGTCATCCCTCAAATAAGAGATGTCTAACTAAATTATGCACGCGAAATTAAAAGTTTCAACTCTTTTTTGTATTGATACCCGCCGCACAAGGGTCCCAATTGCTCTTCACTACTTCTGAACGTTTTACACTTACTCAGGCAAGTAGTACCTACTATGGTATCCCCAATATTTGGTGTATTTGGTGAGTCTGAAAGGATTGGGGAAGGATAGGAAATGAAAAAGAGAAAGGTTGAGTTAAATTAGGTTAGGTTACCTATCCGGTTAATTATAGATTCAATTAATGTAAGACATTAATTAAAGGTTGGTATATGGTATAGGTTTTCAACGTAGGCGATAACGCCCCCTTGGGGGCGTTTCACACCTTCAGGGGGGTGGTAGAAGACCAAGAGAAAATTGGGGGCCGTTTCAGACTGTCAGGGGGGCGGTAGGAGACCCAGAGAAATCCGTCCTATCTTGCCCCATCCCATCCCATTAGGGGCCATCCATAAATTACGTCACACCTTAAAATATTTTCCCTATCCCATTACGCC
This sequence comes from Limnephilus marmoratus, assembly GCA_917880885.1. Lineage (NCBI taxonomy): Eukaryota > Metazoa > Arthropoda > Insecta > Trichoptera > Limnephilidae > Limnephilus > Limnephilus marmoratus. The sequence continues at coordinate 2,075,545 of OU862932.1, read as the reverse complement.
CCCTCCGTTGTGGCAAATGTAATCCTGTCGTGGTATCGCATTGCACCCCTTCCGTCGTGGTCAATTTCTGTTTCAGATTCACGAGTTAAGCACGGGTCACATCATGCTGGTTGCCAGCGGCTGCTTACCAGCGGCTGGTAGTAGTAGCAGCTAGAGGTGGGTAAGTTCTGCATTTTTCCGGAAGCCTCCGAGACTTGCTTCCTTTTAAAAGTACACGAGTTCTAGGAGCAGGTCCCGGGTCCGAGTTCTTAGGTGCGGACTGGGCACTGGGTATTGTTGCGGCGCACCGAAACGGGACGCACGGGTTCAAAGAACTCGGAACCAGGACCTACTCGTAGAACCCACACGAGAACTCAGAACCCCGGAGTCGGACAAGACCCGTACGAGAACAAGGACCCGTCACCCGTGCAATGTAGGTACATTCAATGTATCTACACTGCACGGTCTTTTATTGAGAATTTAAATAAGTAAATTAATAAGCTGTAATGCTTTACTATAAACTATTATTTTATAATGCACGTCACCCGTTGATTAACGATACCAGATAAGACGCTCTAATTAAAAACTATTCCTTGTCTAGCCGAAGCGGTCACGCACGTGTGTGTCGATCAACGAACAGCGATCGAATGAACGCCCAGCGCCCAGCAGTGTCATAGTTGGCCGGCCGCGGGTAGCGGGGAGTGTCGGGAACTCACCGAGACCCGCGACTCATGAGTGGAATGGTGAGTGACGCCGGACCGTGGATCGCGGAGCAAGCCGGCGGCCACGGGGTGAGTCAGGAATGTATGTTCGCGGCGTTCGCGCGAGTCCGGGAGTGGGCGGAATGAATGGATTGTGTCGCGATTCACGTAGCTTGGAACAAGGCGCTTGGGTTTAAAGGAACCCGGGACTTGTATTCGAGTGCGGTTTTCGCGCTTCGGCGTTGAGTTGCTCGGACCGCCGGATTACCGCCGGATTTATTTGGATGCGGAGAGTACTGGGACTGGGCCAGGTTCTCTGGGAGTAGTCGATTTGAAAAAGGAGTGGGAGTAGGAACCGCTTCCCGCAAAGGAGCGGATCACATGAGCCCATTCCAGCTGAACTGACACATCGCTAGTAGCAGCTAGCAGCGGCGGGCAATCTGGTCACACTACGCTGCTAGTCGCGTCTCGCACTCTCCAGTTAGTCATTCACTATTATGTCGTCTGTCGTTTCACGTAAAAAGCTAATTAAGCAGTTGTTGAGAGAGGGTGTCAGAGAACTTAGTTTAGAAATGCTTAACCAGAGAGAGTTAAAAAAAAAACAAGGATAATTTTGAAAAACGTTTAAAAATGTTATTATTTGTTTCGCAGTCCACTTTAACTCAGACATTATAAATAACTTTAATTATATCAATTAAAAATTATAAAATAGTCACAACTATTTATATTATTATATTACAACTTCACAAAAAAAACACTGCTTTCTCGTTGCTGATAGACGCAATAGTGGTCAGACTGCGCTGCCGGCTGGTGTCAGCGGTCACGTGATTGATTATTCGCCGCTGCTTGCTACCAAAAGTTAAACATGTTCAACTTCGTCAGCCGCTGACAAATACTCGCCGGCTGGCGACGCCAGCGCTGAATTTTGTGGTCACACCAAGCTGATCGACGGCTGGCAGAAGCGGCTTCTTCAACTCGCGGCTGGCAACCAGCGTGATGTGACCCGTGCTTTAGGGGGCGCTAGAAATAAAATATTCTCAAAGTGGGCGGTGGGCAAAAAAAGGTTGAGTATCTATGGTATATGGTCTGGTAGCTTCGAAACCTAAGCGACTGTTAGGGTAGAATATTTTTAAAGTAATCCTGCTGTACAGTGGTGTAGTGTATCGTGGTGTACTGGGGGTAAGAGGGCACTGCAGACGAGTGTTCTAAACTATTTAGAATCAATTTGAACTACTGTCGGGTGCACAAATACATTCAAACATGTGCTTTTTAAAATGATTTGTCAGTACAAGGGTTATTCTTCTGAGTTGTTCCGAGATAGTCTGCAAGATGAAAATTGCTTTGATGGTAGTCGACCTCCGATAGGAGAGAATACCAGAAGTTGGAGAACTGACCGAGTTAATGGTAGATTTTCTCAGTATCGCTCTGGTGGAAGGTAAACATTCAGAATCGAAGCTTCAAATGGCAGAATCTTTGAACGAATTTACCCGTGATTGATGTCGTAACATGAATACCCAGATTTTTACTCACCATCTTCTTTCCCATCTCCTTCCCTTACTCAATACCTTAGGCCTCACAACATACTCATAATTGGGAATGCCATAGTCTCACTGGTTGCAGGTGGAGCAGTTGGGATTCTTATACATTTTTAATAAAAAAGAACATTCTCGGCATCGTCGATGAAAATCCACCATACCGAATCGAAACTTTGCTTGAAATAACTTTAGCCGTGTTTGGTGACTATATATGAATAGCCAGGTAGGTTCTTCCCAACCCACCCCATCTCCGACCCCTCCCGACTCCCCTCAGCCTCGCAGCATACTCAAATAAACAAGAATGCCATAGTCCCACTGGCTCCAGACCGTTGGGAGCTCCAGACCGTTTCTTGTGCGGCATTCACATAAAAAACTGTAGTACCTATGTGGGGAACGCTAAGAGTTGGAAAGTAGATAACTGACAAAACAGAACTGGTCCCAAAATATAGCTAAAGCCATTCCAATAAATTGGTTTCGTTTCGAAAATCTAATTATTATGAAACCATAATGTTTTTTGCATTTTAACCAATTTGGAACCTAAAATCGAATTCAAATATACCCTTAAAATAAGAAGTTGGTATGGATATCAAGCGAATTTATTTATAGTGTAGATTTTTGTACATACAAAAATATACATATATATATATTTTATTTTTTTTGTATATACCTGGTATATACAGTACACAAGAAGATTTTTCTTTGATGCATTTGAATATATTTTATACTATTCACGGGCGTAGCCAGGTTTTAGTTTCGGGGGGGTTCAAGAAAATAAAAATCAAAACTCGTGTCGGGGGGGGGGGGGGGGGAGTATTGTCGGACTTTGAATTTGTGTTGAAAACTTTTATTTTCTATGTACATTGGTTAAAATAAAACTTTTTAAAACAAAATAATAATAAACGTTAGTTGTACATGCTATAAAATTTTAAGCACTCAAATTAGTCAAATAATCACATTTATGCAAGTACGTATTCACCTGACTGGATCACTAATCCTGTTATTTGTTTATTAAACACTTTTTGCTAAGTGAAATAATAATTTCAAAGTACGTATACACTTACCACTGATTAGAAACGGAAATTAGAAACGGAATTCCAATTAAAAATCACTTTGCAAAATAAAAATCAACCGCAATCACCGAAAAATGGAACTTGCAAGTTAATTTTTTTTTCTTTCAGAGGACCCCATTTATCTTTTTAGATACATAATATCATTTTGAGATGTTAGAGTTAAAAATAACATTCTCTTAACTCTCCTTATTTTAATATTATTGGTGTTGATATCTTAACTTTTCGGGGGGGGGTTTGAACCCCCAAAGCCCCCCCCCCCCCCCTGGCTACGCCCATGATAATATTGTCGGCGGTACATTCTCTCTGTACACCGCTTCGGGGACACTTAGTAATATTTTGTGTTGGTAGGTATACTATATTTTCGCTAAACTGACTGCATATTGTATATAAGTACCCTGGGAGGCTAACTGTCAGGTGATCAACTGTCATGGAACCCCCACCGAGACAATACTGAGAATTAATACATGATACAAAAAAATACTACTCATGTATCTTAATTCGTTTATTATTATTTATTAGGTAGGCACAGTATAGTAATATTGTTCATAATTAATGTGAATACACTGACATAAATTACACTTTTTTTGTACTTTTCGGAATTTTGAATCAGCGACCTCTGGGTTCAGAGCCAATACCGCGGTCAGTCGAGGACACATTCCTTGTTTTCTGTCCAGAGAACCAAACGGTTCCCCCTATCGAAAGTCCTAATCTAGTCTTTTTTCTAAGAAAATGAGCTGAGTAAATGTAAAAATGTGTAGATACCCTCCTAGGGTTTGTTTTCGTACGTTGAAAATTAATTAAAGAGGATATTATGAGGATCACGCTGGCAACAACGATTTTAGAACTAAGAATATTAGTTAATTAAATGAAGACAATATTATCGAAACTAATATAATAGCTAAGGTGTCTATATCAAATTCGGTCATTTTTAACTGAATCTTACTTCGACTAAAAACTACCAACATTATCTTCATTTTTTTAACGCACTGATAAAATTTAAATATGATTGCTAGATTCAACCCGAATTAAATGCTATCTAGACAGTGTCTGGAATTTTTTTATCCATTTATTTTTAATATGCGACAATCTTTTGACTTTTCTGCAAGTCTAGGATGAATATTTATTGATAATTTTTAACTTTAAGAGTAAAATTTGAAATTAAAATGTAATATAATTTGTATCGGGTTGAGTCTTGCAATAATATATCAAGATAGCAGCCAATAAATATGTGTATTAAGAAAATGAAGATAATGTTGGTAGTTCTTAGTGGAAGTATGATACATTTAAAAGTGACCGAATTTGATATAGACAACTGGTAGAGCACTTGCCACTTACATGGCAACCTTTGTTTACAAAGGTTTTTCTGTTTTTTCTCTCTGCAGATTTTCGATTGAGTTTCGCTAATATTGTTTTCATTTAATTAAATATAAAATTAGGTCCTTACATATGAAATTGGCGTTTTGTATGGGAGGAACGTAAAGTCGATTTTTTCTTTTAATATAATATATTTATTTAATCAAAGTATTAACCATTGCTTTCCATGCACTTTTGCCATCTCATAGATAATTCATCGATCCCTTTACTAAAAAAACCATTCGGACGGGAATCAATACAATCTTTGAAGGCGGTTTGGACCGCCCCATCGGAGTTGAATTTTTCCCTTGCAAGAAGTTATCCAAATTTCGAAAAAAATGGTAATCTGTTGGGGCAAGGTCCGGAGAGTACGGTGGATGTCTTAGACATTCCAATTGAAGCTCCTCTAATTTGGTAGCCGTCTGTTGTGCAGTGTATGGTCTAGCGTTGTCATGAAGCAGCAGTGGCCTAGAGCGATTAACCAGCCTCGGTTGTCTAGCAGCTAGCTTTTCCATCATGGTTTGCAGTTGCTGACAATAGACATTTGCCGTAATCGTCTGGCCAGATTTAAGAAAGCTGTAGTGAACGACACAAAAAAAAAGAAAACACAACTGTGTTTTCTTTTGCGGCACCGTCGCCATTCACATCATTAATCCTTCGAGCCGTTTCTGCAGCACTGGTGCCACGGTGCCACTCGTACTCGTAAATAACGCGATATTTCAAGTTTTCCATTTTGTAAACTAAGTGACGCAAAGAAAGAAAACAACTAAGGAAAAAACAAATGAATTATAATTTTCGAAAGACAAATATACGAGTAAATAGCTGTATAAATTTGAATTTGGAATTCCTAACCAAAGAGAAGATATTTGAGATCAAAGTTGCCAATACAGCAAAACGCCAATTTCATTTGTAAGGACCTAATTTGAAATTTTACTCATAAAGTTTATAATTAAAAATATTAGAATTTGACAGTTGGACGAGAAAAAAGGTATAAAATTTTATAATTGCATCAGTTTTTTTATTTCGTTTCTTCCACAGAGTATTTTGATTTAACGTAAAAAAGGCTTTCTTAATATGTAGTTAATGTAGGAATCTAACACTCGTTTATAAGTTCGAAAATGGAATTACCTTGGAATCAAAAAAAAACTTTAGAATAATTCAACTGTGTTTTGGTAAACCCTTTGAAGTCACATTTTTCGTGAATTTTACTTTTCAAATCTTTTTATTGAATAATCGTTAAAATGCAACATGATAAAATAAATTTTGCTGATTTTTGGCATTTTTAATACTAAAAACTAAATGTATTCTTAATTTAAAAAAAAACGTAGATGAAATTACTCAACTCTCAAATCTTTCAAAATTACAAATAGATTTGCAATATTCAATTTTCAGAACAACTCTCATTTTATAACTTTTGAAGGTTATGCCCATCAATGTAATATATCACTGAAGAAGAAGATAACACTAATAATTTAAACGAAAATATGAAAGAAAACAAGACATAGAAAAATAGGAAAAGATAATGGTCGCAACTGGGAATCGAACCCAGAACCTCTTGACGTGCGCTTTTACCAATTCAGCCATTGCCACCTTCTGTCAAACCGTCATAATTATCAATCTCATATTTTAAAATTTTAGAATTAACAATATTATCTTCGACAATTTTTTTCATATCATGGGCAACTACCTTTTTCATTGGAAACAGTCTTTCTAAGAATTGGTTTGTAACCTGGATAGCGTCTCAGATAAATATATCCGATTTTATTTATACGGAACATATTATATTGACCTTTTCATAATAAAATAAAATAAATATTAATTTTTTTATAAGAACAACTCTCTTTTTATAACTTTTGAAGGTTATTCCCGTCAATGTAATTTATCTTGAAGAAGAAGATAACACTAATAATCTAAGCGAAAAGTGAACAAGACACAGAAAAATAGAAAAAGATAACGGTCGCAACTGGGACTCGAACCCAGAACCTCTCTTTTAACCAGGACGTGCGCTTTTAGGTATTGTGATTTGCTATATTTTACATCAAAATTGTGAAAAAGAAAAAACCATTTTCCTACAAATTTTAAGATGTTTAATTAATTTTATGAATTTGTAAATATTCGTTTTTATCGTCTTCGGTATCTAAAGTTTTCATTTTGTGGCTTGAAGGATTTTACCAAACCGGAGTTGAATATAATAAATGTATCCTTTCGTAAAGTACCTACCACTAATTTCTGAATACCGTGTAGTCATATGCAATATAAAAATATGCACTCGGACTATAATGGTTTTTTTAAATTACACCCTTTTACCTTTGAACAATCTTAGTGTTATTTAAATCAATTTAAACTTTATTTCAGTCCCCTCCACTTATATCTAAGTACATTTTTAATCAGACCATAACCTATCTACTCTAAAAGCCTCAGAGAAAATAAATATATGCAACGTGACATAGTGCTTTTATTAAATTAACATATTTTAACTTTGAACCGTCTTGGTGTTGCCATTACCTATCAGACAATTACCAACTCCAAAAGCTCCGGAGTGTCTCTGCATTTCAGTGCAAACTTAATGCAAATTAAACGCCCTGGTCAGATAAAAATGAGATTGGAGCACAAAAAACCCTAATAAATTCAAGATTCGTTTATTTGCCGCCGCCGGGTTTTGATCCAGCGACCTCTGGGCCAGTCCCAAGGAGTTTTGCCACTCGGCCAGTTGGGTCGATGAGCTTTATTCTGTGTTGTCACCATATAAAAGAACCTTAAGGATTCTCTTTGAAACAACAATTGGTATGAATACCTATTTGGGTTAGGTTACAAATGAATCACTTCTTTGAAAAACGCAAATTGTCCACACGTTGTCGAATTGAGATTTACCCACATTAAAATTTTCATAGATCAAAATACGACAATATTCCTGATGGAGCTGCAAATGATTTTTTTTTAATCAAAATTTCATATTTTTTGTATGAAGATTTTTTATGTTGGGAAGGCTGGGCTGGTGATTAATGTGAAATAACTATTTTAGATTAATCTTTACTACAAATTAGGTTTATATTGTAAATACAAAAAAAAATGTTTTAGATAAATTGAAAATTTTCCTATCGTTTCGCTTGAGCAAAATTAAAATATAATTATGAATGCTTTATAAAAAATATTAACGTAAATTACTAAGTAATGTATGAACGCGTACGAGAAACAACTAAATAGGTACAGTATTACGAATTAGTTTATCTGTGATAGTTTCCCTAGATTAAACTTTTATCTTATAAAATTACTAGCAGACTCGGCCACACGTTGCTGTGGCTAACGAAACACGACGCCATTACCCAACCTTTATAATCAACGTCGTCTGTTAATTTGGATACATATCAAATCCACACAGCCCGCTTGCCAGCTCGCTGCCCGCTGTCAGCTTGCCAGGCCGCTCCCTTTATATATTATATATTTCAACCAATTTACACAAAACCTTGACAAATTATATACCTTAAAACCTTCCACGAGAATCACTCTATCTATTGGTGAAAACCGCATGAAAATCCGTCGCGTAGTTTAAAAGATCTAAGCGTACAGATAGCCGGAGCAATTTTACTTTATACTATGTAATGACTCACAAAATAAATCAGCTTTGCGCTGGAAATCGAGCTTTTCGGGGGTCAGTTTACTAAGCGATTTTTTGTCAATTACCTATATTCGTGGCTGTTTAAGGCGGTTCCATGCCACCCCAGAATGAAACCAACTCAGAACCACCTCAGAAAGGTCATTAAAAGCTATGAAAAATATTTTTAAAATAGTCGGTAACCCTAACCTAACTAAATCTATTTTTTTATCATCACTCTTAATGACCTTTCTGAGGTGCTTCTGAGTTGGCCGGTCACCGTTTAAGGCACAATAAAGGTATATAATATATTTTTGGCTTGTGGTGATCCACTAGTTCTTGAAAAATTCGAAATCGGAAGAGCCCGGCCTCTTATTGAAAGGGATTTAAAAATATACACTCGTGCAGACTTTTGGAAGGTATTTGAGATTTGTTTTTTACGGGTTGATTTTCTAACGGTCTGTAAAAAACATCAACTCCTTTCTTACAGATATGGTTTAAAATTTTCACGGCCAAAAGTATTATAGTTATTTATTTTAGATCGTTTTCCTCAAAGGCTCGTGTGTGGAGCTGAAGTAAAAAAAGTTGTATATCTAAAAGCTTCCGAGCTTGTCACATGGAGGGCAGTGTTAAGAGCTGTCCCTAAAGTTCGCTAGATGGCAGTTAGGTTAGTTCGGAGTTTGGGTACCAGGGGGGCCAAGGGCCCGGGTGCAGTCTACAAGAGCTCATTCGATTTCGATTTAGATCTCAATTAGCCAGCTTCCAGCAAGGTCGACTATCGTGGTCACCACTTGTACACGCGAAGTATTAAATAAATCCCAGATTAACTTAAAAGAACTTTATTTTTTCCAAAGAAGTAATCTCCTCCCAAGACGAGTTGGAGAACTGTTTGTCTGAACACAACAAAAATAAGAAAAATTAAGTGGAGAAGACGTGTTTTTAAAATAACTGACTCAACAAATGAAATGATTTATTTGAACCGCTCGCTAACCATACAAACATTGCGCTCATGTTTACAATACATTCCTTTGTCTTGCGTCAAATTTAGATCCCATGGCATTTTTCCGCAATGAATAATACCAAATTAAGACATTTTTAATACACCAAAGTTTATAATGAGATATTTTAATATGCAATTAGATTTAGACACTTAGTTCACACTGTTTATGTTCAATAGTATCAATCAAGCAAAATATCTATTGCATACAACAGCTGTGAAGATTTAAATTAGTTTTTGGACTCAAAAATAAGAGTTTTTTTCACTTTAAAAATAAAGACGAACGTTCAACGCTTTATTATTACCGTAATAATTCACAATTACGGTACCGGACGGCAAAAAAGGCAACAAACATACGTTTCTTATCAAAACAATGCTGCAGCTCTTTCAAAGGATGAGAAACTAGGTCTGTTTCTTGCAAAGGAAAAAAGTCATCATTTTCTTGCATCTCTCTCACACAAACTGCATCGTGACATCTCCGTAGACCCTTTACAATACTACTAGCCGTGACGATAATTTTGAAAGTATGGAATATAGTTACAAGGATAATATTGAAGTGTGAGTGAATTCCAAAGTCTATGTGTTAATGGTTTTGATTTTGTTCTTAAACATAAAATGCTGCAGCTCTTTCTTACACACTAAATGACAAAAGTAAAAAATTGGGCAAACGGCGAAAGTATGTGTGCACCCCCCTCAATGGAAACATACAATTATTATCAGACATCTCCCTCACATGTATAAAGAAAATGAAACGCAATTCCCAAAAAAGTCCACCATTATTTAAGGTGTAAGAAAGAACTGCAGGATTGTAGCGACAAGGATCTTATGTTTATTGCCTTTTTGCCGTCACGGTACCGTAACCGTGAATCGTTACGGTAATTATAAAAGTGCTGAAAGAGAGGTTACAGTGGGACTCTTAGCGGCAGGACCATTTTGTTCATGGAATAAACAAGGAGCAAAATGGCCAATTGTTCCAAAGATATTTTGTAAGAGAAGATTATCGTCGCGTGGTTCGCTGGTCGTAACTCAAGCACACGTGTGGTTATGTAGAAAGAATTGGCTTTGTATAAACATGCATAAAATATAATTAACTTGTATTCATCGTGTAAGAATGCGTCGGCCCCGAGTCATAAAGAAAAAAATAAATATCTGGAAAAAGTAAGCGCGAAAGAAAGGATTGCTTTCAAGGATAAAAGGAAAACAGTGTTAGAATAAGATATTTAAAAAGCGAAAGAAAAGAAGCTACGGTATTATTTTACCTGCATTGAAACCCTTTGCTTTTAACCTCTTCAGTGCGGAAACTATGAATCAGGTTATCAAGCTTTTACAAGAGTGGTTTAGTTTCCCTAGATATTCTTTCCCCTTTATTTTTCCCAATTTCCCTTTTATATTTCCCAAATATACAGGACCACACTTACGTGGGAGGTCACTTGAGATTAACACCGTTTATTGTTTATTTTTTTTTTTTGGCGCAGACGTTATAACAATGAGCTCTATACTTTGTTTAAGGAGCTAAACGTCGCAAAATTTATAAAATTAGGAAGACTTCGGTGGCTGGGTCATGTGGAGAGAATGACCGAGCATCAAGCACCAAAGTCCCTGCTGAACTCAAGACCAATAGGGCGAAGGAGCCTGGGAAGACCAAGACTAAGATGGAGCGACAACGTCCTCAAAGGCATATCTATCTTGGAGCTTCTAAACTGGAGGGAGCGGGCACAAAACCGAGATGAGTGGAGGAAGACTCTTGAGGAGGCCAAGACCCACCAGGGGTTGTAGAGCCAAGAGTGATGATGATTGTTTATTTAGGGAAATTTATGTACCTACAGTTCGCATGCAGAGGACGTAATTGGGTACACATGTTATTTATTCTTGATATATATTTTAATAATAACCAGCCGACCCGGGGAACTTCGAACCGCCTCAGAACCAGTAACTATTGTTTTAATCAGTAACAACTTATTAGCTGAATTAAATTCAGTTGTTTTATTAAGTTAAAACTTACATAATGAAGCAATTATCAATACGTAGTTGTTCTTGTTTTGTTTTGATCAGTATCAGAGAAGGTATTGTGTACGGATTTATATTTTTTGTGATTTTCTTACTTTTCCACTTACTTACGGGAATTGCGTTTCATTTTCTTTATGCGTGTTAGGATGATTTCCTATAATAATTGTATTTTTCCTTTGGAGGGGTGCAGACATACGTCCACCGTTTGTCTCATTTTCGACTATCGACATTTAGTGTGTAAGAAAGAGGGGCAGTATTATATGTTTAAGAACAAAGGCAAAGCAATCGGTGCATTGACATTTGAAGTTTTTGAATTTTTTTAAATTCACTCACTATTCAATATTATACTTATCACAATATTGCTGCAGCTCTTTCAAAAGAAGAGAATTCGTTCCATAAAAAATGTATGAGGAAAAGAATTATCTAGAGCGTTTAACCAGCCAGCGGACGAAAATCCACATTTCGTCGAAAGTTGTTCTTACGATCGTGCAGGGCGGTTACAATGAGAAAGATTAATTATTAATTATTTTAAATTATAACTCAATATCGAATTTATTTCAATTCAAATTAGCTTTAATTTATACCTTCATCCAAAAATGCTGAAAGGCGTGATGATAAAACTATTAAAGTCATGTACTTTTGTAGTTATTTTTTTATTATAAGTATTTATCATTTTTCAATAATGTCTAAATTTAATAAGAATGTTAAAAAAATCTGAAATATATTAGTTTGTAAGTGCGCAAATATATACACAAACGGACCAATTTCAAACACATGTACGTACATCTTTTTTAATGATTTTATTGAAACTATAATTAAAATTCTAAAACATACGTTTGCTAGATAATGTATTGATTTATTTTACTGCATGATTTTATTATTTGAAATGGGTGTGGTATAATACAAAAACTTTTTTGAAAATTGAACAAATCTGCCAACGACCTATGGAATAACCTTATTATACTAAAAATTAAAAAATTTTCTCAAAATTTATTACATACGAATGCTAGATAAAAGAACAATCTTTCGAAATCCATTTATAATTTTTTGTGGAAAAGAGTCAATACGTCTAAAAACTTTTTTGAAAATGACGTATTTCCGGTTTTCTCTGGTAATGCGCTCTTAATATTTCCGATGTTTTAATAGCTATTCTGCTATTCGGGTGGAGACAAATGCAACAAATCAAAGATCATAAAAATCGGTCCAGCCGTTCTTGAGTTATAAATGGTATAACTAACCCGACTTTGTTTTATATATTAAGATGTACAATATGTACTTTATTGAGCCTATTTTGGAAAGCAAAAGCAAAATTTCATGATGGGCAGTACAATGGTACAAGGATTTGATTAGAATAGTTATCTTCCTAAATGTGATTCGTCTCTCGGTTAGAGACCGATAGAGGTGTATGGATTGGAATAATGTTAATCCAAGTGTGATTAAGACACATCACAGGCAATATAAGAATGATACTCTCAGATAGGTATTTCATATGAGATACAACCGCGTCCAATGGGTTAAATGCAGTCTCACCAGTGTAGAATGTGCTCATACCCGAAGCAATTGAAATAAACAAGAGTGTCACGACACCTGACAGCTTCACAAATCTCAATTTATAATATGGTTTTTGGTACTGTCAGCCCGCACAAAGATAAAATCTGATTTAATATTATTTGAGGAAAAGAATTCCGAAATAAAGTTGGTTTTCCTTAAAATTTTAAGTTTCGTTTTACCAAAAGTCTTTGTGTCATTTAAAAAGATAACCTACATTCATTATGAGACAAAGTTAAAATCTTAATTGGATTTATTTTCTCATTTCAAAAATCGCAAAGCACTTCCCAAAGTTTTTCGATTAGAAAAACAAGAGAAAAACACGGAAGCGAACAGTCAAATTACAATTTTAGATTAATCTTTACTGCAAATTGGTCTAAATTATGAATGCCAAAAAATATGTTTTGGTTAAATTGAAGCCTTTTTCATTGTTTCGCTTGAGTAGAACTAAAATACAATTGTTAATTTCTTTATGAAAAATATGAGCGTAAACTACTAAATAGCGTATTTTTTCATTGTAAATGTATGAACGTACATAAGAAAAAACTTTTAAAATTAGTTTTATGCTAGGATTGTCTGTAACACTTTCCTTTTTATGAATGAATGAATAAAAAACTACTTTTATCCGATTTGATCCGGCCAGTAGGTAGGTACGCAGTAGGTGGGCAATCAGCCGCCAAGACCTGGATAAACCCGGGCACCCCCGCTATGTCGCCAAATATGGTGAGCCATTTGGGGTGATCTATGGCAGGGGTGTTGGTTATCCAATAAATGTTTCCCGAAGCGGTGGTACCCATACCCGCCTTCCATAAATTGAAATTTGTTGTTACATTGGAAATGGTTCCATGACAATTGATCCGGCGATAATTGGCCCTCCCACGACAGTTGATCCGGCAAAGAGGATATAAGGCCGTATAAACCAAAGTCGATATACTTATCAGTATATCTGCAGGCATCTTGATTGAAAATCCGCGGTAATTCACAATTTGGGAGGCGGGAATGGGTACCGCCGCCCCGGGAACCTTTATTGGATAACCAACACCTCTGCCATAGGTCACCCCAAGTGGTTCGCTACGTTTGGTGATTTAGCAGGGGTGCCCGGGTTCATGGGGTGAGGTTTGTCTAGGTCTTGGAGGCGGATGACCTGGATATACTGAACCCCAGATTCCTACCCACCCCTTAAACCCTTTTCCTTCCCAGAACTCTCCTCTCCTTCCTTTCCTTAAAAAAAACCCTCCACACAGCATCCTCAAAGATGACATAGGCCCTGAGGGAAATTATTTTCCTCAAGGCCTCCTGTGTGGAGCTCATGTAAAAAAAAAAAAAAAAATATATATATGTTTACTAACAATAATTTCGACTCTCCGAAGGAGCATGCGGCAATAACAAAATACGACATACTTATACGTGCAGTCGGCTTAGCAAAAATCCGCTAAAGATTCCTCCTTGCATATAATATAACTTTTTTTATCCAAAGACAACATAAGAGGCTTAACTTCTCCCAACCGTCTGGAGCCAGTGAGACTGTGGCATCCCCAATTTTGGTATGTTGTGAGGCTGAAGTTAGTGGGGAGGGGAAGGAGATGTGAAAAATGTATCTGACTATTTTTTTTACATTAGCAGCACACAGGGGACCCAGAGGAAAATAATTTCCCTCAGGGACTGTGTCATCTTAGGGGATGCTGTGTGGAGGGTCTTTTTAAAGAAAGGAAGGATAGGAAAAAAGGTATGAGAGGTTTGTAGGAATCAGGGGATCAGTGTGTCCAGGAGTGACGAACATATGAATCCATCCCTCCAACAACGGTGCAAGGCAATGGGTCGAGAGAGTCCGACTAGAAAGGACAAAAGGCCTCCCTTAACCAGTATCTCTCGATCGACGCAGTAGGTGGGCAGACGCATCCACCGCCAAGACCTGGACAAACCTCACTAAATGAACCCGGGCACCCCTGCTAAGTCACCAGATGTAGTGAACCACTCGGGGTGACTTATGGCAGAGGTGTTGACTGTTGGTTATCCAATACCTGAGGCCGCGGTACCCAAACCCTCCTCCCAAATTGATGGCTATTCAGATCTAGTCGCGAAACACGGTTAAAGCCATTTCAAATAATAATTCTAACACCTACTTGCATACACTATGCACCAGAGTAAAAATACAAAAAAAATCATATTATGTGTTTAAAAGCCGCTTTTTCGTTTCATCGAGTTTCAAATCACAACGGTTCATCAACAAGTTTTCACTTCAAAAAAAATAGTAGGCTCAGACCCGGCAGCGTTTATACTATTTATGAAACGTTTAAATATCAAATATCTACATGGAAATTACACGCATACAACACATGCCATATATCGTAACACACAACAGAAAAATTATGGACCAATTCATTGCTTCATTTATTTATTGTCATTTATCTATTGCCATCATTTGGCCATCTTTGTACTATTAAAAAACAGATTGATTGTGAAATGGATACCAAAAGAATCAACAAACAAAGGTCTTTGTGATTTATTGCGGTATTCTCAAACCACATTGGCGCATCCTTAGATGTATTATAATCCGATTTATAGAGAAGGTATGCAGATGTTATCATTCATCGACTTAAAAATTGGTCATTTACATATAAACTTTAGCTGGATTAAGCCCCTGTTGGTTATTTTTTAAAGTTTATGAGTTTAAAATCTTTTATTTTAGATTCCCAACTTGCCATTCTTCATCATTCTCAGCTGCTTTGAGGAATGTGTCGGATGTAGGTTTTACATCATCTCTTTTTTCAGCCCGATTCCCATATAGAGACCGAAGACAAATTTTTTTGCTTTAGGCTGGCCGCACACATCATGTTTTTCCATCCGATTGTCTGATCAGACAAAAATCGATTCGAAAACCGGATTGGTTATAATACCGGGGCCACGCCGACAACGGGCGTGGCCCCGGTATTATAACCATTTTCTATTACTGATCCGGTATTATAACTGATATCCGATATTATAACTATTTTCATTACTGATCCGGTTTTCGAATCAGATGCGTGCGGTGTTTATCCGATTTTCATAAGAAATGTATGGCGCTAAGGCCTTCCGTTTGTCTGATCAGACAATCGGATGGAAAAATCTGATGTAGGTGCCAAGCCTAACGCGATCGCTATTTTCATCTCTATTTTCATATCTAGGATTTAAGTTTGCATCACTCCAAATAACACATGAACCATGTTAGGGAACTTACCCATACTACGTGACACGTTTAGGGGGGGGGGGGGGTCTTCAAAATGTCACGCTTGGTACAAATGAGCGGCGGCGGGCTTAGGTTTATGGTCACCGGGTGGGGGGTTAAAATTTGCAAAAATTTGGTCACGTAGTATGGGTACGTTCAATAAATGTTCAAGATTCCATGATGATAAAAAAAGAAGATATAAATACCATTAACAGAACAATATTTGGTTTATATTAAAAAACACGTTTTTATAATAATTATTTATTTATAGATTATTTTTAAGATTTTATCTGCAGTGGTGCCAACTATGCCAAATGATTATAAAGATGAAAATCGCGATTGTGTAAAGCCAAAGATATTCAAATACAGAATAGATATGCTACGGTGTCCGCGCAACTGTCGCCGGACTACGCGCTAATTAGCGTAGTTTTCATACAAAAACCATTTGTTCATTTCGTTGATTTTTTGAAAATGTGCATTAATATTGGTTAACAATATATTTTGAATAAGGAAAGAATTCGTTCATTTAGTTTAACGTTCGTTTGGTTTATTCGTTAATTATTTGTTCTTTTAGTTTATTTGTTAATTGGTAAACAATATCGGCGACACCCGGAAGAGCAGACCCCTGTAGTAAAAACAGCAGATAGCACATCTACTTATATTTCAATATCTTTGTGCAAAGCAAAGAATTTTGTCTTTTACGGTGCGCAAATAAATTTTATTTAGTTAATTTGTGCAATTAATTTTAAGTAAATAAAATTATTTGCAAATAGAATTTTATTTCAGTAATCTCAATATCGCCTGGCGTAAGCCCACGATCCATGGAAACGTTGCTTGAAATGGCTTTAGCCGTATTTGGTGACCATATCTGAATTGCCAGGAAGGCGGGAAAATACCTCCCTTTTCCCCATATACTTTTCCTTTCCCACTACCTTCAACCTCACAACATAACCCTTTTTTTATATTAGCTCCACACAGGAGGCCTTGAGAAAAATAATTCCCCTCAGGGCTTATGTCATCTTTGGAGATATGTGTGTAGGTTCTTTTCAGGAAATGAAGGAGAGGAAGTTCTAGGAAGGAAAAGGGTATTAGGGGTGGGTAGGAATCTGGGGGTCAGTGTGACCAGGAGTGACGGACGTATGAATCCATCTCTCTCACTGCGGTGCAAGGCGATGTTCCGAGAGAGTACGACTGGAGAAGTCAAAGGATCCGGCCTGCCATGCAGCTGGTGGGCAGACGCATCCACCGACAAGACCCGGACAAACCTGACCCCATGAACATGCCTGTCTTCTATGTCATCTTTGCCATAACACGCCTATGTCATCTATGGGATCAAAAGCTGTGCGGAGGGATTTTTGAGGAAAGGAAGGAGACGAAGTTCTGGAAGGAAAAGAAATGAGGGATGGGTAAGATTCTGGGGGTTAGTGTGTCGAGGAGTGACGCATGTTTGAATCTATCCCCCCATTGTAGTGCATGGCGATGTTCCGAGAGAGGTCAAAAGGTCTCCTTCAACCAGCTTCTCCCGATCCAGCCTGTCATGCAGTTGGTGGGCATACGCATCCGCCGCCAAGATCCGGACAAACCTGACCCCATGAACCCGGGCACCCCTGCTAAGTCACTTAACGTAGCGAACCACTTGGGATGGTCTATGGCAGAGGTATTGGTGATCCAATGAATGATTGCAGCCGCCGCGCCGGTACCCATACCTGCCTCCCCTGAATTGAAGATTTGAATATAATTATTGAATCTAATATTGAAATTGAAAGTAGATAAATATGGATTTGAATCCAGACCCCTCGGATTTTGTTTACATTTAAACTCCACACAGGAGGCCCTGAGGAAAATAATTTCCCTCAGGGCCTATGTCATCTGAGATTTGTGTGGAGGAGAGGAAGGAATGAACATTGGTCTTGAAGAGACCCATGTTGTAGGAAGGAGGAAACACAGTGGCCAGCAAATCGTTCTACAGCCGAGCTGTTGAACACAAGAACGAGTCGAAGAAGCGACCCGTTCTCATGTGACAAATGTCAACCGTGTACATATGTTGGGCACGCGTTTGGCGTGCTTCCCGACTATGCACCGGTGCCGAAGGGATCAATGCTTAGAGTAACAATATTACTCTAAGGATCAATGACGCTAGTTCCTCCTCCTGAGCTGCTAGAGCATCCTCCATTGTAATACCGGTAGAACAAGGATAGCATTCCCACCCGACACCTGTGCTCTAAAGATTGCAATCCGTCTGTTAAGATGGGAGAATCTATCAAACGGACCGCCCGTTTCTGCACAGAGTTGAGGGTATTTTTCAGGTATTTTGGAGCTCCAGACTAGAGGTGGCTGCCAAATACAACCGTGGGGCGCACTTGTGATTTGCACAGGATTAGCAGTTGTGTACTATTAAAGTATCTGCGGGCCCTGTACAGTACGCCCAGTTTTTGGGAGGCTAACTTTACTCTGGTTTCGATGGAGCCCCCATATCTGAGCTGGTCACTTAGAGTTACACCAAGTATGTCAATGGAGGGCCTGTTCGGAAGATTGCTTCCGATGAAGGAGACTAGGTTTTCATTTCGATCCCTTTTAGACGTAATCAGACATGATTGGATGAAAATAGATTCTTATCTGACCAAAAAGTCTTCAGGTCAATTCGGATTGCTACAAGATTCGGCGCAAATTGGCCATACCATTAAAAGATCATTTACTACGCATCTTGACATTTCAATGATGAAATAATGAAGAAGGTACTAATTTAGTGTTACGAAATGTAAATATATAAACCACTAATCCACCAATATACCAAGTATTTATTTAGTTAGGTAATTATATAACGTTAACGCAACTAAACCTGACCTTTACTGTAGATGTAGATGCCAAGGTATTTTTCTCAAATCACATTTTGTTTAGTTAGGAATCCTCACATGTGCAAAAAAAAACATTACTTTATTTCAGACATGTTTTGGATAACCCTGCCATATGTCACCCCAAGTGGTTCGCTACGTTTGATGACATAGCTTGTCGATTGTTAATTTTTAGAAAAAAAACTTTAGATTCGCCTTAATTACTATAAAAGGAAACTTTTTGGCTTTGGGGCGGTGGAAAATAATGCATTTTAATTTTCAATTGCATAAAACCAAAATTCACTTCCTAACGCCTACTCGCGTCAAGGCAAGAAAAACATCCCAGTTTTCAAGTAGTTTAGCGGCTACGCTAGGTTTGTGTAACATGGTTTGTGATTCGCGGTATTTCATGTAGGTATCCCACGAAGTCGGCTACAGTCGTATTAGCTCTTGTTAATTTATCAAAGATACCAACATAACAGTGACAGGTACGGCCGCGGATTTTCGCTGTGTCGGTTCGCGAAGTGAATTTTGGTTTTATGCAATTGAAAATTAAAATGCATTATTTTCCGCCGCCCCAACGCCAAAAAGTTTCCTTTCATAGTAATTAAGGCGAATCTACAGTTTTTTTCTAAAAATTATTCGTAATAAGCGTGGCCAGTCCAAACCGATAATTACCCAATATCGTTATTCTTCATTATGTTATCACAAAATTGTAAAGATATAATAATAATATACCTATATGCAATTCTAATTTTGAGATCAGTGGAATGGAAAAATATTTTTGTCACTTTTATGCCTTTGTAATTTTTAATAAAAATGTAGGCTACACAACTTTAGATTAACACCATGATTATATTTTTAGTATTGCCATTTGGACGACAGTGGCGCCCTCCTATGTTTTCTACTCTTATTTGACAAACTGTACTTAATGTGATATTTTTAACTGATTTTTTTTAAATGCTCTTCTTAAAATTGAAACGGTTTTTTCGAGAATTCAGACTATCCCGTGATTGTTCACCGGTCTGTGTAAAAAAACATAATAATGTACAAAGATGGTAACTAAAAGTCATCAGAGAGCACTTTAATGGATGTTTTATAACCCTAAAACCGTGGGGCACTAATTAGGGTAAGGCGTGAAGTTAGTGACACATCACATGCACTTATTCACATAATTAATCTTGTTTATGTTTGTTTTTTATGCCGCAAGAACCTAGACTCCTTGGTTGAGAGGTTACAATCCTTGGCTCAGAGTCCGGAGGTCACGGTTTCAAATAACAGCGCTCGTGAGTAAAATTTATTTGAGCTCGACTATTGCGAACTCCTTAGTGTAGTAAATTTAAGAGTACTTACTAGAATCACTAGGCACAAAAAATCTATTTCAATATCACCATTCACAAATTTAATTATGTAGCAAACTCGCCAATACCTCGCTTACATAGTTTAATAATACTAGGAGTTTGGTCGCTGGATCGAATCCCGGCGTGGGCAAATAAACTTTATTTGACTAATTTGTGTTTTTTCACGATTAATTCATTTAAAATAATATATAATATATTTGCGGCATGTTCCAGAGTGGAAGATACTCTCAGTATCGCCCTGGTGTAAGACCATTATTCAGAATTGAAACGTTGCTTGAAATGGCTTTGGCCGTGTTTGGTGACCAGATCTGAATAACCAGGTACTACCCCACCTTCCTCTTCCCCATCTCCTTCCCTTCCCCACTACCTTCAGCCTCACAACATACCCCAATTGGTGATGCAATAGATTCACTGGCTCCATACGGGAGCAGCTGGGACTCTTGTGAGGTGTTCATATAAAAAAATAATATTCTAATGATATCGAGAGTTTTAATGTAACAAATTCGATGTTTTTAAAATATACTTGAACATTTTTTTTTAATTTCGGTGTTTTATTATCATTATATTTTATCCAATTGTAAACCAGTGTAATGTAAGAAATTATTTTTGTTCACCCACTTTTTATTACTAAGTTTGTATACAATTGTAAACATTAAGTAGGTACTTATAAAGGCCCCATGGGCGTACAAAAGAATAAATAACTAAATTAATAAATATTATTTCACAATTATAATAATGTACCTATAGTAGATATATTCCCAGCATGGGATACTTTCAGTATTGCACTAGTAATAGACCACCCACAGCGATTTTTTTTCCTATTTTCCAGAACATAATTTTTTTACATACTAGATTTATTGTAGTTTTAATAGTCTACATTTTAAAATATTGGTCAGGTACCCCAATCCTAACAAGTACCTACCTACCTACAGACTACTATCGATGAAAGTGGATATTTTACCTGCGCAATCGGGGGCGGCACTTTAATTTTTTTTTTATCTAACGTAACTCATCGCAACTACATTTTATCTTACCCAACCTAACCTCAACGAAGGTCGAAAATCATTGCGTGTGTACAGCACATAAAATAGAACGAAACAATGTTCCATCATTAATTTCACCAATCAAAACATTACACGATCATTTAACGCTCTTAATTCAATATTGAGAGCTGCTCGTTGGATAAAAGTTTCAAAAGACATTATTAAAGTCGTTAATATCAAATTTTCCCGCCGAATTGGCGACGAAACGAAATAATATGGCGGCCATTGATGAAATTCGGAAAAAATCAAATTATTCTGACCTTAATTTGCCCCGCAGACGAACAAATAAATGGCATCTTCCCACGGGTACGTACCATTCAATTTACTGATCTAGGTAAGTACCTACCAACCGTATTAAAACTCGAGCAAGTATTATACTCTTATGCTTAATTATTTTTTTTATGTAATAGGTGCACTACCTTCCTATTGATTAATTTACGTACGAAAATATTCTTTTGCATTTGTAAAGCTCAAATAAGAATGAAATGTATACATTTTTTTAATGTGTACCTTGATTACATAGTAGGTAGGAGTGAATTCTTTTTTTTCACTGGACGGTAATGTAAGAGTAAAAATTTGGTGCCTTTTAGGTTTAATTTAAGCCATGTAAAATATTATTCAATTTTTTTTAGGGTACCTGCCTCCGCAACGGCATTGAATTTACGAAAATAGTCGGTTTTACACTCTAATTGGAGGTCATGTTTATGTACGATATTTTTGAATAAACATACTAATGTTTATCAAGAAAGTTTACTTGGTATAAATATAGATTCGATACAAAATAAAAAGAAGTTCGAATTTGTGTTTTATACTTTAAGTAAAGGGGAGAGAGGAAGCGCGGGAGGTGATACTTAGCTTGCTTGCTCTATTTGTTCGAGGCTCGGATCAGTCGCACGCTCGTTTGTTGTTAAAATTACGTTCGATATTCTTTCATGGCAACTATGCAAAGAACTCGAAGTGTATTCAAATGTCCTCTATTTGGTGATGTTTGTGAGATGAAAGAGAACTTTCTACCTGCTTACGAAGATGCAGTAAAATACTATTATGAGTGGACGAGACATCAACTGAAATTGCAATCAGAAACTGCAAAAGAACCATTTTTTGTGAGATAGCAGATATTATAGTAATGTCGAAATTGAAAATATATGGCACACTCAATCTATTCCTACATTGACGCGAACAAGGATCGTTCAAATGTTGAAAGCATATCATTTAAAGTGCAAAAATCTACTCAAGTCTACCAAGAGGCTCTCCCTGGACAAGTTAAATAGTTTTCAGAAAAGCAATAAGATACTTTTTGATATTTCAGTATGCAAGTACAAAGCATTCCCTCAATGTATATATCCTAAGGATAAAAAGGTTCCCAAACAAGAGCAAACTTTTTTGACCAATCAAAGAACGTCTCGGGTAATGGTAATCAGCGGAATCGACGTAACTGCTATAAAGAAGTTGCAAAAGACTCCAAAAATGAACCTATCTCACTGACTCAAGAGCCGGGATCCATTTACATGGGATACGTGGTACCTGATGTTGGTACAGCAAAAGGAATAGATACCGTGATAACAGGGTTTCTGTTACATAAAGAAGTTTCCCAAGATAGATTTTATGGCAATTGATTGTGATGGTACGAATGAATACTGGAAAGTATGCTGGAATTATAAGACTGCTTGAGAAAAGGCTACAAAAACCACTTCAGTGGATAATTTTTTTACTCCACATTAACGAACTGCCTTTGAGACATCTTTTTTTTCATCTCGATGGGTGTACTTCGGGACCTAAATCTTATATTGGTCCACTGGAAAAATCACTGGAAACCTGTAAAAAAACTGCCTGTTAAAAATTTTGAACGCATCAAAGGTCAAATGCTACCAGAAATGGCCAAAGATCTGAGTCCAGACCAACAGTACTTGTATAAAATTGTCTCGGCTGTAGTTTCAGATGATTTTCCAGAAGACCTAGGCAATAAATCTCCAGAAAAACTATCACATGCCCGCTGGATCACCGAAGACTACGTTTGTATGTATCTACTGAAGAACCATCAGAAAATTTGAAAACTCTGGCTACTTTTGTGGTCAAAGTTTACGCACCGTTTTGGTTCTCAATTAAAAGTAAACCATCATGCAAAGATGGCACGTGTTATCTGTTCAATATTATTAAGGCCTCCAGTTACCTGCCAGAAACTCTAAAAAAAATTATAGATCCTGTTATCCAAAGAAACGGCTACTTTGCCATCCTGAAGGGATCCTTCTTGCGGTGATAAAAAAAACATGTTAGAGAGCTGGCAGCCCTACTAAAGGCACGCAGTACTACTCAACCTCCAACACCTAGACTGTTTCAAGTGCCATTATTAGATTTTAATGCTTCTACATATAGTGATTTAATAAATTGGCAGGAAAACTTAACCGAACCACCGATTTTGAAAAACTTATTGGACTAGAAAATTCAGAATGTCGAATCTGGTGGTGAAAATGAACCATTGTTTATAAGGCATCCCTGCCATACCCAAGCTGTTGAAAGAGCTTTAAAGAATAAAATGGAGGTTTTCATTTCTCAGTGGATAAGAAAGTCGCAATTAGGTGCAATAAATGCCAAGCTGGAATCGCGAAATCAAATGCCTAAATTTGAAAATAAAAAGGATTTTAAACCTAAATAATAAATGTATAATTTTTCGAGTTTGTTTCAAATTTATTTTTTTTTTACATCGATGCCTTAATAAATATCTTAATTATATATTGTTTATCATTTAACACCTACTTACCACTAAATTAAACACAATGTATCGCCTTATAAACTTTAAACTTTTTTAACCTAATTTTCAATTTTTTAAGTCACTGCGGAGACAGAAGATCTTAATCAAATGAAATGAAAAATTCCACGTATTTTTACTTTAACATAAGGCACAAAACCCCCCCTCTTAGAACTCTGAATCTTAAAAAAATTTTTTTTTCATACATCCGTGCTCCACCCTATTACATAGATATAAACGTCCCAATTCCTCAATAAGGGAACGTACCCATATTACGTGACCCAATTTTCCACTCCCCCCCCCCCACCCTCCCCCGGTGACCACGTGTAGTATATTGCAAGACCCCCCCCCCCCCTCCCCCTACAGTTTTCACGCAGTAAATCATAAATATGGTTTTGAATCATTTCTTGCTTTAAAAAAGTTAAAAAAAAATATATTTGTCTTTATTATTACGGCGCTTGCTGCATGACGGCAAGAGTGCATGCATACCTATAATTACAAGTGGAAAAACTATAAAAAGATTTCTAGATTGACTACGTGATAAAAACCTAACCCCCCCTATTGTGACCAAGCGTGGTATTTTGAAGATCCCCCCCCCCCCCCTAAACGGGTCACGTAGTATGGGTACGTTCCCTAACCTCGGAGTCTGTGTCCAAAATGTATTAAGTAGTAAGTGACGAAGTGGGTGTTTGGTATATTTATGGTGACGAAAGCGATGGAAGCACTGCCCGTGTGTAGAAATTACAATAATACCACGAGCAGTAGGTAACAAACCTGCATATATTATTTTATTTAAAAAAAAATTGATCATTAAAAAGGTTTTGGAACTGGTACCTACCAGAAAAAATAAATTTAAACGTTTTGGAATCTATGCGCGAATTTTCAAATAATCAATAGCCATAAAGTTTAAGAAATTCGCTTCCGTTTTCGTAATTCGAATAAAATAAATCTACAGGCGGCCGAAAAGTTTTCATTCCCCGCTATTTCCTGCAAATTAACCGATTTTCTATCCAAAACAAAATGATACTAACTATTGGAAAACCTTTTCCAGATTTTAAAGCCAAGACAACGGTGGGCGATATCCAATTATACGATTGGCTTGATAAATCGTGAGTTTACCAACTTTTTATGAATTTTTTTTTTAATACAACGCCATTTTAAAAAACTAAGCTTGTTGTAAAATCAATTTACAATTTTGGCAGTGGACATTCAGTAATAAGGTACCGACTATAAGTTTTAAGCTTTCTTAAAGGTTCCGTAAGGTTTAAACACATCAAGTAAAGACATTCAAATACCCTGTTTAAATTTTAAAAACCCATACCTTAATAATTATACTGTTTTCAATGATTGGATTATATTTTATTACCTTCCGCTTATTCAAATATCGACTCAAACCCCCTGGATCTAAAGCTAAGCTAAGCATTGCTAAATATTTTAAATTTCTTATTAGCTCCAAACTATTGTTAAGATATTACCCTTTTTTATATGAATACTGCACAAGATTCCCCATCTGCTCCCGCCTGGAGCCAGTGAGACTATGGTATCCCCAACTGGGTATGTTGTGAGGCTGAAGGTAGTGGGGAGGGGAAGGAGATGGGGAAGAGGAAGGTGGGGAAGTACCTGGCTATTCAGAGCTGGTCACCAAACATGGCTTAAGCCATTTCAAGCAAGTTTCAATTCTGAATGGTGGTCTTACACGAGGGCGATACTGAAAGTATCTTCCACTCTGGAACATGCCGCAAATATATTGTATATTATTTTTAATTAATTAATTGTCAAAAACCACAAATTAACCAAATCAAATTTATTTGCGCATGCCGGCTTCAAACCCGCGATCTTCGGATTCTGAGTCGAGAGCCTTACCTAACAGATATCAGGTGGAAATTCAGTGTTTAACATACAACTGGCAGCATTTTAATAGAACATACTGGGAAGAACCAGCATCATTTGATCTCTTTGGCACCAGCGTGCAGTCGGGTCTACCTCAGAAATGATAGAAAGATGAAGAAATATGCTTGGTTTCATGACAGCTCAGAATCATGCAATTTCAGCACCCTTTTGAAAATTCATCAAAAGTTATGAAAAGAAAAAAAAACCGAGTGTGCAAGTCTCGCGGGGTAGAAGTGATACCTTCAGAAAACTAAAGTAGAGGCTTGCGTGGGACCGTGGATTTAGCGTATTATATTGGAATCGAGTACCCATGAAAAAAATAAATATTTTACTGCTATCTCATTTTCTGGCAGGTTAAATCATATAGATACATGTGTTTGTCTCTTTTTAGTGTCGCTCCCTTCCGTTTCATCGAGCTTCAAATCCCAACAATGCTAAAGAAGTTTTCACTACAAAAATGAAAAATGGCCCATAAATCTAACCTAACGTATATTTTTTCATCACTTTTAATGACTTTTCAAAGGAGGTGTTGAAGTTGCATGATTCTGCGTCGTCCGGTCACTAATATAGGTTATGTTGTGAGGGAAAAACCTCAGGCCCTCATCTATAAAGTAAAAACAATGTAATATTACATTTAATCTTCCTGGTTCCGTGCCCAGCTGGTGCCTGCTGTTCTCGATGAGCAAGGACCGCGGCGGCACATGTCCCTCGGAGCTGATGGGGATTGCAGACCTACTTCCGGAGCTGCAGCGGCGAGACGTCAAGCCGCTGGGCCTCGCCTGCGACTATCCGGAGGTGAACCAGCAATGGCTAAACACCGTAACCAATGCCTCGGGTAAACCAATCAATCCAACAAATATATTATCTGAACCATTTTTTTTTTATGTTTGATATTTGTCACATGAGAACGGTTCGCTTGTTCGACTCGTTTTTGAGTTCAACAGCTTGGCTGTGGAACGATTTGCTGGCCTCTGTGTTTCCTCCTTCCTACAACATGGCGCTCTTCAAAACCAATGTTCATTCCTTCCTCTCCTCAAAAAGACCCTCCACACAGCATCTCAGATGACATAGGCCCCAAGTGAAATTATATTATACAGTGACGGATCTATAGTGACAAGTCTGTTTTTGTTTGCTCCCGCATGTTGATCTATTTATGACATTTTTAATACAGTAAAAAGTTATTCACTCCTATTTTCAAAGTGTAAACATAATTTTAAACATAAAATTGATGGTATTTCATAATAAACAGTGACTTACTAAGTTGTTCAAGTTAATTTATTCAACTTAAAAAGTGGAAGTGACAGTTCGCAGAAAATCGGTCAAAGTTTTTTTTAGTGCACATTGAATCATTTATTTTGCCCATGTCCAAACCAACTAAAATCATGGAAACAAGGTCTAACAAAAATACCAAAGATGACCCAATATTCGAATTCATCAACTCAAAATTCGACGAAATGAAATCAGTTATGTTTAAAAAAATAGAAACCGAGCTTCAAGAAATAAAAACGTTTAACAACTTTATTAACGATAAATATGACGATATCATAAACAAATTGTCACAAATCATGGATTCACCAAAACATATAAACAAACTTAAGGACGAAATGGCAGAAAAAGAGAAAAGATTGGCTATGGTGGAGGTTCATCTGGCAGATATTGAGCAATCAGCCCTGCTAAACAGTATTGAAATAAGCGGCCTTAAATTACAGGAAAACATATCCCCAGCCCATACTGTAAGCCAGATCGCTGAGCTCGCAGGCGTTACCTTATCACCAGAGGACACCTTTAAAATTACGACTTCCAAACCAAACAACCAAAAAAAAATCACAATTAATTTTGTAGACAATAAAAAAGTCCACATTATGTTAGCTGCTAAGCATAGCGATCCGATTAAAAAATTCAACGGGGAAGGAGCCCAATACGTCTATTTAAATGCGGCATTAACCCAGTACTACAAAAACTTACATTGGAACACCAAACAAAGAGCCCTAGAAAAAGAATATAGATATGTTTGGGTAAAATCAGGAAGAATTCTTGTAAGAAAAACTAAAGAATCCAAGGTTGTCGAAATAAGACATCTCAACGATATACCTATTAAGATGATTTAAAAAATAAAATAAAACCATATACACACTCCATCTACTCTATATCTTTATAATGGCCTCTTTCACAACGGAACCACTTGAAAAACTGATACCTGAACCAATAATCACCACAAATACCTGCATGTTAAACCGTGTACTCCAGGACAAGTTACCGATCCTGAACATAATTCATCAAAACATTCGAAGCATTAACAAAAACTTTGAGGATTTCACTATGCTGATAAATGAATTAAATTTGGTACCTGACTTATTAATCCTTACAGAATGTTGGATAAATTCCTCAACATATGTGCATAAAAACATCAACAACTACAAAGTCTTCAATACTAAACTTCACAAACATCAAAACGACGGAGTAATTGTATATTGTAAAAATAAGATAGAATGCAAAATAGAAGAAATCGAACTACAAGACGCAAACTGTTTGAAAATAAAACTCGATCAAGATATATGCATCTTCGCTATCTACAGATCGCCTTCAACTACAAATTTATCACCATTTCTTGGATCACTAGACTCCATACTACTTCAAGAACGAAACATCAGGAACCTGTTCATTATTGGGGACATCAACATTAATATACTGGATACTGGAAGGCAACATCCACAAACACAGGAGTACCAATTACTCCTCCTCTCCCACGGGATGTCTGCCGCCATAAGGGAACCAACAAGAGTGGATCACAAAATGAATAAATCAATCCCCTCGCAAACTTGCATTGACCACATAATGACAAAAACAAATAAAAACTACTCCACAATCATACATCAATCCACCATCACTGATCACTACACTTTAATTCTTAACATTCATGCAAAGAAAAATCGACCATCGACTAAAAATTTTACGTGGAATAGACATGTTATAGACTACATAAAACTAAAAAAATCACTACAAACTGAAACCTGGGAGTCAATATATAATGCTGAAGACCTAGAAGTTGCTTGGAAAATATTTATTGAACACTTGCAATTAAAAATACAAAACCACACTTCAATAAAAACTTACACATATTCACACAATAAAATTATCAAAAAAGCTTGGATCACACCTGGCCTACTTAAATGTATAAGAAAAAGAGACAAGATCCATCAGCAAGTAAAAAACAATCCTTATGACCTTTCCCTTAAACTATTTTACAAAAACTATAGAAACATCTGCTCCAATCTCACTAAATCGGCTAAACAAAATTACTACAGATCTAAAATAGATCAATCCAATAATAATCCAAAACTTATCTGGCAAATAATTAAAGAAATCACCTACACAGATCAAAACAAAACAAACCCATTGGAAGAAATCAACACAGATAACGGTACACTCTCGCTCAACAAAAACGTACATAAACTAATTAACTACACTAACAACTTTTTTGCAAACATAGGCTCGAATTTAGCCAACAAAATAACCAAACCTCAACACTTTAACCCGAACATAAACAAACACCCAAATCCACAAAGGATTAAATTTGCTCTAAAACAAATCACTAAACAAGAACTAACTCTAATGTTATCTAAATTCAAACCAACATCTTCATCTGGTAGTGATGAAATCACAATGAAAACAATAAAATTCTTACAAGATGAAATTACCGAACCGATACTCTTTCTAATAAATAAATCTATCACGGAAAGCAAATTTCCATCTCAACTCAAAATAGGGACTATTACACCAATCTTTAAATCAGGAAATCGTAAAGATATCAATAACTACAGACCAATCACAATTCTAAACACATTATCTAAAATCTTAGAAATAACAGTTAAAACTCAACTCGTCGACTACCTAGAATCAAATAAACTATTATCACCAAAACAATTTGGTTTCAGAAAAAATCTAGGAACATCTAACGCCATAGCCTTAGTAATTGAATATATTAAAAATTCTCTAGACTCACATAAAAAATGCATTGGCATATTTCTCGACCTTTCTAAAGCCTTCGACACAATAAATCACTCACATCTTTTTGAAAAACTAGAGAACATAGGGATTACTGATAATGAACTGATATTTTTTAAAAGTTACATGGGAAATAGAAAGCAAACTGTGAAACTTAATAACATAATCAGTGAGTGTATTGATGTCAAATTCGGGGTGCCGCAAGGAAGTATTCTGGGTCCGATTCTGTTCCTTATTTACATTAATGATCTATGCCACATAGAATGTGAAGGAGAAATCATCAGTTTTGCGGATGATACTGTTCTCCTAATAAATGGGAATAATTGGACAGAAACATTTAAGAAAGCAGAAGACACACTTAATAGGATTAAAAAATGGCTAGACTACTATTCACTTACACTTAATGCTAATAAAACCAAATTCATCACTTTTAAAATAAAAAATAAGAAAAACTCTGAAGAAAACCTGAATGTGAAAATCCATAGCCCGCATCACTTAAATGAGAATTGTGATTGTCCCTCATTAGAAAACGTTGACCATATAACGTATCTGGGTCTAAAAATTGACCAAAACTTAAAATGGACCGAACACATTACGTATTTAAATAATAAAATTAAAAAACTAAGTTATTTTTTCAAAACTATCAGGGATGTCCTCATTAAAAAAGACTTAATCAAGATTTACATGGCTCTCTGCCAATCACTGTTAGAATACGGTATTATCGGATGGGGCAGTGCAAATAAAAACATACTAAATCCACTAATTAAAACTCAAAAAGCTATAATGAAAATTATACTGAAAGTTCCTGTAAGAACTAGCACTGACGAAATCTTCAACAATCTTAACATCATGTCAATTAAACAACTATATTCTAAAACTATACTCATTTACATTCATAAGTACAAAACCCAAGAAATAACAACTAATACGTACATTAGAAACACTAGATCTCATGGCCAAAAACTTATCCAACAAGTAACTACTAACACAACATTTGGGCAAAAAAGCTTCTTATATTATGGCATTAAACTTTACAATAAAATACCACTCTCACTCAAAAACCTCAACATTATAACATTTAAATTTCAAATAAAAAGCTGGATACTAAATATAGGGAGATCAGAAATAGAAAATATACTGATATCAAATACAGACTAAAACCAAATCTAGTAATCTGAATTATAAAAAAAAACCACTATCTTATTTACTTTATAATTATTTCAAAAAATACTACATGATATATGTTATGTCTAATTCATATCAATTTCTTATAATTAAATTATAATATGTAAATGAAATCCTCAGCACGGGAGATCCCAGTGAGGATATCATTATCTCTACTGTTACTAAGAAATGAAGACAATAAATCATTATTATCATTATTATTATTATTATTATTTTCCTCAGGGCCTCCTGTGTGGAGTTAGTGTAAAAAATTAAAAACCTATTCAGTCAAGTATATTTTTTCATACTTTAATGTTTTTCAAATGAGTGATAAAGTCTCACTTTACTGAGTAGTACATATAGTATATTGGATAACACCACTGCTAACATGCATTTTACTACTAGCGAGTTCCCGGCATGCGTTGCAATGCCACTTAATAAAGAAATTGTTTCTCCCTGCGTGTCCTTTCCCATTCGTCCCGTTCCCCTACCGCCTCCCCTTCTTCTCCTGTATCCCCTTCCCCTCACGTATTCCTACTCCGCCTTCTCTCTTCCCTCTCCCGCTTCCCCCGCCCGCGAACCCCCTCTCGAGTTCCCCTCCTCACGCTCCCGCGAACCCCCTACCCAAGTTCCTCTCCTCCCTCCCCCCACGCCCCTCACGCATTCCATACATTCAGTCCCGGTACATTCAGTTTTCAAACAGCTCGCGTGCCACCTATTACAATTTTTTTTATGCAAATTTCATAATGCCAGAGCTCACCAGTATTTTTATGCAAACCTTGTCCTGACAATAACGAACACAAAAAAAAAAAGAATTATCTAATTTTGTGCAATCATTTGGAAGTTATGTAAGTTATAATCGTGTACCTACATACATTTCAGCGATTCATTTTTATTTATAGAAGAAAGATAGATAGATATAGAAGAAGATAGAAAGATAGATAGATATATATATAGATTTTTACCATCCCCAGGTGGCAAGATGACCCACTTTCCGTTCCCCATCATCGCAGACCCCGACCGTCGCCTCTCCTGCATGTGGGGCATCCTCGACTCGGACACCAGGGACGATGAGCAGATTCCCCTAGCCGCCAGGGCTGTGCTGATGGTGGATCCAAACCACATTCTCCGGCTGATGATGATCTACCCGGCCAAAACGGGGCATAGCCTGGTGTGAGTTGATACACATAACTAACCATCAAGCCGTTTCTCCACAGGGGTAAGCAGAGAGGACGGACCGCCAAACAACTCGGTCTTGGCACACACTCTTTGCCTCACTCACATTCATACAAACTCTTCTATTATTCTGACTTTTGACGTGGCCCGACTCAAGTATCTGATTCACTTGATCGTGCAATGTCTTCCTCGGGCGTCCCCGACTTCTTCCATTCACATTTGCGTCAAATATTCTTCTCACACTATTTCCTTTTTTCATTACTCTACATGCCCAAACCATCTGAGGGTCCCCTTTCTTAATCTTACTCATTATACTTACATCAGCCTTACATTCTTTGTGGATATCCACATTTCTCACACGATCATAAATGGTTTTATTACACATCCACCTCAGGGATCTCATTTCAACAGCATTCAGTTTACTTTCATCCTTCTTCTGCCAGTTCCATGCCTCACTGTCATACATTAGGGTAGGTACCAGGACTCCATTGTGGACTGCTGGCTTCGCTTCTTTTGACAGTTTTTTATTAGCGCCAAGGCATTCAGTCCTTTATTTTAATGGGGTTATCTGCATTTACCCTTCTTTAAATATCTCTATCAGCCTTCCCATCTCTCGTAAACATACAACCCAGATACACAAACTCATCCACCTGCTCCAAGTATTCATCATTCACAACTACATCGCACACTGCTTTCGTACTCTTTCTTTCAAACACCATGACTTTAGACTTACATTCATCATTAACTCATTCTTCATACAGACTTCGTTCATCCTAGATGCTCATCATTACTGAAATTGAAATAATAGTCCTTAGAAATGTGATCTATAACAACTCAATCTCAATTTGGGAGGTGGGTATGGGTAGCGTCGCCCCGGGAACCATTTATTGGATAACCGGCATCTCTGCCATAGGTCACCCCAAGTGGCTAGCTATGTTTAACAGGGTTCATGGGGTGAGGTTTGTCCGAATCTTGACGGCAGTTGCGCTTGCCCACCTACTGCGTGGCAGGACGGATCGGGAGAGACTAGTCAAGACCCATGTTCACTCCTTCCTCTCCCCAAAAAGACCCTCTACACAGCACCTTCAAAATGACATAGGTCCTGAGGGAACTTATTTTCTTCAAGGCCTCCATGTATGTAGAGAGAGATAGAGATTTTTTGAGAATCCATCCCTCCGGTACAAGGCGATGGGTTGAAAGTTCAGCTGGAGAAGTCAAAAGTCTTCCCTCAACCAGTCTCTCGAACCGGCCCGCCACACAGCAGGTGGGTAGACGCATCTACCGCCAAGACCCGGAAAAACCTCATCCCATGAATCCAGGCACCCTGCTAAGCCACCAAACATAGTGAACCACTTGGGGTGACCTATGACAGAGGAGGTGTTCGTTATTCAATATATGGTTCCCAGGGCAGCGGTACCCATACCCGTCTCCCAAATTGAAATGTTGAAACATTGAAATATATGCAGAAAAAATTATACAAGACCGTTTATGTTTTAGAGAAATACTTCGCACGATCGAGTCCCTTCAACAAACAGATAGGAAGAAAGCTGAATCCAAAGTAAGTAAAAAAAATATAATATAATAATAACTTATCTAATAATAATATAATAATAACTTAATCTATGTCGGACGTAGATTAAGATAATTTCTGTCATTTTTAAATAATTTGTCTATCCTGTCGTTATGAAACAATAAATTTAATCATAGCATCACAGCATTCAAAACTATATTATTTAAAAAAACTATACATCCTATTTGCATGCACCAAGTCTTACTGTTCAAAAATCCAGTCTCTAATCTCATGTAGGGGAATTTTGATATCTGAAAAAAGAAAAAATGGCGCACCAGCGAATTTTATTTCCGGTTTTTATGTAAAACTAGCTGGTACCCGGCATGCGTTGCTATGCCATTTAATAAATAAATTATTTCTCCCTGCGTGTCCTTTCCCATTCCGCCTCCCCTTCCTCACCGGCGTCCCCTTCCCCTGTCGCGTTCCCACTCCGCCTCCTCCATCTTCCCTCTCCCCACTCCACTCTCCCCCTTCCCCCGTCCCACGAACCCTTATCCTAATTTTCCCTTCCCCTTCCCGCATTCTATACATTCATTTCCGGTACATTCAATTTTCAAACAGCTCGCGTGCCACCTATTGCGTTTTTTGTATACAAATTTCATAGTGCCAGAGTCCGCAGTAGTTTTATACAAACCTTATCTTGACAATAACGAACACAAAAAAAAAATAATTATCCCATTTGGTGTTGTCGTTCGGAAGTTATGCGCGTACATACATTTCCGCGATTCATTTTTATTTATATAGATTTTCATAGTTCATAAAAAAAAAGAGAAGGGGCCCTTTATAAAAAAATCTTAATGTGAGACTGGATTTTCGAACAGTCTAAGAACAGGTGTATGCAAATCGGGTGTATAGTTTTTTTTAATATGTTGTCAATCAGGTTGAAAAACAGTTTCGAGAAAAACGTGTTTAAAGTTTTGATGAAGCATAATTCAACATACAAACTGTTTCAAACAGCTTCACTTAAAATGTTGTATCTCTGTCATTTTTACGAATTTCTTTAAAACATTTGGTGAGAGCATTCTTAACAAGTGCATCTTTCAGAAAGTGGTCTGGTGCCTTAATCACTGGAGGGACAGCGCATTTTAAAACTTTTTTCTCCGTTTGCTCGAGATTTTCAGGAGATCATTTATAAAATTTTTCACCAACATTAAAAAAATCATACCATCGAATTTTAGCATGGAGGTATAAAAACTTATTATAGTGCTAAATAGTGATAAATAAAGATATTCAAATACAGAAGAGATATGCTGTGGTGTCCGCGCAAC
Source organism: Limnephilus marmoratus (assembly GCA_917880885.1). NCBI lineage: Eukaryota > Metazoa > Arthropoda > Insecta > Trichoptera > Limnephilidae > Limnephilus > Limnephilus marmoratus. The sequence goes on along the minus strand of OU862932.1, from coordinate 2,040,504 downwards.
TGTCGCCGGACTACGCGCAAATTAGCGTAGTTTTCATATAAAAAGAATTTGTTCATTTCGTTGATTTTTTGAAAATGTGCATTAATATTAGTTAACAATATATTTTGAATGAGGAAAGAATTCGTTCATTTAGTTTAACGTTCGTTTGGTTGATTCGTTAATTATTTGTTCTTTTAGTTTATTTGTTAATTGGTAAACAATATCGGCGACACCCGGAAGCGCAGACCCACATAGTAAAAACAGCAGATAGCACATCTACTTATATTTCAATATCTTTGTATATGGCCAATGAATTAACCTGTATTTTACTGTTTATCTCATATTTGTAGGATTTATAAAAAAAATATGAAAAAATCGTAAAGTTTATAACCGCTCAAATCCAGCATGTTGTTACTTTGAAATTGTTGTGAGAGGTACTTATTCGAGTCAACGGAGAATATTATCGAGACAATATTGTCTGTGTTATACTTGATAATGAAAGTTGCATATCTATAGAAAAAGGACTTAATTTTAACCGTAAACAGCTGATCAGGAATTCTGCGTGAAAAATGTTTTAAAAATTCATTTTTAACATCGTAAAATAGTCTACAAAGTTCGGATTTGCGACATTTATAGTCTTATTCGATAAAGCATTTTAACCTGTCAAGGGCCAGGGTTTTTTACCTTACCTTTTTTAAATTACCTTAAGAACAAGAATGGAGGAAGCTATTTTAAGCTTTATTTTATGTTATAAATTAATGGAATAAAATTTAAAATCGCATCCAAATTATTTGAATTAATATTCTTTTTTGAAATTCCAGTCTCGCGCGCGGGCGCGTTCCTGGCCTTTGAAAGGTTAATAGCTTCGTTTTAAGACCAAAATAACAAATAATGTGGGAGCTACAAATATTCTTCTTTTAAATTTGCCAAATCAAGGAGATAATTGCCTTTTTTATCCGAAAAGCAATCAGAGACATTTAAAATGGCGGGAATATATGGCCAAAATCACTCCAATGGTAAATCTGCTCTGGATTATGAAGTAATGATTTGCTTTTTAATTTATTTATTTTCATTTCAGGCGCATCCCAGGTTACCTACACCAGTTAACGTGTTCCCAAAGGAAACATCCAATTCTAAATTTGCAAGCATCTTCCCAAAGGACTCATTCAGCTATTTGTCTAATTAAAATATAATTATATAAGTTACCATAAATAATAATGGAATCAAGGGAGATGGCCGTGTAAACTGTTATTAGTATGAAACCATAGCACAAAGCATGTCGCCAACTTCGTTCACCCTATTGCAAATAGCATGAATGCACAGCGGCAACCCCCCTTGGATTCCGCCTACACACTAATAGAATAATTTTCATAATATGTTAGATACGATAGTCTGTGCAGTTTAGTAATAGCCCGGCAACAGTTGGCACGCTTCTATGTCATATCTCCCTTTGTCTCTATTATCTATGTAAAATTTTTGTTCCACAATCTTATTCCACTTTTAGTTCACTGTTACGGAGGTCTTTGTTTAATTGGTAAGTAATTAAATAAAATAAACTTACAAATTCTAAATACTGTACTTACAGAGAACCCTTCTTGATTTCATCAATTTATTGAGAAAATAAAAAGACAATAACTTCATATAATATTTTATTGTTAGAAACAATTAAATAATTATTAAAAATACTTTAACCTTTTTTGTAACTAATAAACAACCATAATATTTAATATTCAAACCAGAATATTATTCATTATTATTCTCAAACTTTTTACACACACTGATTTAAGAAAAATTATAATAAAGATAATAGTTGCGAAAATGATTTTTGTATTCATTTTATTGTAATTTATAAGTAATTATGGATTTAATTAGTAAAAATAATAATTAAATTTATAAATACATGCAAAATTTTTTAAACAATATTACATAATGCACTTATCGTGATTCGAGCTTGATTGCGCTTCTTCCTTTTTTAGCCAACATTTCGTACAGCATTACAGTGTACATCATCAGAGCAGATGTGTAGATTGCGGTGTAATAATATAAACGCACGTTTTTGAAAATGCACTAGTGAAAATATTTCGTGTATCGCAATCAAACGCAAATTTTACAATCTTTGAGAAAGATAATTTGCAATATGATTCTTGAAAATGTCAACATTTTCTGTGTAATATTTTTATGTGCATAATAGTCAATAGCTTTGTCCAGATTTCGAGATGCATATGACGCACTAGACAAGTGCGAATAAGTATCAAGCAATAGTTGACCATTAAACGGTGACAGGCCGGAGACGCGCCGGCGCGCGTGTCATCTGCGCATGCGCGAGAACATAATTCAAATATTTGAATAATATTTCCCACAAAAATTTTTGGTCTGCGATTTTGGCCCTTCTATGTACACAATTTGTATGAAGAACAGTGTCAGAATCGCTTGCGCCATCATTACTCTTGGAGACGCTACAAGTTTCATTCACCTTGCAACTGTGGAATTTTTTTAAAACAATTTTATCTTTGACAATCCGCTGTCAGAATTTGCCGCGAATTTAACCGTCACAATTAATACGCGTATCGCGAATAAAACATCGTAAAACCTCTTAATTTACGTAATAAATGCAAGTAATGTGGTTTTGGTAGATAGTTTATTGTGTTGTGAACGTGTTTCAGTCAATAAAATATACAATAGCTCAAAATTTATCAACAAAATATTCAATTAAAAATTCAAAGTGGTAGTTTTTTTGCGAAATTCCGCGAAATGGCCTGGCCTTTGACCGGTTAACCTCTTATTGGCCGGAAGCACACGCGCGCGCGGAACAAATTTTCTAAAAAAATAATTTTTTAATGCGATTTTAAACCTTACACATAAAGAAAATGTATGAAGGACAAGGTCAGAATCCCTTGCGCCCACATCATTCTTGGTACAGCCAAAAGTTTCATTTATCTAGCAATACCAGAATATTTTTAAATGAATTATTTGCGGAATTTGGATGTCAGATTTTGCCGCGATTAAAACTGTCAAAGTCTGATGCGTGATACATGGAAAAACCTATCAATTTATCAAACAAACGCAAGTAATGTTGTTTTTCTAGATAGTTTATTATTCAAGGAATGTGTTTCGGTAAATAAAATATACTATAGCTCAAAATAAATCCACAAAATATTAGTTCAAAGTGATGCATTCCGTAATTTCCAGTATGCAATAAAAGAAAAAGAAGAAGTTTCAAAAATGGCTCTCCACGGGTTAATGGAAGTGTCTGAATATGTAAATTTAGTCACTAATGATTTCATTTTGGACAAAGCTATTGAAACATTTTCATAGTTAAGTTATACAAACGAGTATAATTTTATGTACATATTTTTTAACATCACAGTTTTAAACTGCATTTTTGTGACAAAATTTGATATTTAAACTTGCAACAAACAAAAAAATCTAATTTAAGAAAAAGTAAATTAACAATTGCTAAAAGAAAATGCAGCATTAAATGAAACATTAAGAAAATGAATATAGTATAATAATATATTTTATTTTATAATATTGTTATATTATTGTACTTCAGTACGTCAGAGATCAACGACTGAAAAGTGTGATGTTCAAGAAATTATATTAGGTATAGTGATCGGATGTAATTGTCTGGTGATATGTCTACATCTGTTGTGTGGAGTTTCCGTTCCACGTGTTGTTCTCATCGTCGGAGTCGCGGTCCTTCAGTCTGTAAGTGTTGCCATCTTTCCTCACCGTGCTCATGCCGGAGCCACTGTTCTCGCCTCCCATCTTTCTTCTCTTGACGGCGCTGGAATTTATTTGTAATTCAATATATTATAACAGTTAACAATGTTGACTTAATCAAGAATCGGAAATATTTTGTCAGAAGGTCAATATATTTCCGCTTTGAAATAAAATTAAAATAAATGGAATATTTCTAAACATATCAGTTTGATACACTTTATATTGTTAAAATTTATAGTTAATCTACCACATCTGTCCTGATGATGGACACTGCAACGCTGTCCAAAACGTTGGCTAAAGAAGGAGGTAGCGTAACACGGCATAATACCCCAAAAACTAACAACAAAATACCAATATCTTGTTTAAATCACCTGTCTTCCTGTTGCGTGGGTCTCCTCTGTGCCCCTCCGATGGCTGCGCCAGCCCCTTGAGGGGGCCCCGGAGTCACGTCGGGGCTACTGCGCCCCCGTGCCCTCTGCCCTGTGATCAGGTTGGATACGTAGCGGAACAGATCGTTAGCGGGGTTTACCACGCATGACCAAAATATCGAAGTCAGCATACCTGGAGAAGGAATGAAAATTCGTTTATTAATCATTTACAAGTGGAAGAATTTGTGAATATGGAAGGGAAGTATGGGTTCTGCCGCCCAAATAACTATTTATTGGATTACCAACACCTCTGCTGTAGGTCACCCCAAGTGGTTCGCTACATATGGTGACGTAACAGTGGTGCCCGGGTCCATGGGGTGAGCTTTTTCGGTGAGATCTCGACAGCGGATGCGAATGACTACCATGGAAGGCTGGATCGGGAGACTTTTTGACATCTCCAGAAGGACTCTCTTGGAACTTTGTCTTGTACCGCAGTGGGAGGGATAGATTCATACGTCTGTCTCTCCTGGACACACCCCTAGATTCCTAATCACCCCTGATACTTATTTATTTTTTATTTATTTATTTAGAATTTACGACATAAGTGCTATTTACATAAATGTGTTTTTTATTATTTTTTAATTAGTCAATAGTAGTACAGTGAAGTAATCACCGAAGAAGCCGCCCATCTTGCTAACGCTGGAGCCGTGGGTGGGGGGAGCATCGGGGTCTCCGCGCAGCAGCAGGATGGCGCTGTTGGGGCTCAGACCCAGCGCGCGCATGCTCTGCGAGTCCTCGGCCAGCGTCAGGCAGCGACGAGGGTACAGGGTGGACAGGGAGAAGTTGCCCGAGCGCTGGAATACACAATTCGTTAATGTAACAGACAGATTAACGTAGTAAATAAAAATATCACAACTTGTGAGGATTTAGAGCCTTAATTCACCAGCATCAGTGTGGCACCATCAACGACGTAAGCAAACCAAATGTGTAATGCTCTACGAAGGGTAATTGCTTGGTGGTAATCACATCACTTGATAGGTTTCGTAACGAATATGCTAGCATGATGAAATTTTGATGGTAGGTACCTATATGTGTCTTTGTAATGTGTTATTATTTGTGATATGTATTTTTAGTGATTCCCTGGTGATGTTCGAAGTGTATAGGTGTAGGTGTGAGTATGTTTATAGTTGTGAGAAGTGGTGATCTGTGAAGGGATGTGTATGCGTATTGAATAGTTTATATCATCGACATGATGCTCCTTTTAAATTTGCGCAGTAAATCCAAAAAAATGTCGATGTTAAAGTTTAGGCAAATATTATTGAACATAAGAAAAGCACGGTTAATTAGTGAATTAGTTGCTGCATTTGTTTTATAATTAAGCTTATGGAATAGTGCTGTATGGCGTGTACATCTTAAGGATATGTTAAAATTAATTAGGGAAAGAAGTTTGGTACAGTCGATTTTATTATTTTAAATTCTGTGTATAAATGTTAAATCAGCTATTGCTCACCTTTGTTGCAAAGTTTGAAATGTGCATTCAAAGTTATTGTTAAATTTGAAGGTAAGATATTTTATAAATTTGTTTTGAATATTTTCTATGCTATCTATGTATACTTTGTATTGCGGGTTCCAAATCAAGGCATATTCCAGTGTACTTCTGACTAATACAAAATATAACATTAAACTGTATGCAGGTTACTGAATACTTTACTTATATGAACGATTGAGTCGATATAATAAATAATTAATTAATGAAAAAATATAACTTTGCAAACTACCTATAGTTTGGGACAAAATGTTGCCGCTTAGACAAATTTGAACACAACACATGCACTGCTGCCCGCTATTGTTCAGCCAATAATGTGCCTCGAATGGTCACTCACACACTTACGCAAGGGATTAAGACACGGCCTCCACAAAAGTTTTAGTAGAGGATCTTATAATGGTAAACTATTCTAAGATGGAACAAATTACAAAGTTATGACAAGAATAGAATCAGACGGCAAACTACAAATAATAATAATGATGGACAGACCTCGACATTATCCCGGACGTATTGGCGCAGCTCCCCGAGTGTGGATTCAGAACTAACGCTGGTGGTGTGCGTCTGTCCGTCGGGCATCTTGAACTGGATCCTGGTCACATTGCTGGTGTCCGCAGGTGGGGAGGGAGCAGTGGGGGTTGTGGGGGACGCTACAAGCAAAACAACTCAAATGTTTGAAACTGAAGAGAAAAGCATTTAAATTTGATATATCATATAAAAAAATTTTGGGTGATTTTGAGTTCCTCTAATGGCCGCTTTGAAAGGTGTAACCTCAAAATGCAGTCGATTCTGTTTTTACAAGGTTTTGAAATAACACTCTCGTCCGCAAAGCGTAATAGTAATATCATCGCTGTGCTTGCAAAAATGGTCATGTTTTTTAAAAAAAATTATATGAATATCTCACAAAAGTCCCAGCTGTTCCCATCTGGAGCCAGTGAGAATATGACATCCCCAATTGGGGTATATTGTGAGGCTGAAGGGGGTGGAGAGGGGAAGGAGATGGGGAAGAGGAAGGTGGGGAAGATCTGGTCACCAAACATGGCTAACGCCATTTCAAGCAATGTTTCAATTCTGAATGGTGGTCCTACACCAGGGCGATACTGAGAGTATATTCCACTCTTGTGTGGCAAATAATGCCAAAAAATTCTAAACAAATCAAGGAATCTGGCCCAATCTCGGCTATGTGTATAAGTTTAACCGTTATCGCACAATACTCATTCAAACATTGTTTGTTGAGGTATTTCAAAACAAAACTGCAAAATTTTTTGCTTCCCCTGTAAAATTTGGTCAAATTCACAGTGCAGCGATGATGACGTGTATCCATACTTTTGTTAACTCAATGAAAATCAGTCACCTTCGCAACGCTGCACTTTTCTTGTTAATAACTGTTTGATGTATTTTAAAGGTTTCCATTAAATAAAATAAAACAAATTTTCACTCAAAAAAATGTTGTTTAACTTTAAAATAGAGAATGATAAAAATGAAGAGTTACTCAAAATTGCAAGTAGGTATTTTTAATATTTCAGAAAGATAAAAACCGAACAGCATTTATTAGTTTGGCATAGAGATATAAAAATTTTGGCCTGCTGTGCTTTGTTTTTGCGTTCTGGCATTTTTTTAAGTGAAAATTTACCATTTTTATAAATACAAATAGGTTTGCGACATGACTGGCTGCAAATTTAACAATGTTAAGCTGTGCTTACCCTCTGCGACCCGTGAACAAATTGAAAATGGATAAATTGAAATTGGATAAAGAGGTTGATCATCACTGTCTTAGAGGGAACATTGGCTGCAAGCCTAAAGCGTGAAGATTGGTCTGACGAAAGTCAATCACCGATAGATTGACGACCTCCGTAGTCCAGTGGGTAAGACTCTTGTCTCACAATCCGGAGGTCGCGGGTTCGAACCCGGCATGCGCAAATAAATTTTATTTGATGAATTAGTGTTATTTCACAATTAATTCATTTAAAATAATATATAGTATATTTGCGGCATGTTCCAGAGTGGAAGATACTATCAGTATCACCCTGGTGTAAGACCACCATTCAGAATTGAAACGTTGCTTAAAAATGGCTTTAGCCATTTTTTGTTACCAGATCTGAATAGCCAGGCACTTCCCAACCTTCCTCTTCCCCACCTCCTTCCCCTCCCCACTACCTTCAGCCTCACAACATACCCCAATTGGGGATGCCATAGTCTCACTGGCTCCAGACGGGAGCAGTTGAGATTCTTGTGCGGTATTCACTGTAAAAAAAAAAAAGGGGAGTGGAATAATGTGATCCTGGGAAGTCTCCCAAGGTATGGGGCTGTCCATAAATTACGTCACACCTTAAGGGGGGGGGGGGGGGGTCAAAATTGCAAAATATGTGACGTCAACGGGGGTCTCACAATGGTGACGATGTGTGACAGGGACGGGGGGGGGGGGGGTCAAAAATCATGAAATTCGTGTGACGTAATTTATGGATGGCCCTTATTGAAGTAGAACTAACCCGGTTTAGGAGCATCGGAAGGAGATCCGAATTTGCCTTGACGGTCGAGCCTGTCTTGCGCGATTTGCTCCAATATTCTAGCACGGATCTTCTCATTTTCCTTCTTTTCCTTCATCCTCTCTTCCTGGAAACAACATTTTTTAATTGCATAAATTATTAAACTTTATCAAACACTTTGTTTTGAAGAGTTTCACTTTCTGTGAACATTTATTAGTAAAATTTTAATTTATATGTTACTGGTTTCGACATATCCGTGTCATTCACTAGCAAAATTAAAACTAAACTTATCCAATTAAGTCTAAAGTCATCAACAAAACCAACAAAATGCTGGGATTTATAATTTGTATATCAAAACTTTTCCGCAGTATAAAGACTCTCTTTTCCCTTTATTCCAAGGCCATATTGAAAGAATTTAAAAAAAAAAACAGAGTGTGTAAGTCACAAGCGGTAGAAGTAAAATCTTCAGAAAACTAAAGTAGACAAGAGTGGGGAGAATACGAAACACTTTTTTTATCAATGTAAAGGATGATTTTTTATATATTTTTGTCGTTGAATTTCAGTGGACCTTTTCCAATACATTTGGTCATCTTATTAGTATTTGTTCTCTTCTCCGGAGTCGCTAGATGTTACTTTCTTTTGAGTTTTCTATGCCTGTTCATTTTGGAGTGGTTTGAAGATTGAACATTGATTTTACAAAAATATTTTTTTTTTGTTTTTTATCCTCGGTCCGCTGAATGTCTGACCGCTAAGGTTCGTCAGGCGCTTTATACCACTAGATTTGCGTGGGACCATAGATTTATCGTATTATATTGGAACCGAGTACTCATGAAATAAATAAATATTTTATTGCTATCTCATTCTCTTGCAGGCTAAATCCTAAAGATGTATGTATTCTCTTTTTGGTGTCGCTCGTTTCCATTTCATCGAGTTTCAAATCACAACGGTGCTAAAGAAGTTTTCACTTAAATAAAATGTACTTTTCAAATTACACTGAATCTATTAATTCTCACAAATTCAACTCTGTTAATACAATAATATTTATTTATTTTATTTATTGTAATTTTATAATTTTGGGGGTCTTTGACTTATTGACCCGAGGGATGAGCCACCGCCGTGCCGGTGTATCAATAATATTGCACTGTTTTAAATGTTACCTTCAAAGTCTTCATTTCTTGTTCCTGCTGCCATCTTTTAAGTTCTGCCATGCCCGCTCCCTGCGCTCTTCTTTCTAGTTCCTTCTCGATCTCTGCCTGCAAAGGATAACACCAATATTAGGAAAATAAAAGTAATGAGGCAGAATTGAGGCATATAAAAATACAGTCGCTTTCGCTTAATTGGGACACATTGGGCCCCAAACATTTTGTCCCAAATAAGCGGATATCCCGAATAAGGGAAGTTGAACCACTATGCGATTATGCAAGTTTTTTGTCTTAACCGGTCACCAACTTAAGCAGATATATGCGTTAAAAATACGATGGCAGTTAAGTACAATAAGCGTGTTTATACGTCAACGCGTGTGTCTCCATAGAAATCGTTCTAACTCCGTTATTGTTTTAGTGACATCCCTAAAACAAAAAGTAAAAGGTCGATAGTGGATCAAGCTGTACATCCCTATCAAGTTGTCCACAGAAATACATAACAAGAATATTCTGTCATTCGCGCGGTCTGACATATATTTTTACCTGCCAAATTTCCTACGGGCGGCTCGACTGCGCTCGACATTGTTAATTTTTATTAAATATTTTTATATGAAATGATAAAAAAGTGAGGTGACAAAAGCGTTTATTATACATTTATACAATAGAATAAGTATTGTTGTTTAAATAATCTGTGATTTTAGTACCGTTTTCACATTTTGCATTCTAAATTTTAATATTTAGAATGCAAACAATGAAATACAAAACAATGTCTAACGGCGCATAGCCGATTTGGCAGGTGAAAACTGTTTCTGCAAAATTAGTCTTTTTTGTTCCTTTTATGGATAACTTTGTATAGAGGTGTGAAGTTTGATTTAATATGGATCTTCTACTCTTTATTTTAGGGTTGTCACTAGAACAATAACAGAGTTATAACGTATTTCTGTGAGAAAACACGCTTATTGTACTTGACTGCTATCGTTATATTGTCGTGTAAACACACTTATGGGTCGGAGTGGTTAAGGCAACTTAAAAAGGAAAGTGTATTTACACTACTTTTAAAATCGAAATTAATCAGAATAAATTAACTTACTTTTCTTTCTTCCTCCATTTTCTCCAATCGTTTCTTCTCGATCAGTTCTTTTGCTCTCTCCACCTTATCGTCGATATTCAGCTCAGCAGCAGGAGTGGGCACAGGTTTTGAAGGAGAAGTCGTAGAAGCTGCAGCTGTAGAAGTCGTTGGAGGAGCTGCCGCTGTAGATGTCGGTGGGGGAGTCGCAGCAGCTGTGGAAGTCGGAGAAGCTATAGAAGTCGATGCTGATGTGTTGGTGGGCGGAGTGGGGATGTCTCCTTCCGAGGTTACTGGAGACGGGAGGCGAGGACGTCTGACGCAGACCTCTCCCTCGCAAACCACATCGAATTCTTCTTTTGCATTGGGTGCTGCTGTATGAAGAAAATTACATTTGAATAAAGTATAATGAAACTCTGTTACACGCCTCATTTATGAGAAAAAAGTGGAGGCTGATATAGATTAGAGATGCCACGTATAGTGATTTTGCCAAATACCAAATATTTGGCTAGGTTTTCGGCCGAAGCACGGAATATTCGGCGACATTTAATACATTTTGCGGGTAACATATTCCCACCTGCGTCATTGAAGTGCGTGTGGTAACTAGCCGTGGACGTATTTGTTTTATTTGCGAGTAGGGTCACAAAGCACATTATTTGTTGATTGTTATTGTTATTATTGTAATTGTTATATGATTGTGTTACTTGTAGTGTGTATATCTAAAAAAATATATTACAGTTAGTTCGCGAAAAGCTTTACGAAATGGCACCATTTAACCTGTTGAGGTCCCGGCTTTTTCCAGAAAAACACGGAAATTTCACGATCTTCAATTGAATGTTTTGTGGATTAAATTTAACCTATCGTATATTTTATTGACTGAAACACATTCCTAGAACAATAAACTATTTACCAAAATAACATTACTTGCGTAATTACGTAAATTGATAGGTTTTATGATGTTTTATTCGAGGTACACGCATGTCACGCATCGGCAATGTGACGCGGCCGCCAAAATGACAGTTGGAGATGCCCACAGACAAAAATTATTTTTAAATATTGTGTGGCTACTAAGCGAATGAAATCTTTACCCATACCATAGGGAATGTTGGCGGCAGTGATTCTGACACTTCCTTTACCGATTTTGTACATAGAAGGGTCAAAATAGTAGAAAGGAGATATTTTTTTTTCGCGCATGCGCAGAATCTTTTTACATCCCGGACTACGGAAAATTTAATATAAATTATTCGAAGTGACTTGTCTCATTGCGGGTTTCTCTATGGTAAAGTACGATAATAGAGCAAGCGTTTCTGACATTGTTCTTCATACACTTTCTGTATACATAAGGGTCAAAATTGCATTTCAAAGTGCCGCGCCACCTCGTGGACACCGGTGTCCGAACGGCCCACAACGAGTTAATAAAAAATCACCTATTTGGGAATATTATGAAATTTGTAGTGAAGACAATAAATATTATACGCAAATTTTTTCATTTTTTTGGTATTCGAATAGTAAAAAAAGTAGCCGAATACCAAATAGTAGCCGAATATCAGACCCCTAACATCTCAGCCCATATGAGACTCCTCAGGATGAGATGGGCTGGGCATTTACAGAGAATGCCGGAAACACACGTCCCAAACAGAATTATGACTGAACACAGTGGACGTGGACACCCTGGTGAAAGGAGAAAAATGGGAAGGCCCAGACTGAGGAGGTAAGACGGGATGCAGCACAGCTTCTCCAGGTAACAAACTGGAAGTCAGCCGCTGAGGACAGGAGGAGTTGGAGGCGAATGTTGCGGGAGGCCAAAGCTCGATATGGGCTGTAGCGCCATCGGAGAAAGAGAGTTTGGTGTGTAGGCAGAGAAACAAACACGTTGCGCCGTTATATATACATACCATTTGCAGAAGAACGGGTGAACGATGTTGGCGACATGTGGTTTCATACTAATAATGGTTCATCTCCTCTATTCCTATTATCTATGATTGCAACAAATGAGGAGGAATAAATAAGCTTTTTACAAATATGAAATAAAAGATATATAAAACACTTACGTTGGGCGGTCTTGGCAGCAGGCTCCGTCCAGACCTTGTTCTTGGGAATGGCTCCTTGCTCCGCCGCCAGGAATGCTGATGAGGCAGCCGAGGAGCTGGCTGCTGCAGCACTGGGGGGGGCTGGCTCCGACAGCTGGGCGGGGGAAGGTGTCTTGCCAACTGGAAAAGAAGTCAAGAAGTCGGGGAAATTACTTCACAATTGTAGAAGGGTACTAAAATAATTTGTTAAACAGTTAGATTTGATAGGTGACATCCAAAACTCATTCTTCTGGCACTTCTAGTTCCCTCTGCTTATTGGAGGTTGGCTATCATCACGGCAATCTTTACCGCGCAAATTGCTGTGCATTCCTCGTGAAAGACAAAAATATCAAAGTTTTCTTCTGTTCACATTTTATAGTCAAGTTTTTCAATTTTTGGTTGTTCAATGAAGAACTTCTGAGAACATACATAGCCAGTCTAAAACCGTACTTTATTTGAATTACGTTCGAAAACAGCGAATTTATCTGGAATCTAATGTAATGTGAAAATATTTCCAGCTCAATAAGCATTTTGATAGTTCACTTAACCCCAGTCCTCTGGCATTTTCTGTCAGAAGGTCAGAATATTTCCGCTTTGCAATAAAATCCAAATAAATGGAATATTTCTGAATGTATCCGAAAACTAACAACGGTTTTCAAAAGGTAATGAAAAACGCCTTCAAATTTTATTATTAGAAATAAACGTATAATTTTTGAAATATTATAATTTTTAATGCAAACATAAAAAAGTTTACACGTACGTAAGTTTACAAATGTTATCTATCGTCACCTCACTTTTTTGTCATTTCACATAAAAATAATTAATTAAAAATTCACAAAGTTCCATACATTTTTCTCAAATTGCGGTAGAAAACTTTAGTTTCATAAAAAATTCACCAAAAATTTTGCATTTGAAATTGTGTTCGATTACAGCCTCAAATGTAACTGGCAAAATGGACTGTAATTATGGCAAACGAAATTAGTTTATGTATGGCAAAGACTACGTATAACAAGGAACTAGGAAAACCAAGCACTTACCAAATTAGAAGTCGAACACAACACATAACAACTCAACCAGTTGCTACAAATGTCACATAAAATAAATACAAAAAATATATTAATATCATTTTGAATTATTCTGTTTTAGCGCAGCACACTGTCCACAAATAAAATAAAGGTGCACATTTTAATTCTTTTGTGGTTAACTTCTAGATTTGAATATAAAGCGTGGTGTTTTCTCTTTCTAACAATGTTTAGATCATATTTCTCACCATGATAGTAAGGGAGACACAACGATTTCTATGAGACCTATAATAGCTGTTCCCAAAAGCGAATAAATTAGCCTGAGGGGTTTATGAAAACATAAGGTTACATTGGGTTAATTTAGGTTAGGTTAGTAAGTAAGTTACCCTTGTTAGCAGTGAGGTTATCTATCCGGCTGCTCAGTCCACTGACTCCCCCGGCAGTGCTCCCGGCCACCACCTCCAGTGGAGTGCCGGTTGTCCCGATGAAGAATATGGAAGGAACCGGAACCAGTTGGTCTGCATACAAGAGTCAAGGAAATACCGCAGCACTTTGGTATGTAATATAGGCTTGCCATTTGGCACAAATTATTATTGGTCAACATTTTAACTGACTAATTTTAAATAACTTCTTTCGAAATTCCAACTTTTACGGGTAATTTTATGGTAAAAATATAAAATTAGTCCAGTGTGTGCAGCCAGCATTATTATTTTCCGCTGTTACGATACGGGCCAATCTTCTTAAATCTTTTTTAATCCTATCATCATTTAAAAATGTAGCAGCCAAAAACATAGGAAAAGTTAGGTTTTTAGATTTTCAGAGCCAAAAGTGTTTTTCGTAATTTGTTTTTGGAGTGTTATGCTCCGTAATTAAAACGACCCCCCCTCCTGTTTACGGCGGAGAGGGGGTCGAATAACTTTTCGCTTTATTTGCACATCATCTTCTTAGGTGTGACGGGTCTGTAAGGGATTGTATGGCTAGCGATATTGTGCGTGCGATGATCTTTTATCTTTTACAGCTGTGTGTGAACCCCATTAAGCTAAGCATGGCTATAATTTATAAAGAATATTTTATTCAAAAAATTCACCCCTCAGGTAGCATAAGCAATAGATTGAAGAAAAAATTAAGAAAAAAAATCAGTGAAATTTATTATTATTTATATGCTAATGTTAATGTTAATTTTAATTTTAATGTTATTGTTAATTTTATTATCTAGGCATTGATTTGTAATTGTATTTCCATTGTTTTTATGTATATATAAAAAAAAAAAAAAATTTAAACTAATGGCTTAATAGCCATCCCTATGCTGAGAACGACCACGGCTCAGCACCACTATTTGTATTTAGGTGTAAGATGGTACAATATATTATTATCCAATAACAAAATTAATATAACAGATACACTGAATTATGAATTATTCAAAAAACAAATTAAGTCCCTTAAATTGGATAATGACATGTTGTACCCTTACAGCCTTACTAAAAAAAAACCACAGCGCGACCGATTAACTGTGTTATTGCAATAACATAAATATACCTCGTATACAATTAAACACGTTTTATTACCAATAAAGTTACTTACGTGGTCACGCTGTTAAAACGCATTAAGATGTGACAACGTTGTTGTATATGGTTTTAATTTACTAGGAAACAATGTTGTTTTAATTTTTCTCCGCAAGGGGCATTATTGGCGTATATGCATTAGTTCTTCGGCCTGCGACAGCCCGCGATGACAAAACAGCTCGGTGTGTTTTATGGCGGGATATCGAAAATTTTGTGATTTTACTTAATAATTTCTATTGTAGTGACGAATTTACTCTTCTGTTCACATAATGGATAAATTTACCATGTTATTTGTGTGGTTTAAATCAGTTTAATCAAGTTATTGTACAAACGCCGTACTTTCAAAGTTGAACTGTCAGAATATTGTTTTTTATAGGTTACTTAAAAGATAAAATTTTCATTTTAAGATCTTTATTTTAAGAGAATTCCTTAAAAGTAATAATTTTTTATAATATTAAAATCTAACACATGTGTTCGTAAACGTATCAAAAAAAATAACGTCTTTAGAGATGCAAGAAATCTGTTTTAAATTTCGGTATTATTTCTAAGTTATTTTTTTGGCAATAAACAAAACTTTTAAATTTTTTATTATTTTTTTATTGTATACACGATGAAAAAGTGAGGTGATAGTTTCCTTCCAAATTTATTACATAAAAGGACTGTGTTTTTTAAATTTTGATTTTATTTAAATTTCTCTACATTTTGGTCAAAAATGTTGTGGGAGGAAATTTTTTTCCATTTTTTTCCGGGTTTGAATCTTAAAATATGGCAGTTTTTGAAAGCTAAAGTGTATTTCAAATACACAAATCTAAAAGGTAATTTTATCTAGTTTTCATAAATGGTATTTGTTTTTACGACACCTTCAAATATAAGAAATATATAGAACATTCAAAATACTATGGAAAAATTACAAATATCGTTCGAACATCAATGGTTAAAACAGAGATAAACTACCCTCTCAGGCCGCGGAAACCATGTGTATTTCTTTCAAAGAACAAATTTTTAATTAGTAATGTTTTCACATCCGCGGCCGTTTGTCAATTGAATAAAATTTTCACTGGGTTTTTTAGTAAGGCTGTTAATGTTTACCTTTATATAATTAATTAATTTACCCTTACTTAAACAGCAATATTTAATATTAAAAAAAAATGTATTGATTTTGTCCTTATATAACTATTTTTGTCTAAATTGTGTACTTATAGTTTGGCAAGAAAGTGTAGAAATTAAATCAATTGGAACTAAACGTGTTCATTACTATGGCAACACCGAATTATATGACGTTTCCTATGGCTGTCATGTTATGGCGTGTTACGGTTGATTTATTATCTTAAATCTGAGTAGAATATCGCTGATTTGATAATATTTTTATTCATTGTTTGCCTGAATTTAATTAAAATGAATAAATTATTACATAGTGATGCAAGAGGGGTTATATTCTGCGTTTTTCAGCGCTGCCTAGCCGAGTGTCACGCGAAGAAGCTTCTATCTGATTTAGAAGATGCTTACAAACGAACTGCAGAAATGACTGGTACGTAGTATAGTTTGTTTAATAAATTTCATTAGTATTACAAGATTTATGCCAATTTTCGAGCGATAATAACCATTACAATCTGATTTGAGGTTATGTTAAAAAATTCGAATTTGACAGTTAATATGCGGCCACAAGAAAAAGGGAATAACTCAATAAAAAAATAATAATATGCAACTTCTTTAAACTCGTAGAAAAGTAACTTTTTTCTCATTTTCTCTTTTTTTCTTTCTAAGTGAATATTATCTAGTGTTTGTTTTTAAAACTACCTTCTATAATAATAATTTTAATTATTGAAATTAATAGATTACTTCGTTTTTACCACTTTTATTGTTTATAAAACCGACATGTTTCGTCAGCAAAGCTGACTTCTTCAGGGTTTTGACAGAACTCAATTTTAATGATGTTTTTCACACACAGGTAAATCTGAAACAACGGTAAGACGAATCGTCAAGGAAGGGGAAAAGGTAGATGGAAAATTTGAAACACCAGGAAAACGGAAAATGGGCATAATAATAATAATATGTAATAGCATAAGTGCTGATGATTGGAAAAATTGTTGCAAACACGTGATGAAAATTGAGGCAGAATATAATGCACGAGGCAGTACTATATGATATCGATGAACTGCGTTTAGATGAAGATGAAGATACGGAAGAAGAAGAATCACACGAGGACAAAGACAATAATTACATGTCGGGTGTTGAATTAATAGACTTAAATTTTTAAGTACCTACGTTTTTATATCGAAATAAACGCCCACTTAAAACTTGTTTTGTTTTTGTTTTGCTTCTATTAAATTACAGTTTTTTGTGCAAATTTTTTGAAAATACAAATACGCTATGAAATATGCATTTTGCCAGAAGTGTTTTTTTAAAACATACGTTCTTTGTCTTATGAGCCATCTTGGTGTTGCCATTTAAAACTAGAAAACGATCGCAGCGCCATCATTTATTTTCTACACTTTCTTGCCAAACTGTACCTAAGATATTTATTTCATTACTTCTTTGAAAATCGTTTACATGCAAAAAAATAATCATAATTATTTTTTTGCATGTAAAATACTCCTCCCATAAACACGAGCTCCTAGAGCTCAACTTATGGAGTAGTAGAATAAAACATGAATTATTTTGTAATCTTGCATATATTATCATTGTAATGTATAAACAAAAATGCTTGAAATAAATAAATAAAAAAAAATAAAAAATAAATAAAAAAATTATTCTGTTATCACAGCTCATTTTTAACCTTTGTGTATTCTCACCTTTAGGCTGCTTGTGAAATTTTAAATCTTGTTGATGTACATAAATAAATACTGATTGTCAAGTTATGATTGATGACAGGCGTTGAGGCGTTGGCATACAGAAAATCTATTTTAGTCTGGTATATTCTATTTATTTATTTATTTATTTAAACTCCATAAAATAGCTTTTACATTTATTTATTTTATTTATTGTTTCTTTACACTGTAGGTAAAAATGTTTACAATACAATTTGTTACCTCACTAGGACAAGCCTGTGTTGAGGTTAACAATAATTATACAAGTTAACAAAATAACACAAAATTATACAGATTTTGAAAGAACAATATTGTTGTATTTCTTACAGATTGAGATTATGGGTACCCACTAAACTGATGGCGCTAGGTAGTACATTAATGTAGACTTTTAGGGTGACCATAGTTTTGAGATCTGATTCAAAATAAAATAAAATAAAGTATTTTTTTGTTTTGTTTTTAAGGATTAAGTTGTAAATAATAAATACATGTATATAATTTAACATGCTATAGATTTGGCAGGAGGAAGATGAAAAAAAAACAGTTTAAACAAAAATAAAAATTATTTTAGCTTATTTTATAAACATACTCATTTAGCTAATAATTTAGAAAGGACAAAGTAGAGAAAATTAATTGGCAATCCTCGACTAACACAAATAATTTAAGATTCTTTTTAAAAGTGTACAAGGAATTAGATGACTTTATATGTTCTGGAAGGCTATTAAATATGAGTGGAGCTTAAAGTGATAAATGCGATTATTAATGTACAGTGGTACACAGGAGGGTATCAGTATTATATTAAGAACAAACGACTTATTCTACATTAACCGGACACGTGCAAATGCTGGTGTCAGGGATCCAATCAGAAGAATGTGCGAATTGTTTCATAAAAACCACAACCTTAAGGATTCCGACATATTCTTTGATACTTATAGCACTTTTGGTAGAAAATTGAAGGCTGTTTTCTTATAAAAAAAAAAATTATATATCATTCACTATACTTTTTATGTGCTTCTTTTTAAACAATTTTCGATTAATTAATTATAATATTAATTATGACTTATTTTTAAACATGTATAAAAAATGTATTTGAAAATCTTTATTTATCAAGTCAATCAGTGAGAAATAGTTGGGGTGCAGGCGAATTCTCAAGTTATTGTTCATAATATTGTTTTGTTAATTATTGTCTGTATCTGTGTTTTCTCCTTAAATAAAATAAAAAATAAATAAATAAAAATAAAATAAGAATGTATGAGTACACAAAAGAATGTACGAGTAAACAAAAGAATGTACAAGTACACAAAAAATTGGATGAGTGCACAAAATAATGCATGAGTACACAAAAGAATGTATGCCACAAAAGAATGTATGAATAGACCCAACTTCATGTCAAATAATTGTTAAGGATACATATTTGCGCAAACTGTGTATACGCCTCGGAGCCGCTGATGAGTTTGATGGCAACAAAGTTCTCTTCCACTCCAAGACGTGAAGATACTTCCGGAGAATCGATCAGCTCCGTCATTGACTTGGATTGGGCATCGTCTCCTGCAAAATAAAAATAATATATATTTGAGTATGCATGGCAAAAATCCTATGACCATCCACATTAATTATGAAATGCAAGTAAAATCATCATGCTAACTGCATTACTATTAATTAGTTTTGGTATTTTTTTGGGATTAGTGTCCATGGCTATTACGAATAATTTTTAGAAAAAAACTTTAGATTCGCCTCAATCACTATAAAAGGAAACTTTTTGCATCACGGCTGGCGGAAAATAATGCATTTTAATTTTCAATTTCGTTAAATAAAATTTCACTTCGCGAACCGATACTACGACAGCCCGCCCGCCATTTTGTCACTGTTATGTTGGTATCCCTGACCTGATACAAACAAGAGCTAGATACGATTGTAGCCGACTTCGTGGGATACATGATGAGGTGCGTAATTATGAAAAACAGAATTAATAATATAATGTAAACGAACCTCTAATCAGGCACTGGAATGGTGACAAACCATTCAAATCCTGGGATGTTTTTTTTAAATAAAGATAATATACACAAGCCCGCTACACAAACCCTGCTTTGCCAGACAAACCATTCAAAAAGGTAGGCTGTTTTTTAAAGTAAAGATAGCATACACAATCCCGCTAGACAAATTTCATAATTACGCGCCTCATCATGTATCCCACGAAATCAGCTATTACACAATATCAAGCTCTTGTTTGTATCAGGTCAGGGATACCAACATAACAGTGACAAAATGGCGGGCGGGCTGTCGTAGTATCGGTTCGCGAAGTGAAATTTTATTTAACGAAATTGAAAATTAAAATGCATTATTTTCTGCCGGCCGTGATGCAAAAAGTTTCCTTTTATAGTGATTAAGGCGAATCTAAAGTTTTTTTCTAAAAATTATTCGTAATAGCCATGGACCAATGAATAGTAATAGTATCGCCCTGGTGTAAGACCACCATTCAGAATTGAAACGTTGCTTGAAAATGGCTTTAGCCGTGTTTAGTGACCAGATCTGAATAGCCAGGTACTTCCCAACCTTCCTCTTCCCCACCTCCTTCCCCTCCCCACTACCTTCAGCCTCACAACATACCCCAATTGGGGATGCCATAGTCTCACTGGCTCCAGACGGGAGCAGTTGAGATTCTTGTGCGGTATTCACTGTAAAAAAAAAAAAAAAAAATGGACACTAATCCCAAAAATTTACCTTAGTTTTAACCACTCGGACCCATAGGCTTGTTTTCAAGACAATTTAACGTTGCCAGATATACATATGACCTTGCGATTTGTACAGGGTTAGCAGTCGTGTACTATTAAAGTATCTGCAATTTTGGAGAGGGTAATTAAACACTGGATTTGATGGAGGCTGGTCACTAGGGAATGCAATCCCGGTATACCGGGATCCCGAAATACCGAGATCCCGCAGACATTTTGCGGGACTAATCTCGGTCGAAAATTTTGCGGGATCCCGCTGGACTGGCGGGATTACACAGAAGCGTATTTTATACGTGTTACTCTGCGTTTTTGATAAAGAAGGAAATGAATTACTTCGAGTCCGGTGGATTAAAAGGCACATACCTTTAATTCACTTAATGCGCTATTGACTATTGTGCCAACCAGCGTGGAAGCTGAACGAGCTTTTTCAGCCGCTGCGCTGGCTACCTTGTGTCCAATATCAGAAGCCGTTATCAGACGACACAATTAATACTTTAACTTTTTTATGAAGCTATTTCCAAAATAATGTTTAAACTTTTGATGCTTAATTTTGCTCTAGAATATTGTTTATCGTGTGAACGTTATTATTTAAATTTAAGTTGTTATGTAAATTTATGTCTTATCTTATTCTTTGCCAATTTATGACTTAAACTTTACCTATGTCTAACTAAAGGTATATTAATAAACCATTTAAAATGTCCCAAAGAACTTGTTTGATTAGGTATAAATTTAAAACTCTAAAAACAAGGTTGGTAGATCGAGGTATTAGGTCTTTATTATACGATTGATTAGATATCTAAGTCCACCCTGCTGGATCCCGCAAATACCTGGATCCAGCGGGACTAAGAATGTTCAGTCCCGCAAATACCTGGATTGACATGGTCTTGCGGGATTGCATTCCCTATAGAGTTACACCAAGCATATCAATGGAGGGCCTCTTCGGAAGATTGCTTCCGTTGAAGGAGACTAAATTTTCGTTTCAATCCCTTTTAGATGTAATCAGACATGATTGGATCTTTAAAACATTAAATTCAACAAGATTATTTTTACCCCAAGAGAAAACACTCTCGAGGTAATCTAAGTAGATTTCTAGGGGCAAAACAACAGATTGTACAAAACAATAGGTCAGATAGCATCATCAAATAGACCGACAAGGGACCTGCATGGCTAGTAAGTTTGTAATATAAATATATTTTTTATCTTAAGTAGCACAGTATGATTTGACAATCTTAAACCACAAAAAACACTTCTTTATCAATTTTACGCAGAACTGGATTTGATCGAGGATCATGGATTTGATAACAATATCAAGGATCTATTTAGTTTCACCGAATCGATAATTTTATTTTTTTTTATTTTTATTTTTACTTTATTTGGGAAACAAACAGTTGTACATATTTTATTAAATAATTACATTTGACAAATTTGCATGAACCAGTGAAGTTTCCACATTTGAGAATATAGAATTTAAAGAAAAAACAAAAAACTCATTAATATAAGAAGTTATACATACATAATACCTAACTAGATTACAGAAAATCAGATGAAACCAACATAATAAGAGAAAAACAATAAAATAAGGCACACAGCAGGATTCACGATCAACAATCTGTTTTGATCTTCTCCGTTACATATTTTGTGAATTGAACTGAGGACAAATGGAAAATATCAGCGTCTGAAAGGATATTGTTATATTTTGTGCACGTCCTTATAATCAAATACCCTCTAAATGTTTTACAGAAATAAAGCTTTTCATCCCTGAACCAAATATTTAAGTACAAGTATTATAAAATTTAACAATCTGAAGATGTAAACCTTTCTCATGAATCACTCTATCTATTGGTGAAAACTAGTGCTTCCAATCCCGCAGCCCGAATACAATGTCGGTATTTGCGGGACTACGAATTTTCAATCCCGCGGATCTCGGTATTTGCGGGATCCCACATATTGAAAATATTCACATTTATAAAAGGCAAATAAAACAATGAATTAATCAACTCCACATTTATTTATTTACACAGATATTACTATTAAGAGCGTTTAACCAGCCAGCGGACGAAAATCCACATTTCGTCGAAAGTTGTTCTTACGATCGTGCAGGGCGGTTACAATGAGAAAGATTAATTATTCTCCGTACCAGCTTTTTTAAATTATAACTCAATATCGAATTTATTTCAATCCAAATTAGCTTTAATTTATACCTTCATCCAAAAATGCTGAAAGGTGTGATGATAAAACTATTAAAATAATGTACTTTTTGTAATTATTTTTTGATAATAAGTATTTATCATTTTTCAATAATGTCTAAATTTAATAAGAATGTTAAAAAAATCTGAAATATATTAGATTGTAAGTGCGCAAATAAATACACAAATGGACCAATTTTCGTCAAGAAACACATGTACGTACATATTTTTTAATGATTTTATTGAAACTAAAATTAAAATTCTAAAACATGCATTTGCTAGATAATGTATTGATTTATTTTACTGCATGATTATATTATTTGAAATGGGTGTGGTATAATACAAAATCTTTTTTGAAAATTTAACAAATCTGCCAACGACCTATGGAATAAACTTATTATACTAAAAATTAAAAATTTTCCTCAAAATTTATTACATGCGAATGCTAGATAAAAGAACAATCTTTCGAAATCCATTTATAATTTTTTTGTGGAAAAGAGTCAATACGTCTAAAATCTGATTTGAAAATGACATATTTCTGGTTTTCTCTGGTAAAGCCCTCTTAATATGAGATAAATCAAATTACACCGTTTATTTGTAACAAAAAAAAAATGAATTAATCAACTAACTACACATTTTTTAAAGTATTACTATTAGTATGAGATCAATCAAATTACTCCGTTTTTTTATCACAAAAACCATATGAATTATCAATTAACTCCATATATATTTAAGTATTACTACTATTATGAGATCAATCAAATTACACCGTTTATTTATCACACAAAAAAGTGATTTAATCAGCTAACTCCACATTTATTTATGTATTACTATTAGTATGAGATAAATCAAATTACACTGTTTTTTCTTCACAAAAAACAGTAACAAATACTGAATAAAAAACAAATCAAAAGAAAACAAATCTTCTTCAAAAAATACACAAAGAAAATTAAAAAATCAACCAAAAAAAACACATTTTAAACTGAGTTTGTCAGCTTTTAACTGTTTTTTTCAGTCCCGCAAATCCCGCGGATCCCGCGCCCGTAATCCCGCATCACGCGGGATTGGAAAATGGCGCGGGATCTCGCAATACCGAGATCTCGGTATTCCGGGATTGGAAGCCCTAGGTGAAAACTGCATGAACATCTGTTCAGTAGTTTTTGAGTTTATCACAAACAGACAGACGCGGCGGAGGACTTTAATTTATAATATGTAGAGATAAACCCTACAAATATCCTACTCTTGATACTCTGCATTCGTCTCATTCTTTCGAAGTTTAGTTTTCTGAAGGATTCACTTCTGCCGCGTGCAAACTGCACACATGATATTTTATTTTTTTATTTCTCAGTAATGATAAACTTCAAATACGCACAATTCAATTATTCAATCAAACCGATTGCCATCGTGGATGTCCAAATAAACGGCACGTTACGAGAAAAAGGTGGCATTTCTCGGTATACAATCTCACAAGGGACACACACGCCTTTTAGCAAGTACTGTGGGCTGTTAAATCAGTAATCTTGCAATTCTTCTTATTGCAATTCCTCGAAAAAAATGTTATAAGCCAGCTGTCAAAAGATAAGAATGAACAATATCTGAACACTTGAAATATCACTGACATTGGCACATTTATTGGAATAGTAGATACTCTCAGTATCGCCCTGGTGAAAGGTCACAATTCAGAATTGAAAAAAAGCTCATTTTTTAATAACTAACTAACCGTCACGCCGTTTCCCCGCAGGCAGAGAGGACGGACCGCCAAACAACTCGGTCTTATCACACACTCTTTGCCTCACTCACATTCATACATCGTCTCTTACATACTCTTCTCTTATTCTGACTTTTCACATGACCCGAGTCAATATCTGCTTCACTTGATCGTGCAATGTCTTCCTCGGGCGTCCTCGACATCTTCTACCATTCATATTTGTGTCATATATTCTTCTTACACTACTTTCTTCGTCCATTCGCTCTACATGCCCAAACCATCTTAGGGTCCCTTTCTTAATCGTACTCATTATGCTTACATCAGCCTAGCATTCTTTGCAGATATCCACATTCCTCACACGATCATACATGGTTTTACCACACATTTGTCTCAGGGATCTCATTTCAACAGCATTCAGTTTGCTTTCATCCTTCCTCTGCCAGTTCCATGCCTCACTGCCATACATCAGGTTAGGTACAAAGACTAGATTGTGGACTGCTAGCTTCGCTTCTTTTGACAATTTTTTATTAGCGCCAACGGCATTCAGTCCTCCATTAATGGCGTTACCGGCATTCACCCTTCTTTCAATATTCCTATCAGCCTTCTCGTCTCTGGTAAACATACTACCCAGATACACAAAGTTATCCACCTGCTCCAAGTATTCATCATTTTTAATTTGTTTATTTTAATTTTTTACACAAGGGTTTTAGTAATAAACAATAGACTAACTAACTAACCATCACGCTGTTAATCAGTGAATCTAAGGCATCAATATCACCAACAAACCCAAATTAAGTTTTAAAAAATATAATAAAAATTTATTATACAGAAATAATTTTAAAAATTCTAATTTCGGTTGTGAGTCTGTCTGTAAGTGTAACTTTGGTTCAATGAACTCGGATTTGTTTCGAATTTCAGTGTCATTTTCAAAATTGGACCGCCTTTTTTACATTAACTCCACACAGGAGGCCCTGAGGAAAATAATTTCTCTCAGAGCCTATATCATCTGAGATGCTGTGTGGAGGGTCTTTTTGAGGAGAGGAAGGAATGAACATTGGTCTTGAAGAGACCCAAGTTGTAGAAAGGAGAAAACACAGAGGCCGGCAAATCGTTCCACAGCCGAGCTGACAAATGTCAACCGTGTACATATGTTGAGTGCGCGTTTGGCGTGTTTCCTGACTATGCACCGGCGCCGAAGGGATCAATGATGCTAGTTTCTCGGAGCATATTGCATTGAAATACCGGTAGAACAAGGATAACATTCCCACCGGATGCCTATGCTCCAAAGATTGCAATCAGTTTGTTAAGTTAGGAGAATCTGTCAAACGGACCGTCCGTATCTCACAGAGTTGAGGGTTTTTTTCATGCATTTAGGGGCTCCAGACCAGAGGCGGCTGCCAAATTCAACCGTGGAGCGCACTTAAGATTTGTACAGGGTTAGCAGTTGTGAACTATCTGCAGTATCTGCGGGCCTTGTACAATACGCCCAGTTTCTGAGAGGCTAACTTAACTCTGGCTTCGATGGTGTGTGAAGGAATGATTGACTTGGTTGTGTGACGAATTCAGACGAGCAATAAAGTACCTACCCATAATATAACACATTAAAAAATATTATTTAAATAATCATTTTAAAAATAGGAACTTATGTGTCAAGAATTCAGATTATCCTGTGATTTTTCATGGGTCCTGTACAAAGATATTGAAATATAAGTAGATGTGCTATCTGATGTTTTTACTATGTGGGTCTGCGCTTTCGGGTGTTACCGATATTGTTTACCAATTAACAAATAAACTAAAAGAACAAATAATTAACGAATAAACCAAACGAAAGTTAAACTAAATGAACGAATTCTTTCCTTATTCTAAATATATTATTAACCAATATTAATGCACATTTTCAAAAAATCAACGAAATGAACAAATTCTTTTTGTATGAAAACTACGCTAATTAGCGCGTAGTCCGGCGACAGTTGCGCGGACACCATAGCATATCTCTTCTGTATTTGAATATCTTTGGTCCTGTACTAGTATATATAATATAATCAATCGGTACTATTTATTTCACCCTTGTAATATTGCATTACAATAAACTGTCAATCTAAAAAACTTTTAGCTTACAATACTCGAATATAAATTTAAAAAGTCAAAGGACTTAAGGACTTAAATTTAAAAAGTCAAAGGACTTAAGGACTTAAATTTAAAAAGTCAAAGGACTTAAAGAATAATAAAAATAACATTAGATACCATTATACATAGAATTGCTGGCCAAAAAATTCACAGGATTAGTAAATAAAGATTATCATGTTGAAGATTACAATATTTTCAAGCGAAATTCTTTATCATCTTAAATAAACACCTTTTATTTATTTTCCCTAAACGTGAAGATGCAGAAATCATAAAAATTATGAATTATCACCAGCGCTACCTTGTAATGGTTGATTCGTCACACGTATATTCTTACCCCGGTTTCTAGTACCAAATCAAGGATATCGATCGGCCGCCAACATCCCTAGATACGTTTTGACAGACAGAAAGAAGAGCGAATTCACGCGCCAGGCGGGCTCAAGACAAGGACGTGTACTTTGGCTTCCAGAGTGGATCAAACATGGCAAAACATCGGAACCGTGAATCCGTCATTGTATTAGTTTATTAATATTATGATTTTAAATTCATTTAATTGGTTTGGTTCTAACGTTTAAACGGTCTGGCACCCTTGTTCAGCCATATGTTCAGCTATTGTAACTAAGGAAAATGACAGAACTATTGGTCGTAAAAAAATCTAGGAACCTACATTACTCCCAGTGAATGAACACAAAATTAATTGCAATTTTAGGTACAAAATGAATTTGGTAAACAAATTATTTTAAGAACACCATGGAAGAGCGGTCTGTTCCTTGGCGCAGAACTCAGAGGTCAACGGTTCAAAATTTGGTAGAGGCAAAAAAAGTGTACAATGGGGTATTTCCACGTTTTTTTAATAGCTTAAAAAAATGAAGCAAATTACAATGATTATAGCATTTTTATTTTATTTTTATGTTGATGAATAAATTTTCTATAGCGAGGCAGAGTTTTCCATTTTTGAATTACCGCCGAAACGATAATTTGGGGCGGGGCCATCGATTGACATCATGAGCGTGGACGCTCACTGACAGTGTTTATTTATGCTGACCAAGCAGAGCGACGCTTGTGACGTCACAATCCGATTTGCCAATCACGGGCCATTTTGTTTTGTCAGTTTTAGATCGTTTTTAAAATCAATCATATTGAATGAAAACATAAAAAAACAAACTTTTAGTAGGATGATTAAAATCAGAAAAATATTCTTTAAATATTCCGTACATTTTCAACAGAATTACTCGTTAGTGGAAATACCCCATTCTGCAGTCTAAAGAGTAAAATTTAATATGTACTTATTTAATATCATTTGAGTTAAAAAGATGAAATTGAATTAACCCCTCAGACTAATTTGTTCACTTTTGGGAACAACTCATAAACGTCTCATAGCAATCGTTGTCTCCCTTACTATCATGGTTAGAAATATAATCTAAACAGTGTTAGAAAGAAAAAACAATACGCTTCATATAGTCTAAAAGTTAACCATGAAATGAAACCAAAGATAGTGACCGCAATCAAAAAATAATTTTGTGAAACTTTGGGAATTTTTATTAATTACTAGCTGGTACCCGGCATGCGTTGCTATGCCATTTAATAAAGAAATTGTTTCTCCCTGCGTGTCCTTTTCCATTCGTCCCGTTCCCCTTACGCCTCTCCTTCTTCTCCTGCATCCCCATTCGCCTCTCCTTCTTCTCCTGCATCCCCATTCCCTCTCGCGTCGTCTCGCAAACCCCCCTCCCCCCACCCAGGTCACCCTCCCTCTCCCAGGGTCCCCTCCCCCTCCCTGGTTTCCCATCCCCCCTCCCACGAGCCCCCTACCCGAGTTCCCCTCCCCCTTCCCCCCTCCCGCATTCCATACATTCAGTTTTCAAACAGCTCGCGTGCCACCAATAGCAATTTTTTTATACAAATTTCATAATGCCAAAGCCCACCAGAAGTTTTATACAAACCTTGTCCTGACAATAATGAACACACAAAAAAAAGAATTATCCAATTTGGTGCAGTCATTCAAAAGTTATGCGCGTACATACATTTCAGCGATTCATTTTTATTTATATAGAAGATTTGTGCATGAAACGACAAAAAAGTAAATTAACGATAACGGTTCCTCGTTCCGCGTTGCAATGCCATATTCAAATAAATACGTAGTTTCTCCCTGAATCACCTTTCCCGTGCTTCCCCGTTCCCCTCCCGCGTCCCCTTCCTAACTAGCAACGTAAATTATAGCGTATATCTTATTCTGATGTATGAGCTATATTATTGTAAAGTTTCATTAAAATCCATTCAGTAGTTTTTGCGTGAAAGAATAACAAACACACATACATCTAAACAAACTTTTGCGTTTATAATATTAGTAAGGTTTGCCTGATAAAATATGTGTTTTTATTTTTTTTCACTATCAGTAATTTTAGTCAGAAAACATATAAGGTGAGCCATTTTGAAAATGTTTTTATGTTTATCACCTTTCAAAAACAGTTTTTAGTTTTCAGATGCGTTCGCATTTTATTGTAAAGTGGAAATGTTTTGATCTTTCGTTAAAATAGGCGTGACGCCTGGCGGGTTAAAGTAAAGTATTAAATAGAATAATGACAATAGTGCTCGTATCAACAGCAGACTATCTCAAGATAAGGTACTCCTGATAAGAGACCATATTGTTATGAAAATCATACGGAATCATTGACGATTCGATATTTCACCGGAAAACACTGTTAGGAATATTCCAAGAAACTGTCAAGTTTTTGTTGCGTGTTACATTTCGATGTTTTAGCGAAGTGATTTGACTTGAAATTTGAAATAAAAATCTGTGTACATGCTTTACAGAATTTCTAAAATACATTAAATAGAAAACTGTTGAAAATTTTTACAAGTGGAAGTTTTACAAAAGATTTATTAAGTAATGGAGTGTGCAAGAGGTGAGATATTTCATATATTTTACTCAACACAACCTTAAAGCCCGGTAATAAGCGCTCAAAAAGAAAAAGAAAAGATGTAAATACGAATGTTAGAGGGAGCCTGCTAATATTAAAAACGATAATAATTATGTGAAAATTTTTAATAAAACACGACTCGTTTAAAATAGAGCAAAAATCTCGCGGGAAATGTCTTAAACAGCATTTAAAAAGACACTGTGAGTTTTTTCATGCATATAACTTATAAATTAACATAAAAAAAAGTGTTCATAATAATTTTCGGAGCATACTTTGCGATTTTTTTCTATCGAGGGCATTTCATATAATTACCGTTTCGGTGTGACAAATGTATAGATATTATCTTAAAAAATAAACTATATATTTTTTTAAGTTAAAAACTAAGTGTTCACAAGAAATATGTTATAAAACGATAGAAGGTACAAGGATTGAGTGAATCAGATATTTGAGTCGGGCCATGTAAAGAGTCATAATAATAATAGAAGAGTATGAATGTAAATGAGGCACAGTGTGTGTCAAGACTGAGTTGTTTCGTGGTTCATCCTTTTTGCTTATCCCTGCGGGAAAACAGTTAGAAGCAGCTAGAACTCGTGTGCAGCATTAAAAATGTGTATAATTACTAGCTGACCTGGCCACGCATTGCTGTGGCTAATGAAACACAACACCTTCTATTGAATGGATTGGGGGCATACATTAATTATGTGAGCTCAAATGGGTGGGGGGTGGTCCAGCAAAATCTCACGTTACTTGAAAAGAATATATGAAGCCCAAATTTATTTCACTAAGGGGAGGGGGGGGGGGTCTAGACTGGAAGAAAAACTGCTCATGTAATTAATGTATGCCCCCTTACCCAACCTAGATAACCAAGTGTTGTGTCGATAAATTAACTCACACCGCCATCTGTTAGAAACTTTTGGAACTTACAAATAATTACAAAGCATTGTCCTATAACAAATATTTAATTCGTAATAATAAATATTGAGGTCAATAATCGAGATAAAAACTATCCTATCTTATAAGCTGGACCAAATTACTCACAGTAAGCTAAATTTCATCAAAATCGGTTAAGTAGTTTCGGAGTTTATCTCGAACAAACATTGTGACGTGAGATTTACAGATTTATAGATATTATTGATGATGGTATTTGCAGGTATCACGGGCATCCTGGCCATTGTGGTGTTTCTGAGCGGCCCCGAGCTCACGGAGCAGTATGTGGTGTCTACCTACTCAAATAATCCCTGCGGAGCCGAGCCAATGAGCTATGAAAGCGCAGAAAGGCCCATTCTTAATCCTTACCCCGAAACTGCACTCAAAATGACCAGGTGAATTTCATTTTATTTAAACTAACCAACTGTTTTGTCCTTTAAGAGGAAATACTAGCTGCGTTTTTCCATACAAACGTATTCCCCGTTTATCTCTCTGGATTTTGACCCTAGAGCAAAATTTTTTTTTACATAATATAGATATCGACCACTAGCGTGTCGGTACGTTTTGCTTTTTTTGATAATTTACTTCTTATAGAAGTTAGGACCTTCCAAAAATGAATAAAATTGCCTAATTTAAACGCCGTCAAAAAACGTTCAGTATACAAACTAAACAATGTATTTTGAAAAAAAGCAAAACGTACCGACATAGAATATTTTCTTTTAATACAGTTAGTGAAAAAAAAATTTAAAATCGGTCCAGTTTTGGAGAAGAAAAATGGGGAATACAAAACATCGATTTCGAAGATTTTATTTAGGTATTTTCGGCCCGACGTGCAGGTGTCCCTTTCGCTCAGTTCTCCTGGGGGGGCCGGGGAACGAGGGTGTTGACAAATACATATAAAGCGAAGTAGTGATGTAACGAATTTTATCGGTAGACTAGTGTTGTCCTTGCCCGAGTAATCGATATTTTTTATTCGTTTTTTTTTCTGTTCAGTGACTCATCGCGGTATTCCAATACTGACCGAGCTTTCATACTAAAATTGTGCAAAATTAAAATTGTTTATGTCAAGTACTATAATAAATTTTTAATTTGGGAGGCGTTATAGGTACCATCGCCCCGGGAACCATTTATTGGATACCAACACCCCCGCCACTTGGTCACCCCAAGTGGTCCGCTATGTTTGGTGACTGAGCATGGGTTCCCGGGTTCACGGGTAAGGTCTGCATGGGTTTTGGTGGCGGATGATTTTGTCCACTTACTGCGTGGCGGGCTGGATTGGGAGAAACTGGAAGTGGGAGATCTTTTGATCTCTACAGCCGGACTCTCTCCACCATCATTTCATACTTTTACCTACCCAGAAATTCCTCTCCTTCCTTTCATTAAAAATATCCTCTACACAGCTTCTCCAATGACTTTGCTATACTATAAGGGTATTTAACTTAAAAATAATTTTTATACTTCATTTTATATGTATAATTGCATTTTGTGATATTTTTAAGTAATTAATCACCTCTCCCTTTATTATTTTGTCTATAATTCTCATATGCCTATACTTGTTTGTCTTTTAATATTAATCTTATCCTGACGAAGAGAATACTCTGATTTCGAAATATGTTGATAATATTGATTACATAAAGCTGTTTTTACAAAGTTATTTGTTCTCATTTAACTAGACGCCACAAAGATTGGACCCATTTGCAGCATTTCAAGCTGGGTCGCCATAACCAATTCGTTTGTGCAATTTCAATCAATGCATTTCTGTGTTTCTCGAGAACCCTTCTATGGGCTTACACGTCATTAGTACTTTTACGCCAGTTTTTTAAACATTTGTGGTCAAAAACATCCAAGTAGTGTAGTTTTGTAGCTCTAGCACATATGAAGCTGTATGACTTTTTATTATGGTATAATTATTATTATGCATATATCCAATTGTATATCCGCATATACATTATTTGGCTTAATATAGTAACTATGTTATTTTCCACATCAAGTATATAATAAATAGATGCAAGAATGTTTTTTTTTGATAAATTAATAACGTATAAAAAAATATATATATATATATTTATTCTCAAAACTCTTGAGAAAATATCGTCGTTGCATTCACAAAATATCCCATGTGAGGTTTTCGACCAAATTTTTTTTTGTTTACACCATTTGATTCACCACGGTTTCCTAAATAATCTGACAAATATATCCCATTTTTCAAAAATTCATCTTTTTAATCATTTTAGAGGCAACTCTGACCATTACTTGTAATTAATGGTAATTATTTAAAAAAATATACTACATATACTACAGAAATATAAAAAAATATAAAATTATAAAATTAAATCCCTATATACTACAGAAATATAAAAAAAATATAAAACTATAAAATTAAAATGAGAAAAAAAGTCTTTTTGTGTGCAAGAATTCGTATTATTTTTTTAACTCAAATTTGTCGCACATAAATTAAAATTACCCAAAGAAATGTTTTTTTAATAATATACACACAGCATCCCCAAAGATGACCTAGGCCCTCAGAGAAATTATTTTCCTCAGGGCCTCCTGTGTGGAGCTCATATAAAAAAATAATAATAATCTCAACAATCTAAAAAGAGTATACTATGCACTAATCCAGTCATTAATTCAATATGGAATTATTGCATGGGGGGGGGGGGTCATACAAAAATATTCTAATCCCGATCAAAGTAATCCAGAAACTAATCATTAAAGTAATCCTAAAGAAACCCTCCACTTATCCAACAGAAACGCTTTTCGCAGATTTCACGGTGCCTCGAGTAGAGAATATCTTCAAGAAAAATGCAATTACCCAAATTTACAAAGATATTATCATCAAAAAATTTTAAACTAAAATCAAAAAGATATGAAGATAACATCAAAATACCAAAATTTAATACCAAACTAATGCAAAACAATTACATCTATTTAGGAATAAAGTTTTTCAACAACCTTCCCATTGAAATAAAAAAAACCAAAGACATCAATAAACTGAAACTCAAACTTCATCAGGAATAATTAACTAAATAATTACCTGTTTTTCTCATTCTTTCTATTTATTATTAATCTATATTCACCTCTATTTTATTTAGATTTTTCGAATTTCTCCCAAGTGCACAATATTTTAGTATGTAACCGTATCCTATGTATGTACACCATATGTAATTTATATAACTCCACTGTACAATTATACATCTATATTAAATATTAAAATATATATATATTTTCTTCAATATTAACTCAGTAGGTAAAGCAAAAATATTTTTTTAATATTTCTATTTAACTGTCAAAAAATTACCAAAAAATTAAGTTGCATCCAAAATCATACGAAATTCATTTTTTTAAGACCAATATTTCGTAATTTGAAACAAAAATAAATAAAATAAAACATATTTATCAGCACAAGATATTTTCTCTACCTTTTGCTAAAAAAATACATTTTCAATTTATTTGGGTGTTTTGGTCACAAATCCAAATTTAACCCCCCCCCCCCCCCTCGGCTATTTGTTAGCTTTGGGAACAACTCATATCGATCTTGTGTCTCCCTTACTATTATGTTGAGAAATAAGTTTTAAACGGTGTTCGAAAGAGAAAGAGAAAATATCAAACTTTATATTCAAATTCAAAAGTTAACCACAAAATAATGGAATTGTACACCTTTATAAAACCAAAGTTTATGAAACTTATGGAATTTTGTATCTATTAATTATTTTTACATGAAACAATAAAAAAGTGAGGTGACGGAAAAGTTAACAATACATTTGTGTGATAAATATGTACGTGTTTTTATTTTTTTCGTTATCAGTAATTTTAGTTAGAAAAAACGTAAGATGAGTCATTTTAAAAAAAATTATGTGTGCGTTCAAAATTTTTATATTCGAAAAGCAAAGGTTTATTTCGGATTTCAAAATTTAAAAGCGTATTTCATCGCCTTTCAAAAACAATTTTTAGTTTTCGGATACTATCAGAAATATTCCATTTATTTGGATTTTATTGCAAAGCGGAAATATTTCGACCTTATGAAAAAATATGCCCGAGGCCTGAGGGATATGGGTCCTATGAGAAAGGTCAAGTTGCCTTTCCTACGTTTGCTACACAAAATATCATATGTGCATAAAAAGTGCGCACAAAAATCCTGAATGCAAAATTTAAGAAAAAATTGTCGGTTTTAATAAAAAAATGTATATTAAGCCCATTTGTTTTCACCCAAACATGGTATCAAAAATAACTCTACAATTAATGAAAATAAATAAAAATATGGGTCCCCAATTTTTTTTTTCGGTTTTTTTTTATTATGCATCCTAATATTCTAAAATACCCACAGGATATTTTGTGCGCGCAACAACGATAAGTAGCTATAATAGCATATTCATAGGACGCTTACAATAGGACGCCCCTGCGAGCGGTCTTGTCTCTACACATTTGCAGATTGGAACATGCGTGGTCGGCAGAAATAATAATTCGACACGGGTGAAGCGCGTAGCCCACACACACAAGGCCTGCATTCACTCACACATCTATAGCGCGATTCTGACTACTGTCAGAGAGTGAAATAAAAGAGATTTTTTAAAATACCTATTCATAAATGTTCGCAGCGACCGGCAGCGCTCTTAATGTCTAAAACATTATTCATACCAGTGTCTGTAATCTTTTTTCATTCACAAAATGCCAAAGTTTTTCCCAGAATTCTGCGGCACACCAAAAGTTAAATAAAAATTGACAAACAAATTTTGCTTTTTTTCATAAATATATTACACAACAAGAACTATTTATTTATTTATTTATTTTATTTATTTATTTATTTCTATGCTCTTACATACAGTATAAATACAATGACATAGAGTTAATAAATGCAATGACAATTACATAAGGTGGAAGTTTAGTAAAACAAAAAATATTCTTAATATGAAACATAGTAGGTAGTAGAGTGAAATATGATCGGTAACTGTATGTAATTGGTTAAAGTGAATGTGGTTATGGATTGAGAACACCTCACTGGGAGAACCCGTGCTGAGGTGTACGCATGTATTATTATGCCATCATAAGTGATAGCACAGTATCCCCCTTGAGACTCTCAAGGAGGACTCCGTGGTACCACCCATTGTGGCAGTAATGTACATATAGTAGGTGTGGGTAGCTGTGTTGAGATAGTCATCATAATATTATACAGACACAATGTAGTAAGTTGAGGTATGTTGAGCATCATAATATACTAAAGTCGCAAAGGATAATACATTATAGTAAAAAGAAAAAAAAATAAAGTTGTGCTTAAAACATTTTTTATTCTCAAACCTGGACAATTTACATCTACGTGAAAAATCTACATCTTTCCCAACAGGGAAACCTTCCAGTGAGACAAGCACAAAAAAAACCATTTGAATGTTTGTTATAGAAACTGATAGAGGTAAAACAAATCTCTACTATTCACAATGGAGAAAAATCTCACAGAAAAACCAATCTTGTGTTCTAACTTCAGTTATTCATGGTAAAAATAAAAATAAAAAAAGAATTTAAAAACGCACCTTTGTAAAAACATAAACCATTCTTGTGTTTGGATTGTAGCTATTCACAAAAATCACACATAAAAATGAACTTTCGTATTCTCAGCGAATAAAAACCATTCTCGTGTTCCGATTGTAGTATTCATATTTAAAAAGGCTTCTGTGTATTCGCAGTAAAAATAAACCATTCTCGTGTTTTGACTACAGCTATTCATGTATCCATTTGTAACTCGTGCGTACAACGGACGTTAGCTAATTATTACTATCTAGTGTTTTCCTTTGTTTCAGATTAAACCTGAAGATGGCACTAGACGACTTCCATCACATGAACAAGACAAAGTTGATGCCGCTGTACTCTGGTAAAACTGTGACCCCCTCGTGCGTGGACCATAGTCTGCCTCACCGACAATTATGGGAATACAACGGGTTCAAGAGGGCACATAAGAATAATATGACCTCTGAATTAATGGTAAACCACTTTATTCAATTCTATATTATTAATATGCTAATTACTGTCATACATTCGCTTCAAACTCTAGTTACAAACAGCAATGGTGTCATCTCTAATATTCAGAGAGAACTGTTAAAGTTTTCCTTGCAAACAATTATAGTACATACATGTATTAAATTTTTTAACTAATTATCACGTGTTAACTTTTCTGATAGGTTCATCACACTCTTCCGAGACTTCTCAGCAAACTTAGCGTCTTTGGGAAAGCTTTTGACGTGCTGTCTGAAATTGTGGAACCCAAGTTAAAGGACACGGATGAAACATTGGACGAACGTAGATGGATCATACGCAGAGTTAAAGCCAAACTTCGGTCCCTGTGCTGCGAAATAGAGACCAGCATAAACATATCCAACATAGATAAGGCCAAAGAAATGGATCCTGCATTCGATAGAGTAGGAAAGGACTGGAATCGGAGGCCTAATCTTACAACGATGCTGACAAGAGACATGAGCACCTTTATGGCGTACAAGATATTCTTGGAAGAGTCTTATAAGATCCAATTAGACATATCATTGGAAAGAAGACATTCGAGACAAACCCACCACAGAAGGCAAAGCACGCCGGTAAAGCGGAACATGCCAGTAAAGTCTCTAAAAAGGCTGAAGAAGCCAAAAATGTCGAAAAGGCCATCACAGCCATAGAGATCAGCAAAGACGACAAAAAGGAGAGATCAAAGCTGTGGATGCCAGCAAAGAAAAGAACGCTCCCAATAGCATTTTAAAAGAATGAACTATAACCACCTTGAATAGAATGTTGGCTGTTTGAAAGATTTTCATACACAAAAACAAATTAAACTTGGTTTGAGCAATTAGTGAAAATTTAATTATAATTTATTTTAGATAGTCAATAAGTATTAGCCTAAATGTTTTTTTGTATAAAAAGAAAAAATAAAGCTGTGAATATCATGAATTTTGAACATCCTTTGTTCCTTCTTGGAAAAAGATCAGAACTATCTTATACATAAAAATCAATATTTGTTTGCTCGTATTTTATGCGCTGCCATACCGTTCATCCGATTACAATGAAATTTTAAAGATTTGTTGTGTGCACGCCCGTGAAGGTTATAGGTTATATATAATGGTAAGCTCTGGCGTAATGAATTTTGTATAAATGAAAATGTGTGCATTTCATATATTTTAGGGCAGGGAGGGAGTTTTTATACGGCAGGGAGGGAGTACAGGAGGGAGATGATAACGAAGTAGGTGGGGTTCGAGGGATAGGTGACAAGGAGAGGGGAAGGTGGAAGGAGAATGCAAGCGGGGAAGGGGACGCGGGAGGGGAACGGGGATGCATGGGAAAGGACATACAGGAGGAAACCATTTATTTCTTTGAATGATATTGCAACGCATGCCGGGTACCAACTAGTTCAGAATAAAAATGTTGCTGATTTAGTAAACAGATCTGACTTTCCAATCTTAAGTTTCTTTTTCCCAATCTTCTTCCCCTCCCAACTACACTTAGATTTTATTTAAATATCTGGAGTACTGTGTTGAAAAACTATTTCTTAAAGTTTTTTAGTCAATACTAATTTAGTCAATCCATATTGAATTCTCGAATCCATATCTGGTCAGTGGCTGAGTTGGCATCGCATTTGGGTCCCATCCGTCACAAGTAACTCCATCACGACACAAACAATATTTTCCGCTTATTGTGGTGGTAGTAGAAGATTTTCAAATATTGTTGGGTTATAAATAAATTACGACACACCTTAAGGGGGAGGGAGGGGGGGAAGGAAGTAGAGAAGTGTGACAAGGGGTATGGAGGGTCATGAGCTTTGTGACGTCACATGCACAAACCACTGCGACACATACGTCTGCCACAAAAATATTTTCCCTACCCCATTACGCCCACTCCGTTTACCAACTACAATTTTTATAAGTAAAAATTGCAAAATATGTGACGTCACGCTGGGGGGAGAGGGGGTCTCACAAATGTGACGATGTGTGACAGGGACGGGGGGAGGGGTAAAAAAATCATGAAATTCGTGTGACGTAATTTACGGATAGCCCCTAAGCCGGGATTGTTTGTCTTTTTTATCAGTTTAAAAATATTGATTAAAATTGCACAAGAAATTATCAAATTAAAGATCTAGGCCGTCAATTAAAAAATATATATATATACAAAACACAACTCTGCCACCCTAAAGCCTCGATGACACACGGCGAGTTACAAGCTACTATCTACTAAGTTTTAAAAGCAGGAAAATCGGCGAGTGAGATTGTCATGATGACACACAAAACTGTCCACTCGCTCAGAAGCGTAGGAAACTGAGGCCGCTGCTAGCGCCAGTAACAAGAATAACGACGCCTGCGTGAACTAATTCTTCAGATGTTTGACAGTCGAAATCAGCTGTTTATCGGAAGCCATGTTGGAAATATAAATAAACCAATCACGAGCAAGCGTGTAGGCGAGTAAAGTTGACGACATTTCAACTTTTTTTCGTAGATTGTCAACAATCTGCTAGTCGCTGCTAGTTAGCAAGTAACACGATGACACTGGGCGAGTTTACTAACAGATAGTGAATTTCCCAGATAGTAGCTTGTAAACTCGCCGTGTGTCATCGAGGCTTAACATAGATATATTTGACATCCAAATTAAGACTTGCCTTACATTAAATCTAGATATCAATTTCGACGAGCTGGAGACAATGATACCATACTCAATCTATCATTGAGTATGGTATCATTGCATGGGGAGGGGGCACTTCATCAGATCTAGATCCTGTCGAAAAGGCGCAGAAAACAATTATGAAAATTATTCTCAAACTTCCTCTAACTGCAAACAGTGACTTTATATTCAAAATAATGAGAGTATTTGATGTTCGACAGATCTATGTAAAAACTATCCTCATGCATCTCTTTAAAAACAAACATGTGCTTTACGAAAAAAAAATAAACTTAAGATTTACACGTAACTCCAACAAAGACATATTGCAAGTTCCAGCACTCTCTTCCACCTTTGGTCAACGTAGCTTTAGATACTTTGCCACAAAAATATTCAACATTCTCCCAGAAAACATCAAACTGAGTCAAACACAGAGAGAGTTTAAAAAATATGTTAAAATATGGATACATTCTAATGATCGAGCCTATACTGGTGCCCTCACCCAAACGCCCAGTCATTGACAGTTGTTATTGTAGTAATAACCTTGCAGTTTATGAATTGTGTTGGTATATGCAAACAATAATGTTCACTAAAATAAAGTTTTTGCTGTATGGAAACCTACTTTACACATTTATAAAAAAAAACCATAGATAAAATTGCGAGAAACAATTAACAAAAATTCTGCCTCAATACAGGTTCACCTAGTGAGGCAGGCTATGCACAACTAAAAATACTGTATAACTATACTACTCCTGTGTAACCTTTCTTACGTTACTTACTATTTGTAAATTTTTCTGTACTGATTGAAGTAATCTATTTGTAAACTACTTTGAGCATGTAATTTTTTTTTAGTTATATTGTTGTTATTTCATTGAATAAAGATTATTATTATTATTAAATCACGTTACCATTTTTTGGCATCTGGAGGGTACGAGAATGCTTTAAATAAACTACGTCATCAGTTGTATATTAACCACCGAAGAGTGCACATTGAAATAACCAGACCCTGTGCAGAAAAGTAAAGTTTTCTAAAAGTAAGTTCGAAGCTGAGTTCATTGTGGGACTTTTCTCTGCGCAGGATCTAAATGTTTGTATTCAAACAAATTGCCTGGTGTAGCGATGCTAAAATGAGGTGGGTAAATTATAACACATCGTAAAAGTGTCTAACTAAATATGACTAATAATATAAATGAACCTTGAGGTGGGTGAAACGCAAAGGGCGTACTGGTCGTTTTTGCGTCGACGAAAAAGTGAGCTTTTCCCGACCTACCCCAAAACCAAGCATTAATATATATATATTGGTGTGAACCTTTTACGGGTCAGAAGGGATGCGCTCATTGTAACACATTTCTTCAGACTGATTCGTGGAAGGTTCCAAAACTCGGCTATCATGGAGAGCATTAGTTTCTATGTTCCCGATGGTTATCTCCGTCATCGACAGCATAGACTGTTTTATCTCCCGGCTTGCAGAACTAACTTGCCAATGGTTATGCCAGTCGGGAGAGCTGTCTTATTGTTAAATAGAATCACTTCGAATATCGATATGTTTAAGGGAGGAATGCAGATCCCGCCAATGTGGGGGATTTTAATAAAAATGCACTTTCTAGATGAGAAAAGTGTGGAAAAGTTGAATAAAAAAGAAATTAAGGCGCGCTTGGCAAAATTGAGGGAGATACAGCCGTTTAAAGTATGAATAAAATGACACTTCGTGAACCGATACTGTCAGCCATTTTGAAAACTAAATATTACCTTAAAGTTGGTAGCACTCGTAATCGTCCTCTAAATCTGTTACAATGTAACATGGTTTGTGCCCCTTTATAACGCCTACTCGCGTCAACGCAAGAAAAACATCCCAGTTTTCAAGTAGTTTAGCGGCTACGCCAGGTTTGTGTAACATGGTTTGTGACCATTATTAATTCTGTTTTTCATAATTACGTGTATATCACACGAAGTTAGCTACAATCGTATCAACCTTCGTAAAGCAAGTCTGAGATACCAACATAATAGTAAGAAAATGGCGTAGTATAAGTTCACGAAGTGTCATTTTATTCATTCTTTAAACGGCTGTATCTCCCTCAATTTTGCCAAGCGCGCCTTAATTTCTTTTTTATTCAACTTTTCCACACTTTTCTCATCTAGAAAGTGCATTTTTATTAAAATCCCCCACATTGGCGGGATCTGCATTTCACCCGTGTTTAATATCAATGAAGCACAATTCAGACAACAAGCTTCGTTGTTGTTAGTATGATTGTGCTTCATTGAAATATAAATTACTTAAACCTGTTTAAACTTTAAATCTTAATACTCTTTTAAAACGCATTGAAGTTTTATTTTGTTTTAAAATGAATAAATAATTGAATTGAATGACATAAAATAATAAATTTTGTAAAAATGCCTGAACTTTTGTTTAACTGATTTGGGATTTTTAGTTCAGTTTTTTGCACAGTGAGTAATTTGCGAGCCATTGTAAAAAGCACTAGTAATTTGCAAGCCAATTTTATTTTCGTGGACCGATTGGTGATATTAAAATGCGAGTTGTTTATATACTGTCAAATCAAAAAAGAAAGGGTTAGTCACGTCGATTCCCGCACAACGTTTGCTCCCCTTTCTCTGATTGGTTCGTCTATTAATTTGAATGTCTATGGTAAATATTCAGAAAGTAGGGACCCGCTTAATATACACTAAAAAAATAAACACTTTGTATCAATCAGATAATAATGAGAAGTATTTCAGTTTCCGTTAATGGAAAATAATGCATTTTAATCATTATTTTGTTCAAATTGAAATCGATTGTTCACCTGGCGGCCATTGTTATTGATGTGAAAGTTGGTTATTTTTTTTTCAATAAAAATATCTGTCCGCTTCATGGATAATATGGAACATTCCTTGTCAAAGTTCGATACGGAATATTCCTTTTTTATTTAGACAATCAAATATTTTATTTATTTTTTATTTTTATTTTAAATACATAAACGGCTATACTGCCTTTTATAAATAAACATATAATAGAGTACAAAAGTAAGAAAAATAATATCATTACATAATAGTAGTTTTAAACTTAAAAATAACATACAATTATTTTATGTATCACAACAAAAAATAACAAAAAAGAACAATGAGAAATATCATCATTTCATTTCAACGTGTCCATATTGCGTATATAAAGTTACATTATGAAAAAAATAAAAAACTTAAAAATGACATTTGTCGGAAATACATACGCAATAAAATAAATTCTTATCAAAAAAAAAAACAAGAGTACCTACCTACCTAATTCAAATTATTCTTGGTACAATACCGGGTTGAGATTCAAGCTGCGGAAGCTGCGGGTCATCATCAGATATATCCTAGGTTCTGTATGATTTATATAGCAAGCAGGGTTTGTCTAACGGGTATGTATAATTATTCTAATACCTTACTTTCCATGTTCTTCTGTTATAAATACAGGTTCACAATTGTCAATAATGAAATAATTAATGAAACAAAGATGAACATTCGCTCGAGTAAACATTCACCCGAGTGAAGCGTCTGATTCCGCCTTAACTGATACAAAGTGTACTTTATAAAAAGTGCGTATTAACCGGTAACGTGCCAGGAACTCGAAAACACGGGCCTCATTTGCGCATGCGCGAGAAAATAATTCAAATATTTGAAATAAATTGTCTCTGAAAAACTTTTGGTCTGCGATTTTGACCCTCATATGTACGAATTTGTATGAAAAACAGTGTCTAAATCGCTTGCGCCATCATTATTCTTGGTAGTCTTAAAGATTTCAGTCGAATTGCCACACTGGATTATTTTTAAGACGATTTCTTCTATGATGATGCGCTGTCAGATTTTGGCGCGGAATTAACGGTCGCAATTACTGTGTGTATCGCGAATAAAACGTCGTAAAACCTATTAATTTACGTAATAAATGCAATTAATGTGGTTTTAGTGGATAGTTTATTGTGTTGTGAACGTGTTGCAGTCAATAAAATATACCATAGCTTAAAATTTATCAACAAAACATTCAATTCAAAATTCAAAGTGGTGCTTTGTTAGGGCAAGGGGAAGGTTGGATGCCTCTTCACCCCCGGCTCGTCACAGGTTAAGCGTGTTCCTACTTTCTGTACATTTACCTCGGTCATAGTTTTTTACCACAGAACAACTGCGAGATAAGCACCTCAATACCCTTAGTAATAGATCACAAACCTTCGTCGAATCGACGACGCCGGATTAAAAACACCGCAATAACTTTCGCGCGCGACCATAATTCTTTCATACTCTGGCTAATCTCAATCGGCTCGTTATTTCTGCTACAGACGGTTCAGCAACCATGGCTCGTCGCATCGACGAAGGTTAGAGATAACGTGACTTTTTACTTTTGCTAGATTTTCACCAAAAATTTTATTAGTTTCTAGATTTTCACCAAATTTTTTATTTTATTAGTTAATTCAAGTCTTTGTTTTTGATATTTAAATAGTTTTTTTTTTCTAAATTTAGTTATAACTAATTCAATTACCAACTAAATGTTACAATTGTTGATTTTGCATGAAAACTATGATTTCATTCATAAGGCTGTTGATTAATTAATATATTTGATATTTTTGTTTGTCTAAATATAATAAATAATACAAATAAACACTGTTCATTAATAATAAAAAGAAATACCTATGTACATATTGTGTTTTAATAAAACCGTAGTCGAAACGACGAAGGTTTGTGATAAGCGTCAAAAAATAAGGTTAGTGATCTAGGGTTAAATAAAAGTTACGGTGTTTATACACCTTTAAAATATAAAATATCTCAGGAATATATATTTTGAATACCTACTACAAGTCTTACAAAAGTAGACTTTGAAGAATGAAAATAATTTTGTACGAAACCATTTTAACACAAAGAAAAACATGAGTCAGAAGTCAAATACATCATCTTTCAACGAATTGTACATAAATAAGCTA
This sequence comes from Limnephilus marmoratus, assembly GCA_917880885.1. Classification (NCBI taxonomy): domain Eukaryota; kingdom Metazoa; phylum Arthropoda; class Insecta; order Trichoptera; family Limnephilidae; genus Limnephilus; species Limnephilus marmoratus. The sequence goes on along the minus strand of OU862932.1, from coordinate 1,996,586 downwards.
TTCAATTTTAGCCATTATTTAACAAGCCAATCAAAGGTTAATTGTGTCGACTTTCTCGCTACTTCAAAAACTCTCAAAAACAACAAATCCCATGGAAAAACACGTAGGTAGTTGGGCATTATAAAATGTAAAATTCACAGCATAAAAATGACATTATGAAGTAAATAGAGGTCCTTTTTTTCGGGGAATATTAATTGTAATCGATTGATGTTAATGGTTGGTCCCTTAATGTTTATGGAAATAGAAATATACGTCTAGAAAAAATAAATAACACGAAAAGTTGGAAAAATTACGTACCTTCAACATACACGACGAATATGGCGTTCCTCTTTTTAGAGAGGTTTACCGCCTCGACGATGCTACCTCCGTACCAATGCATTTTCCAAAATAATAGTTGATCAAAACCGCTGGAAAATAAATAATTAAAAACAAATTGCAAGATTCGGCAGAACGGCGAATTTCTGTAATGACATGACACTTCGAATTTCAGTTTTCAGATCGCCCGAATAAACTGACGTGTTCAGCTGATCATTCGCACAAATGTAATGATGTCTCTTTCTGGTATGCAGTAAATGTTATGTGTTAGAAAGAGGTGGATGAATTTTGTTTACCTATGTTTGCGCCGTCGGCGGGGACATTTGCCGGTATATCAGCCGTCTGTTGGTAAAACAGATTTATCGACAGACGTTTTCAATTAATGGTTGCCATCTATGAACAAAAGTTTTTGTTATTATTGTAAGCAGTTGTTTGGTACGATAAAAGTTTATTGGATAAATTGATAGATGACTCTGAAAACAACGCCTGAAATTTTAATTCTGCTTGCGGCATAATTTGGATGTTATGAAATTTGCACATGCCAGGCGTTGTAATCATAATCACCCACCCACGTCGTTAGGGAACGTACCCATACTACGTGACACGTTTAGGGGGGGGGGGGGTCTTCAAAATGTCACGCTCCATACAAATGAGCGGCGGGTTGTTTAGGATTTTGGTCACCGGGGGGGGGGGGGGGGTTAAAAATTGCAAAAAGTTGGTCACGTAGTATGGGTACGTTCCCTTATTGTAACGAAAATTTTATTTTGACGATTATTGTAACAATATTATAATTAATAAATACTATCAGTCTTACGAAGGAATTTTTTTTACGTTCTTGCAAAGCAAACGAAAAAAAGTTATAAATGAAATCTTTTAAATCTCCACATTTTTTTTTTCAGAATAAATATCCGAAGCAACAAATGCAAAGCCCACCGGAAATAAGATCTTACAAATGTTTCCATGCCAATTCAGAATGAAACCAACTCAGAAACACCTCAGAAAGGTCATTCATTAAAAGCTATGAAAAATAATTTTAAAATAGCCGGTAACCCTAACCTAACTAATTTAACAATTTTTTATATTTTTTATCATCACTTTTAATGACATGACCTTTCTGAGGTGCTTCTGATTTGGTTTCATTCTGAGTTGGCCGGTCACCCGTACAAATAGAGGGTTAATTATTATGGTAAGTATTCCTGTGTATTATCTATCTGTACTGAAAATAAATAAATAGCAATAAACAGGTACTTATACATTTTAATTCGCATCACGTTCATTGGTCAAATGCGTTGTATACATTGTTTTGAATTTAATGAGTTTTGATTATCGTATTAAATTTGAGTGATCGACGAACTGATGGAAGCAATCTGTTAGCCATAAATAGTTGTTATAAGGGTTTTGTCTAGTCTTTAGTTAGAAGTAAATTAGAGCATTGTAAAAATGCTAACCAGACAACTCAGAATTAAACCAACTCCGAAGCACCTCAGGTCATTAAGAGTGACGATAAAAAAATAAATGGTTAAAGAAGGTTAAGTTAGGTTAGGGTTACCGGCTATTTAAAAATTATTTTATAATAGCATTTAATGACCTTTCTGAGGTGTTTCTGAGTTGGCATGGAATCGTAAAAATGTACTTAAATATAAATTTATGCAAAAACGGCGCTATGCAAACCATCTAAATTTTATTATTATCATCATCATCATCTTCTTCCCCTTGTCCTATTCGGGTCGGGGACCCACTGCATCGCCTGCATCGACAAGGCTTCTCCATACATCCCTGTCTTGTGCTGATTGTTCGGCCTCCGTCCATGGTAGACCCATCCTCTCCTCACACAGTTTCTGGAGTTGTCTGGGGCGGCACACTGGACGTCTACCCTCTGGAATCGCAGTCAGTATCATCCTCGGAATTCGGTCATCAGACATTCTTAGTAGGTACAGTAAATTTAAATGATTCATCTCTTCAAGAAATATAAGAATCTAGTAAATTAAAAAAAATACACGTCCAAGCCACCTCAGTTGCAATTTTTCTATGAAGATTAGCAGTGATAATAGTAATTATTATTATGAATTACATATTAGGGAACGTACCCATACTACGTGACCCCCCCGGTGACCAAAAACCTACGCAACCAGCCGCTCATTTGTACCAAGCGTGACATTTTGAAGACCCCCCCCCCTAAACGTGTCACGTAGTATGGGTACGTTCCCTTATGTAAAGCACCTCCAAAGTATAATATCGTTATGTGCAATTAGGCAAGTGCGTATGTAAGGGGTTAAAGGATTCCCCCACTGACTCTCATGGGGGGGGGCAACGACTGAATAAGTGCCTAGGATCCGGGCCTCTTAGTCCTGACATGTGCAAGTGTCGGTTTCAACAAATACCCCCCCTAGACGGGAATATCTACATAATATATATTTCACATCCACTTGAGCATCAGCACTTTTCATTTTTTTTTGCGCATTTTTCCTCCGATTGCTCGTGATTTTTTGGAGATCATTTTGAATATGTTCCGCCCACAATAAAAAATCATACCTCAGAATTAGAATATGGAGACAAACAAACTGATTATAGTTTATATAGTCAATTAATTCGCCTATGTATCTTTTGTCGATTATCGATTATCAATTATCACATATTCGTAGGATTTATTAAAAAAAATCGAGTGCAGTTTTTTTTTTTTTTACATGAGCTCCTCACAGGAGGAATTGAGGAAAATAATTTCCCTCAGAACCTATGTCATCTTTGGGGATGCTGTGTGGTTGGTTTTTTTAAGGAAAGGAAGGAGAGGAGAGTTCTGGGAAGGAAAAGGATTTAAGGGGTGGGTAGGAAGCTGGGGTTCAGTAGGTCATCCGCCTCCAAGACCTAGACAAACCTCACCCCATGAACCCGGGCACCCCTGCTAAATCACCAAACGTAGCGAACCACTTGGGGTGACCTATGGCAGAGGTGTTGGTTATCCAATAAAGGTTCCCGGGGTGGCGGTACCCATTCCCGCCTCCCAAATTGTGATATGTACTTATATGAAGAAATTCCAAAATCGAGCTTAGTTTATTTTGCAAGGTTCTAACATCACTCACACTCTTTATTATGTTTGTATCTGACAGTTGATCGAGGCGCGTTATGGTTCGTCACTTTGGTTGAATAGGGTTCAAACTTCGCCTTACCAAGTTTTGAGGTTAAAAAGTTTGCGTAGACGAATTTTCGTAATCTTTTTAACAATTTTTGATTTTGTGGTTCAATCTTGTGTAAAGTATTTAAGTTTATTGTAGTGAAATGCAGTTAGTTAGTTTACACACGGTAGAAGCGAAACTTTACCAAAACAATCACAACCAATATTTGAAAAGTGAGGTCATAATCAAAGCGACCAATGAGCGCAGACCAGCGTAATTTCCGTTTCATATCTTAACCAATAGGAGCCTTTAAAAGTCATATCATAATCAAAGCGGTCAATGAACGCAGTTGTGCGTCACAGGTGCAGTAAACGTCATTTCCGTTTCATCCGAAGTCAAAATTATAGCGGGGCTTTAGAAGTTTCACTTAAAAAATAATTTTAGGAAAAAAAACGCCAAAAAATGTGGAACGCTTCACGATTTTGCGTGTCATCCTTGCGCAGGGGCCATGCTAATCTTCTCTGTATCGTTCCAATTTTAGTATATGTACTGCCGAAGCGAGTACATCAGGACATCAAAAAAAGTTGTATATATACCGTTATTGCAGAAAACAAGCATATACGTGTGCTAAGGAATGCGTTTTGGTTCATTTACCTGCTAAAATGGTTATTAGTTCCGACGATAGATGTCAGTAACAGCCTACAATTGAGTGCTAGCTGTCGAGGGCCGTTATTTCAATTTTTCGCAATAATTTATTTCCTACATACCTATTAACCTATTAACCTACAACTTTCAAGATTACATAATATAACACTTTAAATAAATTGTGGATTTTTAAATAAGAGGGAATAAAATATGCAGTAAATAAAATACTTGTGTCAATAGGAAATAATCTACACAGAATTTGAAAACCCCCTGGAGTGTACGGCTTTCGGAAATTTAAGTGTTTCTAATATTTTGGTTTTGAAATTTAACAATTTTTCAAAGTAAACAAAGGTAAAATATTAAGATTTATCCTCTTTTAAAGAAATATATATTATATCAAACGTTTGATGAAGATTATAAATAAAAAAAAAATTTGGATTTGACACTTTTGATTAGGTAGGTACAAGGTTCGGACATGTATCTATATAGATACCAATGAACTAGTAGTTCTGTGAAGAGTAGACCTCGGATCCAAAAAAGTAACTAACTAACTAACCATCACGCAGTTTCCCGCAGGGGTTGGCAGATAGGACGGACCGCCAAACAACTCGATCTTGGCACGCACTCCTTGCCTCGTTCACATTCATAAATCGTCTCAAATATGCTCTTCTATTATGCCGACTCTTCACATGGCCCGACTCAAGTATCTGATTCACTTGGTCATGTGCCATGTCTTCCTAGGGCGTCCCCGACTTCTTCTACCATTCACATTTGCGTCATATATTCTCCTTACACTTCTTTCCTCGTTCATTCGCTCTACATGCCCAAACCAAAGAGCGTCTCTTTCTTAATCTTAGTAGGTATGTTTCTAATGTTTTCTTATTTAATAAATTAAAACCAGATTTTCCTCTGAAATCGTTAGATTTGATAGTGGAAACCCTAAATATTTTAGTTAGCAGCATACATACCTAAATAACTGTAAATATTTTATGTAATTTTTTTTATTTCGAATAGGAATTATACAATTTGTCTAAAAGACGTCATTGTTCCTCAATGACAATTCCTTTTTTTAAATTTCCTTAGGCAGGTAGGTATCATAGGTAGGTATTAATTGTTTTTGTGTTTAAATCGTAGAACTCGATTTATTTTTTTAATTTAAATTCAATTATATGTACTGCAAGTATTTTAGTTTTTATTGCTGTAACAGCTATTTCGGCTTACAAGGCCATTTTCAAACTGTGGATAAACCAATTTGAAACGACTTATTTATAGGATTCTAAATTTAATTTTGAAGGTGTCTGAATTGATTAATTTATTGTAACTATAGATTATTATCTATTAGGTACATGGGGTACATTGAAATGTTTTTTTCCCGCACTAAATGTTAATGTGTTCCTAATTGTTTAATAATGACATTACTGCTATGCAGTGGCGTAGCGTGGGTTTCGGCCGCCCGGGACGGAGGAAAATTTTGCCGCCCCCCGCCCCCCCCCCCTCCATAACTTCTACAGGTACTTCTTCCGCAGATTTTCAAGCGCTGACCGGGGGGGGGGGGGGGGGGGGGTAGATGGTAGATATCCTATTTTTTTATAACGATTTTTATAATCCCATTTGCCGATAACGCTTCCAATAAAATCATTCTTATAAATTCTAGCACAAAATTATATATAACTGCTCTCAGAAATCGAGAACGGTATTTGTGATAGAATTTCGCATCTTCATCACGCATACGTATGGAATGCAAAGCTTCACTCGGTACACGATGAATCAGCAGCTTACGTTATATTGATAACACAAATCTGGTTTAAATTAAACTAAATATGCGGTGTATCAAAAAACGGTTTTAATTTGATTCTAGCGGCATTTACACACTGAACACAAAACGGGTTTTAATAAAATCTGTATGCGGTGAATTAAAACTACACTCAGAACATAAAAAGGGTTTTTCTTTGATTCTGCCGGCACTTACATTCTGAACATAAAACTGGTTTTAATTAAAACTGTATGTGGTGAATTAAAACTACACTCAGAACATCGGGGTGGAGAAAAATTTCGCCGCCCCTTATTTTGGTACTTCAAGTGGTGGGGGGGGAGGGGTGGTGTATATGTAGACCTATTTATAAACGAGCCGTATTTTTTTAATAATCACATTTGACAAGTATTCTTTCAACGAAAATCATGTTTATAAATTCTACTACAAAGTTAATGGATAGAGTCCCAAAATAATAGTAACACCCGCAATCACAATCAATTTCTCAGAATTTTACAGCATTATGTAACCCAAATGTAAAGCTTCACTCGATGCTCAATGAATATGCAACTCGTTATTTAATTTATCGTTGTATTCTGAACACAAAACCAGTTTGTGTGCGGTGGATTAAAACAACACTCAGAACATGAAAATGGTTTTTCTTTGATTCTGGCATTAATAAATAGTCTGCAACTAGAATTTTATAACTGCACATCGAATAACAGAATGTTTTCCTTCGAAATGTGTCAGCAGATGAATCCTACTGGAATTTTACATTCTGTACTGGTTTAAATTAAAACTATACCTGGCGAATTAAAACTACATTCAGAATATGAAAATGGTTTTTTTTTTATTCTGGCGGCACACATAGTCTGCAAATAGAAAAATATAACTGAACTTCAAATAATAGGATAATTTCCTTTGAAATGTGTCAACAGACAAATCCACAACTGGAAATTTACATTCTTAACACAAAATTGGTTTGAATTAAGTCTGTATGCTGCAAATTAAAAGTACATTCAGAAAAAGAAAATGGTTTTTCTTTGGTTCTGGCAGCACATACAGAGGCTGCAACTAGAATTTTATAACTGAACTTCGAATAAGATAATGTTTTCCTTTGAATTGTGTCAGCAGATGAATCCTCAAATAGAATTTTACATACTGAAAACTGGTTTAACTTCGAATAATAAGAAAAAAAATATCCATAAACTTTTGCCTGTCAATGTTTGCACGCAAAATTTCCGGTTCTTCTCATGCATTTTAAATGTTCCTTTTTATTATTTTTTTTATCCTTTTGCAAAAAACAAAATTGTTCTAAAATCCAGATAAAGTAATTTTTCCGACGTGTTACTTAGAACATTATTGTTTCTAAATATTAAAATTTTAATATTGGAAATGTGAATTGGCTCAAAAATACACCCCTGCGATTATTCGAATTAAAGTACCTAACATAGAATAAACTTAAAATTTTAAATACAGATTCCTTTTCTTAAAAAAAATGTTATAAAACTGTATCTTAAGTTTTTACCGCAATCACAAATTTATTTTAAAATTAAATGTGTGGGATTTAATTTCACAATTTTATTTTAAAATGAAGTGTGTGGGATAATTTGCGTCTCTTGTGATTAGACGGGTTAAATTAAATCTGTATTTGGCGAATTAAAACTACACTCAGAATTTGAAAAGGTTTCTCTTTGCTTCTGGCAGCACATACATATTGTCTGTTACTAGAATTTTATAACCGCACTTCAAATAAAATAATGACTATTTCAAAATGTATCAGCAGATGAATACACAACTGAAATTAATTTATTTAATACATTCTGAACACAAGTCTGGTTTTAATTAAGATTAAATCTGTTTGCGAGTTATCAGCTTTGTTTAGTACTACTCTCATAATATGCGTACGGTTTTCCTACGAATTGCGAAATTTGCAGTTTAAAAAAATATAATTATTGATATTTTAAATGAATAATAAAAAAAGAGTTGGATTCGTAAACGAAAGTATCGTAGAACATTTTCAAATAATGATTTGAAGTGGTTTAAATTTTTCCTAGATAATATTATTATTTTTTGTGAAAATTTGCCGCCCCCCTAAAAGTGCCGCCGGGGGGGGGCCGCCCCCCCCCCCCCCCCGCCCCCCCCACGCTACGCCACTGCTGCTATGATTTATTTGAATGTATCTACTTATTATATTTTTAGGGTTTTGTAAACATACTACGAACTAGGAAATAAACTATTTTCCTTACTTTATTAATTAGCGTTATAATAGGGTCATCGTTCGTTTATTGATTTCTAATTGTTCAAGTAAATTTAATCCAAGTCCTTTTCTATCTATGTGTAATGGTTTAGGCCCTAAACCTAAACCTAAACCTAAACCTAAACCAAGAGATGTTCTGCGAATTTTGAAGAAGTGCTTTTATTATTATAACATCGTATGGGTATAAAGATATCATAACGGTCAGTGGCCGAGTTGGCATTGCGAATTATTTCGCGTTGGCATGGCATGGAACCTTGGGTCCCACCCGAGCGTCGTTTACCTACAATTCCTCGGCTGGCTAAGTCCTCCATCACGTAGTAGGAGATTTTCAAATATCGTCAAGTTATTTGTAACTCGGGAACTTAAAAAAATAGTAATAAGTTGATCAAAGTAAGGCCTACTTGAATAATGAAATGGATGCAACAGATTTCATAAATATTGGAAAATGAACGTACAAACAAATTTACAGACAGATAAAATGCCTAACGGTCTATTTAAATATTTTATCTGTGTACGTTTTTCGCTACGTTTGGTGACATAGGTATAGGCAGGAGTGCCCGGGTTCATGAGGTGACGTTTGTCTAGGTCTTGGCGGTGGTTGTGTTTGCCCAGCTTGGCGGGTCGGATCGAGGGAGAGTGGTTGAAGGACGCCTTGTGACCTCTCCAACCAGACTTTCTTGATTCGTCACCTAGTACCACAGTTGGAGGGATGGATTCGAACGTCCGTCACTCCTGAACACACTGACCACCAGATTTCTGCCTATTCCTCATACCCAGTACCGGATTATCCCTAAGGCAGAGTAGGCAACTGCCTAGGGGCCCCGCATCGGCTAGGGGCCCCGCGTCCCGAGAAAAAATGACTCGCTTCAATTGTGAGCAACGAAGTTTCGGAAAAAGTCAGCTTTAAAGATGTTTTGATTTTTTTAATTAGAAACATTAACAGGTTAATAACATTAGTTACACGCATTAAAGAAAATAACAAATTATAATAATTAGGTTATAACCCAATAAATAACTAATGTTCACATCATGCAAAATAATAAACAAAATGTCAAAACTAAAACATATATATAAACATAGTTGTATTTTACTTTTCTTTCCTTCTATTTGTTGCAACATTACTTAGTAGCTGAATTGGAATTTGTTTTGTTTTATTTTTTGCTTTTATTTCTGATTATACGTTTAAAATGTAAATATTGTACAAGCTTCAGTATGCACTACCTATCTGCTTGCTAAAATTCTTTGGGAAAGGTTGTCTGGAAGAGATCACTTTAGTGACAAGACCGCTCGTTGTAATGTTTTTTTTGATAATATATATTTTTGTTTCTATGTATGTGTCCTTTTATGTGCAATAAAGGGTTATTGTTTTTTATTGTATTGTATTAATATATGAATAAAATTATGTTTCGGAAGAAAAAAATAATTTTGTAAGTTAGAAAAGGGTACAAAATTTCACAAGCATCGGTCAAGTCAAGTCAAGAAAAAAAGTTTTAAAATCTTACCCCCCCCCCCCCCCTTAAAGTCTTGTTAAGGATTTGATCAAGGGAACAAGGAGAAGAACGTTTGGAGGCCCCTTCAACCCCCCCCCCCCTTAGTCCGCCATTGGTAAAGGGGCCCCGAGACTTGCATTGCCTAGGGGCCCCGACATGGTTAATCCGGCCCTGCTCATACCCCTTTCCTTCCCAGAACTACCTCTCCTTTCTTTCCTTAAAAAGACCCTCCAAACAGCATTCCCTAAGATGATATGAGCCCTGAGGGAAATAATTTTTTTAAGACCCCCTTTGTGGAGGTAATGTAAAAAAAATACAAGTGTACAATTCACACGTAGTAGAAGTAAAACCTTCTGAAAATTATAGCAGACAAGAGTGGGGAGGCCGCGAAGCACCGCATAAAGAATAGACTGATAGGCTACGAAACTTACCTTACCTTACCTTACCTCTGTCGAAGAAATTAACGACCTGGGCATAATTTTTGACTCTAAATTAAACTTTATAACCCATATAAACACAATCGGTAATAAAGGAATGAAAATGCTTGGCTTCATTCTTCGAAATTCCAGAGGTTTTAGGAATATTTCAACACTAAAATTTTTGTATACATCCTTAGTACGTAGTCAAGTCGAATATAACTCCTCGATCTGGTCCCCCCATTTTAAAATACATTCAGATTCAATCGAAAAAATTCAACATAAATTTCTAAGACATATTAATTTTAAACTCGGTATTCCCATTGAAAACATTAACTACAATTACTTGATGAAAGAACTAAATTTATTAAAACTCTCAGATCGAAGAATTATATCTGATTTAATATTTATGTTCAAAATTGTAAATGGTAGCATAGACAGTCCTAATTTAACTAAGCTCATTGAATTTCATATTCCCACGAGAACTACTCGATCTAAAATCCTGTTTAAATGTAACAATAATAAGACCGAGTATACTAAACACTCCCTTTTACCTAGGTTACATGATGTTACTAATAGATATGCAGATGTTGCAGATCTATTTAACTGCACGGAAAGTAGGTACAAGAGGGCTATGCTATCAAACCTTTTCAGTCAATATTAATTCTATATTTTGTACTATAGATTTTTGTATGTAATTGTCTATCTGGTGTCATTTCTAATTCAAATGCCACAATCATCTGTTAAACATTTTTTTTTATTATTTCTGTATCATTATTTTTCATTTTGTGACATGTAATCAGTTCTTATGGTATATGTATACCGTTGAAATTAAATAAATAAATAAACTTGCACAAAGAGGAGACCGATTATTCTATCTCATTCTCTCGCTGGCTGAATCCTATGAATGTATGTGTTTGTCTCTTTTTAGTGTCGCTGTTTTTCGATTCATATAGTTTCAAATCACAACGGTGCTAAAGAAGTTTTCACTTCACAAACATGTGTGCAGTTCACTTGAAACCAACAGAAAACGAAAGTAGACAAGATTGGGGAGGCTACGAAGCACCGCACAAAGTGGAGACCGATTATTCTATCACATTTTTTCGCAGGCTAAATTCTATAGATGTATGTGTTTGTCTTTTTTAAGTGTTGTCATTTTTCGTTTCACCGAGTTTAAAATCACAATGGTGGTAAAGAAGTTTTCACTTATAAAAATCAGAGTGTGCAGTTCACACGCAGTGGAAGTAAAATCTTCAGAAAACTAGAGTAGACAAGAGTGGAGAGGCTGCGAAGCACCGCATAAAGAAGAGATCGATAGGCTACGAAACATGCACAAAGAGGAGATTGATTATTCTATCTTATTCTCATGCAGGCTAAATCTTATAGATGTATGTGTTTGTCTCTTTTTAGTGTCGTTATTTTTCGTTTCATCGAATTTCAAATCACAATGGTGCTAAAGAAGTTTTTACTTCAAAAAAAGTCACAGTACAGTCAATCTTTTGAATGCTTAGGTAACTACCAAAGCGCTGATGTCTTACTTAGGTACATGTGAATTCATACTTGTTTTATAGAACCGGGTTTCTACGGCTGAAAGATTCTACATCGGAGATAATCCCAGTAAGTCCCGGCAATTAACCGCTCATTAATTGTGTCCAATTGACGTTATCGGGTTCGAATCTCACGTGCGCAAACAGGGGACAATTCTAGTTATGGCCAATGATGAAACACCTGTAAAGAACATGTTACTTTTTCTATTCCGTGTGGCAGAAATTCTCAATATCACCAGAGACCATCACTCAGAGTGAAAACGTCGCTTGAAATGGCTTTAGTCATGTTTGGTAATCAGATCATAATAGAAATGGGTAGTTTCAATAGTTTCCTCTTTCGCATCTCATTCATTCTCACAGCATACCTACCCCAAGAGAGGAGATTTTTTTTTAAAAGTTTTCTTTATTCATTGAAATTTTTTTTTTTGACAAAAGTTGGGGATTTCTCGACCACCATGCTAGGCACTTGCCCGTGTTGTGGTGGTCGATTAAAAATGAATTAAAATGTGGATCTTTGAAGTGCAAACTTCTTTAGCACCGTTGTGATTTGAAACTCGATGAAACGAACAATAGCGACGCAAAAAAAGAGACAAACACATACATACCTATAGGATTTAGCCTGCGAGAGAAAGATAGAGCAATAATATATGTATATATTTCACGGGTATTCCAATATAATACGATAAATCCACGGAACCACGTAAGTCTCATTTGGTCTAGTGGCTAGATATTCAGCGGACCAAGGATCGAATCCTAAGAAAACAAAAGAAATTATAAAATCAATTTCCAATTTTCAAACCACTCCAAAATGAACAGGCAAAAGAAAACACAAAAGAAAGCGACATCTAGCGACTCCGAAGAAGAAAACAGTAATACTAATAAGATTACCAATATAGTGTAGTCGGTCTCCTCTTTGTGCGGTGCTTAGTAGCTTCTCCGCTCTTGTCTACTTTAGTTTTATAAAGGTTTCACTTTTACCGCTTATGAATTGCACACTCTGTTTTTTTTTAAATGTCGTTATCACTAAGAACACTGAAGTGGATTTTATTTATATGGGAATAAATGGCACGATCTACGATATCAGGTGAGTGTAAGTGAGACAGTGCGTGTGCTAAATGGAATATTGCTTCCCATTCAAATTTGTATAAAAAACACTTCGATTTTTCTTATTTTCTTCTGTAACGGCCTCCAAAGCTCTTATCTATGAATCCGGAGGTCGTAGGTTTAAATAAATTTTATTTGATTAATTTGGGTAATTTTACTATTATAAAAAATAATTTATTAATTAAAAATAATATGTAACATATTTGCAGCAATTTCTAGAATTGAAGATACTTATTCTTATTATGGCACTGGTGTAAGAACACTATTCAGAATTGAAACGTTGCTTGAAATGACTTTAGCCGTGTTTGGTGACCAGATCTGAATAGACAGGCACATCCCCACCTTCCTCTACCCCGTTTCCTTCCTGTTCACACCACTTTCAGCCTCACAGCATGCCCCAATTGAGGATGCCATAGTTAGTAGCGGCTCGTGGCTTTTAGGTGTGGCAGAGTCCTAATATTTAAAAAATGGCATTACCTGCAGATGTTGTTGAAGCCGAAGATTTTCAGGAATTTTCAGTTTGGCGGAGCACTACACACGAATTTCCTGAAATTCATCATACAAAAACCGATAAAATACCACCCAGAACAACTAGGCTTAATGACTTATTCCACATTAACCGAACACATACAAATGCTGGTGTCAGGGATCCAATCAGAAGAATGTGCGAATTGTTTAATAAAAACCACAACCTTAAGGATTCCGATATATTTTTTGATACTTATAGCACTTTTGGTAGAAAATTGAAGGCTGTTTTCCTATAAAAAAAGACAACTCATATATCATTCACTATACTTTTTATGTGCTTCTTTTTAAACAATTTCCGATTCATTATTAATTATGACTTATTTTTGAACATGTATAAAAAATGTATTTGAAAATCTTTATTTATCAAGTCAATCAGTGAGAAATAGTTGGGGTGCAGGCGAATTCTCAAGTTACTGTTCATAATATTGTTTTTTTAATTATTGTCTGTATCTGTGTTTTCTGCTTAAATAAAATAAAATAAAAATCTGACTGGAGCAGTTGGTTATTTAAAAGAAAGACAAACAAAAATTTTTGAAAATCTCCTACTACCATCACAGTAAGTGTAAAATGTTGCTTCTGACGTGGTAGAGGACTTAGTTAGACGAAGAATTCAACTCGCGAAGGCTGGGTGGGAAACAGATGGACATCCCACGACCATCTCAGCTGTTTGAATGTAAAAACGTTGTTTGGCTGTTCATTTTCTCTGCATCATACATATACCTTCCCGAGACGGTTAGTTAATTGGTTATTTCCACAGTAGCGCTTCATTCTCTGCATTTGTATGTCCAACAGCCATAAGAACCTAACCAGCAGCCAATCAAGTAACAATGGAGAAGTGTACAGTGTAGGTAGAGTGCACACAATGAGGAACCGAAAACGGAGGCCGCTCTTGAATGTTTAATTGCGTCGCCATGAATGTCAAATCAAAGACAATTATTATTATTATGATAGAAAGATTATTACTTGTGACACTTCAAACCCCGATGCTACATTTTTTTTTAATTATATGATCTATTATCTATCCCATAAAGATTTGGGAAGAGAATTATTGTGAAAAGGTAGGTACTAAGAAATGCATACGGATTTCCAAGCTCTCTGCGCCAAGTGGCCGATAGTGAAACATAAGGTTGTTTTATTCGAAGTTTTTTTGAAATTCTAACTTTCAACGGAAGCAATCTTCCGAACAGGCCCTCCATTGATATGCTTGGTGTAACCCTAAGTGACCAGCTCAGGTATGGGGGCTCCATCGAAGCCAGAGTAAAGTTAGCCTCCCAAAAACTGGGCGTACTGTACAGGGCCCGCAGATACTTTAAGACAAACATTCCAGGGTTACGAATAACCCAACAATGTTTGAAAATCTCCTACTACCTACTACCACCACAGAAAGCCGAAAATGTTGCTTTTGTTGTGGTGGAGGACTTAGCCAGTCGAGGAATCGAATACGCGACGCTCGGGTGGGACCCAAGCCCTATGCCCACTCAACCACTGACCGGTCGACACCGGGGTGGTGGGTAACCATTTATTGGTTCCCGGGGTGGTGGTAGGTATATACCCATACCCACATCTCAAAATGAAAAATCTATGCCTTACACCAGGGATGGGGGTCCTGCGGCCCGCGAGCTCTTTTTAAATTACTTAAAAAAAAATAGATAAATAAATTATACGAAATGATGAAATCGTAGTTATTTATGTAAAGGAAAACCTTTGTCGAGGGCTGTAAACATGCGAACGTCAATAATCATCATTACATAGTATAAAATGAAGTCGAACAAAATGTATGTGCGCTTAGATCTTTTAAACTATGCAAGGGATTTTCATGCGGTTTTCACCAATAGATAGAGTGATTCAAGAAAAAGGTTTATATGTATAATGCATGCTTAATATAGTATAGCGGGCAGCGGGCAACTGGCAAGCGGGTGGTGTGGATTTTATAAAGATCGGGTAATGGCGTTGTGTTTCGTTAGCCACAGCAACGTGTGGCCGGGGCTGCTAGTACTTTATAATATGCAACTTAAAAAAGGAGTACAATTTTAATTTGGGCTGGAGGACGCAGATTCAATCTTACATTGAAATCAGTCTTTTGTTTTCAGAAATCGAAAAAATTCGGATTCATTTTGAAATGACAAATTTCGAAGGAAACCATTCTCGTGTTCCAAGTGCAGTTATAAAATTCAATAAGCGTTCTATGTGCCGCAATAATCTGAGGAAAACCGTTTTCGAGTTCTGTGTTTTTCGAACAAAAATTACTGTTAACGAAAAAAATACACACGGACACAAACATTTTATTACCAAATGTATTATAGAAGAAAAATAAATGACCTAACTTTTTTGTTTAAAAACACTCTGAATTAGATTGTTGCGAACTCCTGCATCTCACCGACTTCAAGGAACCCAATCGAGCAACAAGGCAAAACATATTATTCTGCAACAATAATTCTGGAACCAACTACCTCATTTATGCACCTATTTCTCGTCTTTCACACTTGGTAATAAATTCACCTCAAATATCGATGTATTTAATACAAGTTTAGACTTGAATCATATTTTTATGTGGAATATTTTGATATTAAAGGATACATAGGGGTTATTGCACATATTTGTGTATTTCTATATTAATCTACAATATAAAAACTTATTCCCGTTTTCTTTTTATGTATTTTGTCACGAACATCACAATTAGTCAGTCACCTGTAAATTTTGTACCTAATTACTAACATACTAGACTAGAGTCACTAGACTGTCACTCACTTAGGTCACTCTAGACTGCAAACTTTCTTTCCGTGATCACATTAATAATATCGTAAATAAATCACTTAAACTACTCGGCTTCATTCATAGAATTACCTCTGACTTCAAACATATAAGTACACATAAAACTCTTTACTGTTCGCTGGTTCGCCCTCACCTTGAATATGCTAGTGTCATTTGGTCTCCTTTCTATGCTGTCCACATTTGTCACATCGAATCCGTACAACATCGTTTCCTAAGAGGAATTGCTTGGAGGTTGGGTCTTGAAAGAGGCAAGTATTCATATGATGAAATTGAACACATTTTAAACATGTCTTCTTTAGAAAAACGTAGAAAGGACTCTGATCTAATATGCATATTTAAGATTATCAACAGTATTACTGATACACCTGCATTGTTACAACTCATCCAGTTTAACATCCCCTCCCGTAGGCTTCGAAATAATGAATTGCTGTTCCTCAATCAACATTCTACTAATTACGGTTACCATTCTCCCTTATCCAGAATGTGGAGACTTGTCAACGCAAGTCAAGGCATTGATTTTTTTGGTGTAAAACTAAATGACTTTCGGCAGTCGATACGCAATATTTAAATGCTTCTTCATGCTTTGACTTGTAGTGTCTCTATAAGTACTTTTTATATTTTATATTGTCATTGCTATTAATTTTTATGTGCTCTCCCTTCACTGTCATCTCTGTTTTTTTATTCGTGTTGTTATTATGTTTTTAATGGACTGTTGTCCGTAAATTAATAAATAAATAAATAAATACTAGTTTATTTCTATACCATCTGCAACATAAAAACTTTATCTTTTATAGTAATGCATTATCTTTCCTTAAATTTAACTGTGCGAGTATACCAACTTTTCCTATGATGTTTACTGGTTATCTTTTTATAGTTTATCTTTTTTATTTAAAAAATATGTTTTTTTTTTTATTTTTAACTTTATGAGTAAAACCTCGAATTGTAATATTTAATTTAATGAAGACAATATTAGCGAAACTCAATCGAAAATCTGGAGACAGAAAAATCAGAAAAAGATATTGGCACCTCAGGGACTCGAACCCAGGACCTTATGGTAACATGGCAACAGCTCTGCCAACTGAGCAAAGGTGTCTTGGTTGAGGGAATTGAACTTGTAATTTAACACTAAGTAAAATACTTATGCTGTGGATGCTAGAAACAATAAGGCATTTTCAGAAATGGTTATAAATATACATATCATGTATTTATAATATACATAAATAAGCACAGCAAGATTCTTCAAATTCCACAGTAAAAGCTCGTCCCGCCAATAAAATCAAATATGATCGTTAAAAAATCATAATGCGCGGGACGCAGAGTGTCATTATTTGAATTCTGAATGGAAGATAATTTAAATTCACGACGAACACAGCGTACATTTTTTCGTGAAAATCGATGCCGGCCGAAAGGCAATACACAGAAATTTGAATATAATTTATTACACGACATCTACTTATTTGGCAGCCATGACGCTTCCGCTCCTGGCGGCTTCCTTTGTTTTTTCTCTGTTTAATAATCGAACGTGCGGCTTCGTGACAGTTGATTGGTTAGATATCCCGCGCGCGCAGTTATGCATTTGTCTATGGAATCGATTATTAATTTGTGTAATTATCTTTGTTTATAGAAGTAGCTACGCGCAAACAGTTCTTTCTATGGTAGCGCGGGATTCATTGAAGAGAAAAATGGATAGAATTGTGTCCGAGAGCCAAAAGCGAGCTCAAATTTTCCTGACTTTTATGGTGAAACTGATCTCTAGTTTAAACAGGACTTCGCTACGCTCGCTCTATCAATTATCTAGTGAAATTCACTCGGTCATTTGACGAAGAACTAATTATTGGGTAGGGAGAGACCTGAGAAAATCGCGTTATTTATTGGCGAAATTCACGTCATTTTTTGTAGATTTTTTTTTGGAAAATCTGTGGTATACTTCAGCTCAACTGTCACGGAATCAACTATTCGATTAAAAATATATTAATTTTTTTATAAGAAAAACCCTATTTTATAACTTTTTAAGGTTATTCCCATCAACGTTAATATATTATTGAAGAAGAAGATAACAATAATAATCTAAACGAAAATATGAAAGAGAACAAGACACAGAAAACAGAAAAAATACAATGGTCGCAACTGGGACTCGAACCCAGACTTCTCGTCTAAAAAAAATGTAGTTGCCCATAATAAGAAAAAATAATTAGTTGAAGATAATATTGTTAATTCTAAAAAAAATTAAATATGAGATTGACTATTATGACGGTTTGTCAGAAGGTGGCAATAGCGAAATTGGTTAACGCGCACGTCCCGGTTAGACGAGAGGTCTGGGTTCGAGTCCCAGTTGCGACCATATTATTTTTTTTCTGTGTCTTGTTCTCTTTCATATTTTCGTTTAGATTATTATTGTTATCTTCTTCTTCAATGATAAAAATATATTAAATTATTGGGTATACCTTTTTGTTAAGCAAGTTAAAAAAGCAAGTCTTTTGTATTTTAAGTACCGAGTCTCTACCTTCTTCCTTCTTGTATTCACGATATACTGTCAATTATTCATCTACTTTACGAACTACCGAAATATGTGAATTTTCACGTACGTTATAAAAATTATTACAATTACAATTTTAGTTTCTTTTTTTACATTAGCTCCACACAGGAGGCACCGAGGTAAATTTTTCCCTAGGGGCCTTCATCATCTTTGAGGATGCTGTGTGGAGGGTAACAAAAAAAAACAATATCAAAGTTTACTTTGCTTTATTAGTACGTGATTAGCGTGTTTTTGGTCTATTTTAGAATTTTTTTGTTTTAATGTAATAAGCAGTAATTGTTGAATGAAACACTAGTATATATTGAATTATCAGGCGGGTATTAGATAGACGACATAGCTCAGTGGTAGAGCACTTGACCGGCAATCAGAAGGACACGGGTTCAAGTCCCGTTGGCGGCAAGTATCTTTTCTCGGAAGATTTTTTCAATGTAGATGAGTGTTTCAGGCTGATAATTATTGCTTATAATAATTGTTACCCTTTGTGCTACGCATACAAATCTTGTCTTAAACGTTAGTTTATCGAGTAAAAATAATAACATTTTTGTTACCTGCCCACGCCCTCACTATGCGATCTCAACGCCCCCTAATTTTCTCTTGTTGTTCTACTGCCCCCCTGAAATTTTCAAATGCCCACAAGGGGAGGCGTTATCGCCTACCTTGCGAACCTATGACGTACATTATGCACGCATTCAAAATCGACTTAGGATGTTTTAAAAACCAACTGGGCGTTTTAAAATCAAATGAATAAATAATCGATGGAACAACGTGCGCTGGATGCCAGACTTTTTGTATTTTTTTTTATTTCATTTAAACATATAAATGTCGACTTTGGCGCGTTGCCCCCCCCCCCCCCCCCTCCAAAGACCCGGGGCTGCTCATAATGCGACCCTGCTCACCAAATTAATTGATTAGATTACTATAATACATACCATCAACTACTGTATTGTTTAGAACGAAAGGGCCGACGACACGACGGGCCGAAGGTACTGTACTGTAGGTTGTAACGATCCATTTGTTAATCGCATTGCATCATAATTTCCCAATGTCCCATTATCCGTACGTGTTTTTATAGACTGATCAAAGAGTCTACGTATTGTTTACCGACAGACAACGTAACAAACAACTTCTATCACGTAGTTGGTGTACTTCGTAGTTAGGAACCTACCTGTGGTGCTAGCGTTTCATTTCTACCGAGTGCCTAATTAAAATTACAATAGATATATAATAACTTGCGAGTTACCGGTATGCGTTGCAAGGCCACTTAAGCCACCGCTACCCGAATTTCTACCGATTTCTTACACATCTCCCTCAATCCTAGCCTTCTAGCAATTCCTCTTTTTCCTGCATGTCCTTTCCCATTCATCACCGTTCCCTTTCCCATTATATTGTTTTTATGTGCTATTTTATTTATTTGTGTTTTTAATTACGATATATATGCACGTCATTAAAGGAATCAATTTTGCATGATTTTAGAGGCAAATTGGGCATATTTCAAAAATAATCTTGCCTTACTGTGATAATAAAATAAAAATAAAATTAAAATTAATATCATCATATTTACGACAAATTTGCAAATTTCATAATAAATAATAAATAAAGAGTTAGTTCAATTTCATCATATGAGTAATTACCTCTTTCTAATCCTAGCCTTCTAGCAATTCCTCTTTTTCCTGCATGTCCTTTCCCATTCGTCCCGTTCCCCTTCCCGTTAGTGTTTACACGTGCTATTTTATTTATTTGGGTTTTTAATTATGATACATACTTACGTCATTAAAGGAATCAATTTTGCATGATTTTAGAGGCAAATTTGGCATATTTCGAAAGTAATCTTGCCTTACTGTGATGATATAATAAAAATAAAATTAAAATTAACATCATCATATTTACGACAAATTTTTAAATCGGTCGTTTGTAATTTGAAGTTATGCCCATCAAAATGCCATTATTAAACGATTGTTTTATATTTCAATGTATTTATATGGTAAAAAGAGCTAAATATATTTTTTTAAATAATTATCATTAACTCACAAATATTTGCTAAAGTTGCCTCTAATATCATGAAAAATTGAATTATTGAATGGCCAATATTACATGATATTGGCCATATAATAATTATCCTGATAATAATAATAATAATAGGATGACTTCTATAGCGCCATGTGCCTAAGGGCCCGTGATATTCCCACCCACCCCTCATACCTTTTTCCTTCCCAGAACTTTCTCTTCTTCATTTCCTTAAAAAGACTCTCCACACAGCACCCCCTAAGATAATATCGGCCCCAAGGGAAATTATTATTTTCCTCGGGGTCTTCTGTGTGGAGCTAATGTAAAAAAGTCTGAAAAAATTATAAATAATGTCACTTAAAATTTTTAATTTTAATTTTTAACTTTATCAGTAAAATCTTAAATTATAATATTTAATTAAATGAAGACAATATTAGCGAAACTCAATCGAAAATCTGGAGACAGAAAAATCAGAAAAAGATATTTGCACCTCTGGGACACAATAGGACTCCAGATACCAATATCTACAGCCTGCATGTCGGACGAATATCTACAGCTCATATGTTGAACTAATATCTACGAAATTCAGAGTGTTGACTAATATCTACAGAGCTAAGGTCGGACGAATATCTATGACGGTCCCAGTGGTGACTAATATCTATGGAGCGTAGGTGGGACTAATATCTACAGAGGGCAGCTGAACAAGAGGTTGTACGGAAAACCTAACCTAACCTACGCAATATCACGTTATTCCAATATGCTATACATAATTGCAAATCCAACCTCTGCCAGTGCTGTAGATATTCGTCCACACTTTGGTTCTCATAGATATTAGTCCGATTTGTTCAGTTTTTGGAATTCCTGTAGATATTAGTAGACGCTTCCGATAGCAAGACTTGTAAGCAAAACGTCTCCCTGTTGGTTATCCAATAAATGGTTTCAAGGGCGGCAGTACCCATACCCGCATCCCAAATTGGTACACACGTAATACACAATACACACTTCATTATACAAACGTACCTCATAATGTTTGTCTATACTATTATTGTATTTCATTTTATTAATCTTATTTTTTTTATTATTTGAAGAGATCCGTGTTGAAGGAGGGAGGAATTACAGATTCCGGTAAATCGTTCCACAACCGAGCTGTAGAAACGACCCGTTCTCGTGTGACAAAAGTCCCAAAGAAGGAATCAACGACGCTAGTTCCTCGGAGCTCTTCCATTGAAATACAGGCATACAATATTATTCCACGAATTCAGGTGAAACGTTTATTAAGAAGGAAATTGGTGTCTAAGCGATTAGCGTTAGAAATAACGTTTAGCGTATAATTCCTAGAACCACGATACTGTTAGAAATTCAGTAATTATTACAGAGTGCAGCAGAAACTATTAAATAGTTTAGTATCACCGTTAGAGCCCGTTCACACTTCCGTCGTAAAAACGGAGAGGGGTTCCGTCGTCACGACGGAAGCCCTAGCCGCTGTAGTGGCTCTATGGAGCTGTTCACACTTGTCGGATCCGGCGCGAAGACGGATCCGTTTTTTTTCGCCGGAGAGTTCGCCTACGCAGAGCGTCCGTCGTGAAGCCGGAAGGGAACGCGCTGGCTGAGAGCCCGTTCACACTTCCGTCGTAAAAACGGAGAGGGGTTCCGTCGTCACGACGGAAGCCCTAGGCCCCTGTTCACACTTCCGTTTTCAAGACGGATCCGTCTTGAAAACGGACCCTACTCTACGAAAACAACGACCAAAACATTTTATCATTCTTCAGTAGACGGTCGTGCGCACTGCGCAATGGACGACGATGAAGCTCTTGTTGTCATGTGGTACTTATTAAAAAGAAGGAAAAAAGTGAAAAGAAAATTTTGGGTACACCCAATTATAGCTGAAAGATTTTCTGTAGGAACTTTCCAAGTGTTAATTGGTGAGTTGAGAAGTGATGAACTAAAGTTCTTTAATTATTTTAGAATGTCTATCACTTCCTTTAACTATCTACTGGGACGAGTTTCAGAATAATAAACTTTTTCTTCGAATTCGGTAAGGGAATGTATTGATATAATTCCAGCCATAAAATTACTTCAGGGGTCGGACCTTATTTGTTCAAACCGTGGGAGAATATTGTGTTTGCATACTTGAAAAGGAGAAAGTACGCGAAAATCATTCAGCAATTATTATAACTAAAATCACTAAAAAACATGAATGATATGACTAAATATTTTCTTGAGATTAAATAGAAAAAATCGCATTCTGGAACGAACATATATATTATATAATAATATTACAAAACGCCAAACGCGCGCCCCATAAAAACACAAATTGCCTGCCGCCTTGCGTCTGGGAGCGGGCGGTGGTGAAGTGTGAAGCGGGGTGTGGCGGGTTCAAAACGGATCCGTCGTCCCGCCGTGTAGTGTGAACAGCTCCATTGAAATGTATGAGCCAGCGCGTTCCCTTCCGGCTTTACGACGGACGCTCTGCGTAGGCGAACTCTCCGGCGAAAAAAAACGGATCCGTCTTCGCGCCGGATCCGACAAGTGTGAACAGCTCCATAGAGCCACTACAGCGGCTAGGGCTTCCGTCGTGACGACGGAACCCCTCTCCGTTTTTACGACGGAAGTGTGAACGGGCTCTCATACATTTCAATGGAGCTGTTCACACTACACGGCGGGACGACGGATCCGTTTTGAACCCGCCACACCCCGCTTCACACTTCACCACCGCCCGCTCCCAGACGCAAGGCGGCAGGCAATTTGTGTTTTTATGGGGCGCGCGTTTGGCGTTTTGTAATATTATTATATAATATATATGTTCGTTCCAGAATGCGATTTTTTCTATTTAATCTCAAGAAAATATTTAGTCATATCATTCATGTTTTTTAGTGATTTTAGTTATAATAATTGCTGAATGATTTTCGCGTACTTTCTCCTTTTCAAGTATGCAAACACAATATTCTCCCACGGTTTGAACAAATAAGGTCCGACCCCTGAAGTAATTTTATGGCTGGAATTATATCAATACATTCCCTTACCGAATTCGAAGAAAAAGTTTATTATTTAAATTGTTTTATTTTTAAGTAGGTATTTGTACATTTCAAATAGCACCTATTATGGCATTATAGCAACTATTTATGGCAGCCTCAAGGGAAAGTTTTTGCTGTCGGTAATAAGTAATAAGTACCACATGACAACAAGAGCTTCATCGTCGTCCATTGCGCAGTGCGCACGACCGTCTACTGAAGAATGATAAAATGTTTTGGTCGTTGTTTTCGTAGAGTAGGGTCCGTTTTCAAGACGGATCCGTCTTGAAAACGGAAGTGTGAACAGGGGCCTAGGGCTTCCGTCGTGACGACGGAACCCCTCTCCGTTTTTACGACGGAAGTGTGAACGGGCTCTTATTAGACTTTCCCGATACATTTTATTAGGAAAGTTGCAACAGTCATCAATATATAATAGTCAACTCCACTTTGCAGTTTGTAGTCGTAACAAATAAAATTCACACCATTAGAAAGGCAGGGCGATCTTACAGCCATTTTTAAACACATCTATTAGATGAAAGTCTATTTAAACACATCTAGTAGATGAAAGTCTATTTCTAAAATGAATGCAAATCTTAGAATAGAAATTATCCTATTTGGGTTATCCGGTCGAGCTGAAACTAGGCAGATAGACTCGTTGTAGATGAAAATGCATTCTGTCAAAGCATTTTGATAGCACTCACGCACACACATGCACCCACGCACGCTAGTGGCGGTTTGAAAAGTGAGGAGGCACAAACATTTTAAACTAAGCCTTGTGTATACCTAACCTATAAAAAAGTGCAGTGGAGGTTATCCACCACTTACCCGCCCTGGTATAAGTAACAGATGGTTACTCCTTCAAGGCTCTCGCAAGATTCTAATTTTTTTGTTAAACGAAACTACATTTATTTATTTTGAATGAATCTAGACCTCCAGTGTCCTTGCATACGTTGTTAGAAAGCAGTATGCAAGTGCTTAACAGGAAAATAAAACATAATACAACAAATCAGGTTAGTAATACAAGCAAAATAATATTTAAAGCAAAATAAAACTCGTTCAAGAAGCTTATGAGGCAGTAGTGCATCATGTGAAAAACCCTGGAACCACCTGTATAAATAGATAGAGAACATACGATAAACAATTGATAAACTAACGTTTAAGACAAGATTTTTACGCATAGCGCAAAGGGTAACAATTATTATAAGCAATCATGATCAGCCTGAAACAGTCATCTACATTAAAAAAAATCTTCCGAGAAAAGATACTTGCCGCCAACGGGACTTGAACCCGTGTCCTTCTGATTGCCGGTCAGGTGCTCTGACCACTGAGCTATGGCGGCAAGTATCTTTTCTCGGAAGATTTTTTTAATGTAGATGAGTGTTTCAGGCTGATAATAATTGCTTATAATAATTGTTAAGTCTCAAATCATTTGGCAGGTACCGATAAAAAAATGTAAATTGCATTCAGCCTGATATAAACCACACCCAGCATCCGTATCCCTTAGCCAACCACCCAGTGAAGCCTCAAAGAAAGTTAGTTGAATAATAGAGGTAAAAAAAGTGCAGATATTACTTACGTCAAACTATAATAATTATGTGCAAACAAAAGATAGACCATCAACTGCAAATTCGCCCTTCTAAATCCAAATAGCCTACTCCTTAAAACTACCTACTGTCGCGTACTATCAGCCAAACAAATTGGTCACTAGAGCGCTAGAGCTAATCGTAAATGATCGGTTATACTTCGGAAATATTTGTTCAGTTTGAGGCGCGCCTCAAACTGAACAACACTCGACCGCACAACGGCTACCGTTCATTTCGATTCCATTTGACTACCCCACTCCCCTCCGCCTACACGAAATCAACGACTCTTGGAGGCGGGCGCTATCTCTGCCTCCCTAGCGCATTAATAATACTGCGTTGAGTAGTAATAACGCGTTGCACTGGCTTGATGAGTTACATAATACAAAAACAACCAGTTCAAGAAAAACGTGAACATATTTATGGGTAATATTTAAATTGAAGTAACTTTAAGACTCAAAAATTTAAAAATTTGTATAATTTATGTTAAAATTTAACCATAGTTGGATGGACACGTTTCGATCTTGCATCTTTTTCCCCTTTTCTTCTTCATGTTTTGGAGAGGCGCAGCCTCCCCTGCCTGATTGCTGCACTGCTTGGGACTTTTGCACGATATTCAAACTAAAACAAAGTTTAAAATCTGTTCATGACTAAACCATGTAAGCGTCCCATTCGTAATCTTGATAACCTTTAATGTATATGTAACGAAATACTGTCTTAAAGATATATTTCTCGATGGCCGACGTATCGTTCAAAATCCTCTACCAACGTCACGAACCCAACCGGGCAATCAAAAATACATATCCAAATAGCGGAGCCGCTACGTGATGTGAAATAAATGCCAGTCCAATGGGTGACGGGTGATGTGTGCAGAGAGAGGGGTGACAGTCGCAGTACCGGCGGAGAGCAGTGGTACCGAGGGACGGCCTGTGAAGACGCCGCTCATCCGTATGCGAAGCGCACGCCTGATCCATGATCGCCGATATCTATAATTTGAATGTACAAATGTGCAGGAGCGGATTTTTATTTTAAAGTCTCAGGCAAATTGTGTCCCACCAGTCGCATCAATAAGTGGCTGGTTTCGGCGATTTGCCTGCAACAATTATGGATTTGGATATTTGACGTCGTACGATTGGTTGTTTGTGCTCCGTGCCAGACTCCACTCCCCAACTAAATTGACATAAATGTCATTCTCTACCGCCTACTCGTAGTGCTTCACCTCAGTTCAAATCGTGTAAACCACAAGTGCCAGCCCAGCATCACACCACCGACCAGCATAGCCAGCATCACAAGACCAGCCCCAGCGTGCCCTCCTCCACGTAAGTCTGCATACGCGGCGTGCTCATCTCTCCAACTCGAAATTCTTGCCCTTCAACCATGGCTTCCCCCCTCCCCCCCACACCCAGCCCAACCTCAGACGATGATGATTATCATAGCCTCTCCCTCGAAATCTTCAACTTCCTCCACGACTCTGACTCCAGCACCATATCCCTAGATGACAAAATCCGCATCTTCCACCTAATACAACGCAAACACAACTCCCGTCTCCACATTTCTGACCCCTCCTTCTGCGCCCTCTGCCCCTCAAAGGCATTCCTACCTTTCTCTTGCCCCACCACCCCAACCGACCCCCCCCTCACCACCCCCCAAACAGTTCTCCCCCCAATTGTCCCCCCAGCTGCCCCCCAAACAGTTCTTCCCCCTGTTGCCCCCCAACCCGACCGCCCTCATCTTACCCACTCAACCGTTAAACCCCCCACCGCCGCTCAAACCGATCGCCCCCTCACCGCCCCCCTTACCGATCTCCCCCTCGTTGCCCCCCGTAACAATCTTCCCCCCCCCCACCCCCCAAACCGACCCCCCCCTCGCTGCCCCACTTACCAAACTCCCCACCACCTCCCCCCAAACCGATCGCCCCATCGCTGCCCCCCACACTTATCTCCCCCTCACCGCCCCCAACACCGATCGCCCTCCCAACGCACCCCCTACCGACAGCGCCCCCATCACCCCCCTCCCCGCCAGCGCCCCCTTCGCCCCTCAAACCGTTCGCCACCCCACAGCCCCCCTATCCAACTACCCCATCACCTCTCGTCTGCCGACCACCCCCCAACCCTTCGGCTCCCCCAACCCCCCCCCCATTTCTCTTCCCCATCACCCATACCATTCCCCCCATTTCCCCAAAACACCCTCGTCCAGATCAACGAAATCCCTACCCCCCAACATACCAACCCCCGATCTACCACTACCCCACTAAAATCCCCCAAAAACCCCCTTCCCCCTCCCCCCGTCCCCCAAATAGTGGTAACCACCCAGTTGCTCCCTCGCCCTACAGTAAAGAAGAAATCCCATCTCAAAAAACTCCTCCGAAATAATCCTCCCCCATATTGCAGCCATGTCCATTGCAACAAAAATTTAAAAATTTAACAACCACCATCTATATTCTACAAACATACGTAACTCAGATGAAGGAGAAAGGGGCCTAAATTGGCCCGGTGCTCCACAAGCCAGTACTTCACAAGTCACAAGTCACAATTATGGAGGCTAGCTGACACCTCTGTTGTAGGTGAGCCCAAGTGGTTCTCTACGTTTGGTGATTTAGCAGGGGTATACGGAGGAGATTTATCTAGGTCTTAGCGGCGAATAGGTCTGCCCACTTACTGCGTGATAGGCCGGATCGGGAGAGACTGATTGAGGGAGACCATTTGGCCTCTCTTGCAAGATTCTCTCAACCCTTCGCCTTGCACAGTAGTGGAAGGGATGGATTCATACATCGACTAGCAGAGGAGGCGTCTACTAATATCTAAAGGAATTCCAAAAACTGAACAAATCGGACTATAATCTATGAGAACCAAAGTGAGGACGAAATATATACAGCTCAAACTGCTGACTAATATCTATGAGCGCTGGCAGAGGTTGGATTTGCAATTATGTATAGCATGTTTTAATAACGTAATATTGCGTATGCAGTTTAAAAAACTTAATTTATGTAGGTATGTTTGTATGTTAAAATCCCTAATATCGGACTATTGGACACATTTAGCTGATTATTAAGGATTTGGGTTTTTGTTTTAACAGCTTTCTTTATTTCGAGTACTTCTAAATTATTTAGTCTGTTACCATGACCATTTCTATGTCAGTTAGGTTACGTTAGGTTAGGTTGTGGTGCCGTGTATTTCGAAATAAATAAATATCTTTGTATTATGGCCTCCATGTTTATTCAATAAATTATTGTCCTCGTAAACAGCAAAATATTATGCAAAAACTTCATGTACGTACTTTAAACGTTTAAGCCTTTACGTAATTAGTAATTACGTAATTGAAGTAATTTACGCTTTTCCGTACAACCGCTTGCTCAGCTGCACTCTGTAGATATTAGTCCTACCTACGCTCCATAGATATTAGTTACCACTGGGACCGTCATAGATATTCGTCTGACCTTAGCTACGTAGATATTAGTCCTCACTCTGAAGTTCATAGATATTACTCCAACAGATGAGCTGTTGATATTCGTCCGACATACAGGCTGTAGATATTAGTATCTGGAGTCCTCGCACACACCTAGCAACAACTCATACCCTTTTCCTTCCTAGAACATAATTTCCTTCCTTTTCTTTAAAATACTCTTCACACAGCATTCCCAACGAGGAGTTAGTATTAAATAAAAGTTGTAGCGCGCCGTTTTTACGCTTGCCACTACACCATCTCTTTCCCCCGTACAGCGCCATCCTGCTCACCCACCCCTAAGCAAACCAGGATGCGCCGACGCCTTCTGCGCATCTCCCACCCTCGAGCCGCTACATAAACCACACCCCGCAACAAGGAATGGGCTATATAACAGGCTGCGCGCCCTAAATTAGTCAGTTCGTCTGCAGCTCGCTCTTGGCTAGTACGCTCTCTTAGTTGCGCTTCGTCCTCTGGCACGACCCTCTAAGGAGTATTCTACTACCATAAGTAAAGCACCAACCAGACCCCCGACTGCTGCCTTAGTTGCGCTTCGTCCTATGGTACGACCCTCTAAGCAGAACCACAGTCAGCTTTTGTTGTTCCCAAAGCCTAACGGCAAGGTTCCCTCCGATCCCTTGCTCAGTTAATTAGTGAATTGATACATTGTGACTATTTTTACCATATTATGTGATCTGTGAACTTACTTTCTTAAATAAATAACCTTTTACCAACAATTGTGTTATAAAGTTGCAATACGGTGTGTATTGTGCACCGCTGATTGCCTCACAAGTGTAATTTCACCATCGTCTTGATAGCTTATCCGTAGGATAACGTATATTTTCTATTTGCGTATTTTCATTCGATATAATGGTTTCTCCTGCGGCGCTTTTCCAAATTATTGTCAGAGTTATAACTAATTTTCCACTCTCTTCATTCTCGTCACTTACTCGGAAGGTCAAAATAGCTCCGTTTTGCAATAAAATCCAAATAAATGAAATATACATATTTTTTTACATGAATACCGCACAAGAGTCCCAACTGCTCCCGTCTGGAGCCAGTGAAACTATAGCATCCCCAATCGGGGTATGTTGTGAGGCTGAAGGTAGTGGGGAGGGGAAGGAGATAGGGAAGAGGAAGGTGGGGAAGTAACTGGCTATTCAGATCTGGTCACCAAACACGGCTATAGCCATTTCAAGCAACGCTTCAATTCTGAATGGTGGTCTTATACCACGGCGATACTGAAAGTATCTTTCACTCTGGAATGTGCAGCAAATATACTTTATATTATTTTAAATAAATAAATTGTGAAATAACACAAATTAATCAAATAAAATTTATTTGCCACGCCGGGATTCGATCCCGCGACCTTCGGAGTGCGAGTCAAGGGCCTTACCGCTAGATTACGCCGGCCGTCAGGCCTGAACGCATCTGAAAACTAAAAAAATGTTTTTGAAAGAAGATGAAATAAATTTTATAATTCGAAGTAAACATAATTTTTTAAATATAAAAATGTTGAATGCAAACATAAAAAAGTTTCAAAAATGGCCCACCTACGTTTTTTCTAACTAAAATTACTGTTAAAGAATAAAAAACACATATACACACACGTTATTAGGCAAATTCATTATAAATGTTACAGTCAACTAATTTTTTTGTCGTTTCATGTAAAAATAATTCATAAAAAAATCCCAAGATTTCTTTTTTTTTTTTCAAATTGCGGTCCGAAATTTTGGATTAACAAAGATATAATTTTAAATTATTTTACGGTTAACTTTTAGATTTGAATATAAAGCTTGGTGTTTTCTCTTTCTAACGCCGTTAGCTCATATTCTAAACATAAGCGGTTAGACTGTGAGCTGTGAGAACTATATATATATGAGTTGTTCCGATAACAGAACAAATTAGCGTGATTGCCATTTTCCTGGCATTATTTTGTAATGCTTCGTAAATGTACACCACACTTGGGGTCAGTGTAATGCTGGTAAATGAATAAGTACAACACTTAATAAAACATTAGCTATAAATAAAAGAGTTGTGGCAACAATTAAATTATATTATTAAATAATAATAATAATATAACACATTACAAATTTAGTTTTAATACATATAAGAAATTACGTTATACATATAAATAGTATACAAAAAAAAAAAAAAAAATTTTACAAATATTATATTTATACATAAAAAAGAAACATCAAGAAATAAATCAATTTCAAAAAAATTTCAGGAAGTGGTGAAAGATCTCGTCAATGTGAAGAGACTCTTTCAAGAATCAAAAGGATTTCACTTCCTCACTGACGCCAAACATATCAATCTCGGAGGAGATTTGGTTCAGGAGCAATATACTCCTTCCTACCGGGAGAACCATTGGCAGGTTAGTTCTACAGGCAGGAAGATAGAATAATCTATGCTGGCGTTGTCTAAGATAGTCATCCGGAACATAGAGACTCACGCGCTCCAGAATGGCTGAATTCTCAATATAGCCACGCAGCAGTCTGAATAAGTGGGTAGCAGCGTACCCCTCCCTTCTGAGTTGCAGGGAGTGGAGTCCCAGCATGCCCAGAAGAAAGTTCGTCGGGTAGAGCCATGGATAGTGGCCGTACTCCCTCATGTAGAGAAATCTTAGAAACTAATAAAATCAGAATATGAGACTCTAACAAAGTAATAATATTGTAATACTTCAGGGTCGTGTTTAACCTTTAGAAAAAGAAACTAAATAGTTTAAAAAAAACTAATAAATGAATCGATAGCTTGTCGTGCTTTAAAAATGATCTCAAGATGTTAAAATTACTATAAGGGCGCCAAAGAATAAAGAAACTTAAAAAGTTAAAATAGAACAAAATACCGATGTTTTAGTTCGCAGGTAATGACGATTTCACCGAAGTATGTGCCTTTTCATGAAACAAACTTCCGGACCCTCTGGCTGCCTACTTGGAACTGCCCGAACTGCCCGATGAAAAATTCTATTGCTCGTAGTATGTTTTGGGCAACAAAAGAAATGCTGGATTCGAATTGTTCAAAGAATATTTCCAATTAGGAATTCAAATTTCAATTTGAATTGATACGTAGCAACGAACTTAATTATGGGGTGCTTACTTCACCAAGTGATTACTTGTGCATTATAATTTCAAACTGTTACAATTTGTAAAAAAGTAAAAAATGCTAAAGAAATTTTGGTCACCGGTGACTTTTTTGTTGTTTTTTTTTTCTTGATTTCTTGAACGGGACATGGCTCCATCAAAATAAGTCCACCAATCCAGCCCTACTCGATAACAATTTGTCTTTTCCTTGTGTCCAGCCAATCGTTGGTATTGAGCGCTTGTTAATAAGTCAATGTGTTGGGGATGCTAACGCTAAGCTTTTTTTTAGATTAGCATATTTTATTTTATTTTAAACTGGGAACTGCCGATTTCTGCGGAATGTCGTACCCGTGCCCGGCATGCGTAATAGCTGTCACATCGGCGCTGCAGGCTCCGGTAGGAGCAAGCAGATAGAATTTGTGATTTAAAAACACAAATTAAAAATAGTGGGTTGTGTATTGTTGTCCAAATTTTATAAATTTATTTGCAAAAACAAACATCTTTTGTAATTTATTATGTTGGCTGATGTTTTTACTGCTATTTTCTATCTATCTATCTATCTATCTATCTATTTATCTATTCTTCTATAAACAAAATAAGAAAAACCATGCACTTTTTTAAATCACTTACTCGGAAGGTCAAAACAGCTCCGTTTTGCAATAAAATCCAAATAAATGAAATATACATATTTTTTTACATGAATACCGCACAAGAGTCCCAACTGCTCCCGTCTGGAGCCAGTGAAACTATAGCATCCCCAATCGGGGTATGTTGTGAGGCTGAAGGTAGTGGGGAGGGGAAGGAGATAGGGAAGAGGAAGGCGGGGAAGTAACTGGCTATTCAGATCTGGTCACCAAACACGGCTATAGCCATTTCAAGCAACGCTTCAATTCTGAATGGTGGTCTTATACCACGGCGATACTGAAAGTATCTTTCACTCTGGAATGTGCAGCAAATATACTTTATATTATTTTAAATAAATAAATTGTGAAATAACAAAAAAATTAATTTATTTGCAAAAACAAACATCTTTTGTAATTTATTATGTTGGCTGATGTTTTTACTGCTATTTTCTATCTATCTATCTATCTATCTATCTATCTATCTATTTATCTATTCTTCTATAAACAAAATAAGAAAAACCATGCACTTTTTCAGAACGATACGAAACTTTCTAGACTTGCAACACTTGAAAATGATTTATTTTGCAGTCTGTCAATCTGTTATTGAGTATGGTATCATAGCATGGGGAGGCGGTACTGCATCAGCACTAGATCCAATCATAAAGGCACAAAAAACGATTATAAAAATAATTCTTAGACTACCCCTAATTACGGACTCGAACTTTATCTTTAATACTATGAATGTGTTTGACGTTCGTCAGATATATGCAAAAACAATCCTCATTTATACACAAACATACATAAATACTATGAAAAAAGACTAAATTCTCGCTGTACTCGAAACAATAACAAAGATTTACTACAAATTCCCATAACTCATACTACTTTTGGTCAACGAAGCTTCAGATACCTTGCAACAAGACTTTACAACATTCTTCCAATTAGTGTAAAAAAATGTGATTCACAAAAAAATTTCAAAAAAAACATAAAAATTTGGATAAAAAATAATGATAGAGCATTTACCGGTGCACTCACCCAAATTCGAAATTAGTAATGAACCAATGCTGTTATTATTACAAATGTTATTGTTATTATTAATGCAACCAATCTATTGTGTGATTACATTCTAATATAAGTGTAGGTATGTCCACAGCATTATAAATTGATGTAAAATAACTGCCTCAACACAGGCTAGCCTAGTGAGGCAGGTTAAGAGAAACCTAAATGTATAATTACAAATCTCTACTCTCTAAGTACCTACTGTTTATATGTATATTGTTTTTTGTTATTAACTTTTGTACTAATGTTACTTTTAAAATATTGTAAGATGTACTTTTTTCTTGTAGTTATAAATCTTCATATTTTTGTTTAATAAAGATATATTATTATTATTCTATATAAATAAAAATGAATCGCCGAAATGTATGTACGCGCATAACTTCCGAACGACTGCACAAAATTGGATAATTCTTTTTTTTGGGTTCGTTATTGTCAGCACAAGGCTTATATATGTAGAACTACTGGTGAACTCTGGCATTATGAAATTTGTATTAAAAAAAATTGCAATAGGTGGCACGCGAGCTGTTTGAAAACTTAATGTACCGGGACTGAATGTATGGAATGTGGGAGGGGGGTGGGGAACCTAGCAGGGGGAGGGGAACTCTGGAAGGTGTTTCGCGGGACGGGGGAAGGGGGGGAGTGGAGTGGGGAGAGGGAAGGCGGAGGAAGCGGAGTGGGAACGCGAGAGGAGAAGGAGACGCGGGAGAGGAAGGGTAGGCGGATGGGGAACGGGACGAATGGGAAAGGACACGCAGGGAGAAACAATTTCTTTATTAAATGGCATAGCAACGCATGCCGGGAACCAGCTAGTTGTTCATATAATCTATAATCGTTTGATATCTATACCAACTTATTATTAAAGCTATTTTTGTGATCGATTTTAGGTTTGAAATTGGGAAAAAAATAATGCACAATCTATAATATAAAAATGAATCGCTAAATGTGTTGGTAAGCGCAAATCTCGAGATCAGCTGAACCGATTTCGCTAATTCTTTTTTTAGAATATTCCTTGAAGTACGAAGATGGTTCTTACGGAGAGAAAAATTAAGAAAATTGGGCAGAAAATTGAATAATTTCAGAAAACCCGCACGTTTGACAGTTCGCGTGTTGGAGAATGACATTTTGCAAAACAATAAAATTGTTAAATCAGGATTCTACTTTTGAAAATCAAGTTGATAAATTTATTTAAAGTAGGTACTCCCTTAATAGTTTGAATGGAATCAAGAATTTTAGATATTTTAAATAGGTACCTATGTTAGGTACCAAATTTAATATACCTACATGAAAAATGGAAATTTGAATAAAAATTGTGAAAGGTGGCACACGGACTGTTTAAAAACTGAATGTACTGGGATTGAATATATGGATCGCGGGAGGAGGGTTGGCGGGACGAGGGAGCGGGAAAGGGAAGAAGGAAGGCGGGGAAGGTGGAAGGGGATTGCGGGAGGGGAAGGGGATGTGTGAGGGGGGAGGGGAACTCGAAAGGGTGGTTAGCGGGACGGGGGAAGGAAGGGGGGAGTGGAGTGGGGAGAGGGAAGGTGGAGGTGATGGAGTGGGAACGCGAGAGGGGAAGAGGACGCAGGAGAAGAAGGGGAGGCGGAAGGGGAACGGGACGAATGGGAAAGGACACTCAGGGAGAAACAATTTCTTTATTAAATGGCAGAGCAACGCATGCCGGGACCAGCTAGTAAATAAATAAAAACGAGTGTGCTTTAGACCACACGACTGAAGTAAAACTTCACTAACTTATAAAAGAAGAGAGAAAGAAAATGTGCGCGCGCACTGCTCTGTCTTGCTCCTACAGTGTAATACAGACAAAAGCCCTGCACTGTTTCTTAGATATACGAAACGTAACTGGCTATGAGAGAAAGATAGAAAGAAAATGTGTGCTCGCACCTCTCTCTCTTATCCCTACAGTAGAATACGAAACGTAACTCTCTCTCTTTCCATCTTCACTAACTTATATCTCCCTCTCAACTTCCGTTCGCACACTTTTCGTAACGCTCTCGTCACGCATTCACCAGCTTACTCCCCAAATCAAGCGTGCGTAAAGAAGTTTTACTTCAATAAAAATTATAATCTCTGTCGGGGGAACTGTCGAGTCACCAAAGGATTCATCTAAGTATGGCAATAATCGTATTAGCATCGCTAGTTTTTTTCACGACATTACGATATAATTTAAAAGTTCTGTTACAAATTAGTCTTTGGCATATTTAGCGACCTTACACACATTTGAAATAAAAAGCAATTAATACCCACTCGAGCCGCGGCCGTCTCAAATGAGAGATTTGTCTGTTTGGTTTTATTTGGTGGTGCCGACACCATCTTT
The DNA here is from genome assembly GCA_917880885.1 of Limnephilus marmoratus. NCBI lineage: Eukaryota > Metazoa > Arthropoda > Insecta > Trichoptera > Limnephilidae > Limnephilus > Limnephilus marmoratus. Next base: position 1,960,983 of record OU862932.1, on the reverse strand, counting down.
GATTTGTGTAACATCTGTGTCTCCTGTGGAGATCTGCGGTGGAATGGGCCCAGTCCCGGGTCTCTCGGAGACCGTTGCACGCCTTGCAGATCCATCCTACTGGAATATATCATTTCCGGAAGTCTGTTGAGATGTGACTGGCTACACGGTGGATGGAAAGAAGTAATAATTTCAATAATTTAGGTACATCATTTTTTATAAAACCCTTGTCAGATGCCAACTAGAGTATAACTCTACGTAATGGTCTCCCTTTTTCAATTATCATTACGACAACATTGAAAAGATTCAATATGGGTTCCTGAGGGGATAGTTTTATACAGGAATATTGCATATTCCTGTATAAATCATCGATTATATTTACCTCATAAATACAATGTCCCTATTAAAAGTTTCAGAAAGAAGAATAAACACATTAATTCTGTTGCATTATTTTGCATTACAAAACTGACTGTCCTGAATTGCTTCAATTAATCAACATTCATGTTCCAAAAGATCTTGCCGACATTGGTCAACAATCAAAATTCCCCGATTCCGAGACTTCACTACACATCTCAGAAATAAATATTCTGATCCGGGAGATATATTTCATCTTTAAAAAAATCTGCAAAAATGTTGTTTATTACAATATTTTTATTTATCCAGACACAAAATATTTTTTTTTTTTTTTATTAATTATTGAGTTAGTTTATACTACATGCATATAAACTAATAAGCACAATGTAACATTTCATTTGATAAATTTAAATATTTTTACAGTAAGCATAACATTTCTTTTTAAATACGTTCATTCTTTCTTCATTCTTCATACTTTCAGGCATTTCATCATACATCTTTAGTCCTCTGTACATTAGGCTGTTCTGTGATTTTGATTTCTTCATTTGTGGCAATCGAACTCTGTTTACATTTCTTGTTTCGTAATTATGAATGTCTCTATTAAAAACAATTTCATCCTTAAAATATTTTGGCATTTGGTTTTTCATAATTTTATGCACAAAAATTAACACGTTAAATAGTAGTCTCTTTTTTATTGGAATCCAATTTAGCTCCTCTCTCATTTGATCAATCCTTGCGTATTTGCCTTTTCCCAGTATACATCTCATAGCTTTGTTTTGTATAACTTCTAGTTTGTTCAAACTTCCTTCATTGGCCAAATATAACATTGTAGAGCAGTAGTCCAAATGTGGAGCAACGATAGTTTTATAAATGAGCTCCGTAGTGTTTCTATTTAATTTACGTCTTAGTCTTCTAAGAAAATTTACCTTTTTTGATACCTTTTTTAGCACATATTCAAAGTTTGCTGTGAAAGTCAGTTTTGAGTCGAGTATTACACCCAGGTATTTGATTTCATTTACTTTTCCAATTTTTTCACCATTGATTGTCAAATTTAACCCTGTGTTACATGTTTTATTGCCTATTTCCATATATTTTGTTTTGTTTACGTTCAGTTTCAACTTGTTTAATTTCAGCCATTTTGCTATATTTTGTAGGTCTTCGTTTATTTTGTTAATTGCTTCTATGTAATCTTCACACGAAATATAGATTAAGGTATCGTCTGCAAATAGTCTAATTTTGCAATGTTTAATAGTTTTGATAATATCATTTATGTAAATTATAAATAGAATTGGACCTAATACCGACCCTTGCGGAACACCAAGGTTGTTTTCTATCGGTTCTGATTCTGAGCTTTCAACTTTCGTTACCTGTTTTCTTTCCTGGAGATATTCTTTGAATAGATTCAGAGCTACGTCAGAAAGACCTATGTCTTCTAGTTTTTCCAATAGTATTTTCCTTTCTATCGTTTCAAATGCTCTTTTGAAATCTAAGAATACTGCAATGGTTATTTTTTTTTTGTCTGTTTCTTTCTTCCATGTTTCAATCACTATGTTTATCGCCGCTTCGCAAGAGTTGTTGTTCCGGAATCCTGATTGCTCCTCACATAATATGTTATGTTTTTCCAAATACTCAACGAGTTGTTTTTTTATTACAATTTCTAGTACCTGTTCGTATTTTGGTAACATATTTATTGGTCTAAATTCTTCACTTTTTCTGGTATTAACAACTTTCGGAATCGGGATCACAGTAGATGTTCTCCATGTATTTGGAAATTTTCCACTTCTTAATGATTCATTTATTATATCCAGTAGATGAGGTCCTATCACTGGCATTGCATCTTTCAAAACTGTAAAACTTATTCCATCTGGACTCGCTTTTGATTTGGTGCTGTTAAGAATCTGTAAAATATATGTTTCATCAATCTCTTTAAACACAAGTTTTTCTCGGTTTAGCCGATCATTTCTCGCGTAGATGTCTTTCTTCATTATTGGTATACTCTGATGCAATTCTATTATGCTGTTTACGAAATATTTGTTGAAGCAGTTCTGTATGGTACCCTGTATCTGATGTGGGAATACAATGTCGTATTTCATCTCTTTATCTTCGGTTTGTAGTAATCCTTTTATAGTTTTCCACATTTTTTTAGTGTCTCCTTTTTCAGAGATAATTTTGTTTTTGAAGTAATCGTTCTTACAAGTTTTCAATTGTTTTGTGTATTTATTTCTCATATTTTTGAATGCTTTCCAGTCTTGAGAGTTTTTTGAGATTTTCGCAATTTTGTACAATCTATCTCTTTCATTTTGTATTGTTTGTAGTTCTATATTATACCATTTATTTGTTCCTCTTATTTTAGTAGTTTTGATTGGTGTTAACTTATCAATTACTTCTTGTAGATTATTTATTAATGATTTAGACTTTTCATTGTATTCCATTTGATGAAGTTCATCCATATCACCCAGAAGTTCAATTAATCTTTCGCTGCTATATTTTTTATAGTTTCTGTATTTTATTATTTTGCTGGTTTTCGTCTTATTTCTTTTTATGTTATCTGTAATGTGGATAAGGTTATGATCGGTTATTTTTGGTTCATCAAGAACTTTTACGTTCAAATCCAATCTATTTGATATGACAAGGTCAATTAACGTACTGGATTTATCTGTTATTCGTGTCTCACTTTTAACAAGTTGTTTCATTCCCAAAGTTTGAATAATTTGTTTTAGTCTTTTAGTATATGTATCCTTAAAGTTTTTGAAATTTATATTGAAGTCACCAGTTAAGATATTATCTTCTTCTTCTTGGAGATTTAGGTTGCACCAGTTCTCTATAAATGATAGAAAGTCTTTGGTACTTGCATTTGGAGAATGGTAAATTACTCCATAAACACCTTTCTTATATCCCGAAATTATCCTTATTGCTAGTATCCAGCAATTCTTTTCGTACTGTGTGTTGGAAATTACTTCATATATTATGTCTTTTCTAATAATTATCACTGCTCCCCCTGTATGTCTACTATAGGAATCACAACGTACTGTAGAATATCCCTGAAAAGTTATTTCACTGTCTTCAATGTCGCATGTTACGTGAGTCTCGCTTAACATTACCATTGTGGGATTATTTCGTTCGATCAGCATCTGGACCTCCTCACTATTCGATATCAAACTTTGAATATTTAAACATAGAATTCCTTGCAGCTGGTTGCTTTTTATAAAAAATTGACCTTTTTCTTCTCTAATTCTAATTTTCTCTTATATACCGGACATTCAAAGCTCCACGCCGGATGATATAGACGTAAATACTTTCTACTAGTTTTGTTAAATTGATTTTTTATGTGAGGATTTTTAGTCTCTGGTCACATTTTTACCTATGCATTCTGTATATGTTTTTTGTCACTTTTTTCATTACATATATTTTCCTCGTTGTTTCAATTAAATAATTACAATAATAGTGATAGAAACAACTTTTGAAATAGATGTAAAAACCTATTAGGGCTTGTAATAAATAAATGACTGTGAATTTTTTCATACATATAACTTGTAAAATAACTGAAACAAACGTGTTAATAATAATTTTTGGAGCATACTTTGCGATTTTTTCCATCGAGGGAATTTTATATAATTTGCGTTTCGGCGCGGGCAAAGTCCAGATATTATCTTCAAGAATAACATATATTTTTTTAAGAGCTTTAAAACTTACCGTGTTTAGGGGAAATATGTGATAAATCGGTAAAAATCCGGGTTGCGGGTCCTTAAGTAATTGATAAACAAGTGTTTCAGTTTCTGTTCACCGTGTAGTTATGGTACGCTTGGCTTGGGTTCTGTATCTGTGGGGTTCCCAATGGGCCATGCTTGGACACTTATAAATTGGATTCGGGACAAATGGCTGCTCTCCCCGTCATGTCATCTGCTGTTTTAAATACTTGTGTTTTCTGGAATACATTTTATTACGTGTTAAATGGGACGTATTATTGTTTTTCAGAGGTTACTCCAAGTGATTTGGGATATTTACTGTCGTCTGAAAGTTTCAAAAGTTTAGGATGGCAATAAAAGTTTAATTAATTGACGTTGTGGTTGATTATTTGCTGAAGTGATTGTTGATGTTAGGTCTAGTATTATTGATGTGACGTGGAATACATACATCAGTAGGTACTTATGATAATAAGAGAGTTTATGATTTGCTAGCGCGGATCCGTGAAAAATCACAGATATCATGATTGTGGTATAGGTGATAATGTTGGTAGTTCCTAATCGAAGTAAAATACAGTTTGACGGCCGGCGTAGTAAAGCGGTAAGGCTCTTGACTCGCACATCGAAGGTCGCGGGATAGAATCCTGGCGTGGCAAATAAATTTTATTTGATTAATTTGTGTTATTTCACAATTCATTCATTTAAAATAATATGTAGTATATTTGCGGCACGTTCCAAAGTGGAAGATACTCTCAGTATCGCCCTGGTGTAAGACCACCCAGAATTGAAACGTTGCTTGAAATGGCATTAGCCGTGTTTGGTGACCAGATCTGAATAGCCAGATACTCCCCCACCTTCCTCTTCCCTATCTCCTTTCCCTCCACACTACCTTCAGCCAGTGGCGTAGCTAGCATGGGTGGCACCAGGGGCGGATATCATCCCCGGGGAGTGGTGTCACCCCCCCCCCCCCTATTAAAGTTGACTTAAGAAAAAATTCAAAACGCTAATTTCGACTTCATAAAATTGGTCTATCCAGGGGGGGGGGGGGGGGGTGGCTAGAGTATTTCAGATTTCTCCACAAATATAGGCTGTGTTCGCCTATAAAAAGACCTAGACACAAAATTCGGGGCACTCCACGGAGAACATATTATGAAAGAAAATAACAGACCGTGTTCAGGTATACAATACTTTGGTCAATATCTTTGGTAAATTTTTTCCACGGTCGAGTGTCACCCCCCTGTCGGGTGGCACCCGGGCGGTCCGCCTCCCCCCCCGCTACGCCATTACCTTCAGCCTCACAACATACCCCAATTGGGGATGCCATAGTCTCACTGGCTTCAGACGGGAGCAGTTGGGACTCTTGTGCGGTATTCATATAAAAAAGAAGTTTAAAGCGTTAGCTCAGATGATAGATCTGCGCCCCGTCAAGGTGAAGGTCCTGGATTCGAGTCCTAGATATGACCGTATCTTTTTTTGATTTTTCCGTTTCAGGTTTTCGATTATCATCATCATCATCAATTTGGGAGGCAGGTATGTGTACTGCCGCCCCGGGAACCATTTATTGAATAACCAACACCTCTGCCATAGGTCACCCCAAGTGGTTCGCTACGTTTGGTGACTTAGCAGGGATGCCCAGGTTCATGAGACGATGTTTATCCAGGTCTTGGTGGCCGATACGTCTGCCTACCTGCTGCGTGTTGGGCAGGATCGATAGAGACTGCTTGAGGGAGATCTTTTACCCTCCAGCCAGTATCTCCCAACCCATCACCTTGCACTTCAGTTAAATATGTCGTAAATTCATATGTCCGTCACTCCTGAACATACTAAGCCCCAGAATCCTACCCACCTCTTATAGATACCTACTTCCTTCCCAAAACTTCCTCTCCTCCCTTTCCTTACAAAAGACCCTCCACACAGCATTTCCGAAGATGACATAGGCCCTGAAGGAAATTATTTTCCTCAGAGCCTCCTGTGTGGAGCTAAAGCAAAAAAAAAATATTACTCTTAGGTCTACAACATCTGGTGGGTCTTGGTCTCCTCAAGAGTCTTCCTTCACACATGTGGGTTTAGTGCCAGCTCTCTCCAGTTTAGAATCTCTAAGGTAGATATGTCTTTGAGGACGTTGTCGCTCCATCTTAATCTTGGCCTTCCCAGGCCCTATTGGTCTTGAGTTCAGCAGTGACTTTGGTGCTTGAAGCTCGGTCATTCTCTCCACATGACCCAGCCACAGAGTATATAGCTCATTGTTGTAACGTCTGCGCCAAAATCCATTTTCTAAAACCGGTCCGACGATGCGCCTCAAAATTTTCCTTTAAAAACGTCCAGTGCTCGCCCATTCCTCTTAGTTAGTACCCACGTCTCAGCTGCGTATGTGAGGCCTAATATTGTCTTCATTTAAATAAAATATTACCTACAATTTAAGGTTTTACCCATTGAGCTAAAAAAAATATATATACATAATTAGTATACATTTGCCCTGAAGAAGGAACGGTCGTTCTGAAACCGGTCGGATTTACTCAAATATAAAAGTGGTTCAAACAAAATTAAATTGTTTCATTTATTTATAATAATAAATAGATGATAATCATTCCTTTTTTAACAATAGCTCCACACAGGAGGCCCAAAGGAAAATAATTTCCCTCAGGACCTATGTCATCTTTAGGGATGCTGTGTAGAGGGTCTTTTAAAAGCAAGGAAGGAGAGGAAGTTTTGGGAAGTAAAACGGTATGAGGAGTGGGTAGGGAATGTGAGGGGTCAATGTGTCCAGAAGCGACGGACGTATGAAGTATGAATCCATCCCTCCCACTGCGGTACAAGCGGAGAGAGGTCTTGGTTAGGTCTCCCGCAACCAGTCTCTTCCGATCCGGCCCAACACGCAGTGGTATAGTATAATTTGATTGATAAATAATTGACAATAATATCTTCTTATTTTATTTATTTATTTATTTGTTTATTAAGACATACACAGTACATTATAATACAGATTAGAAGTATGTTAAATTAAATTATTACATGGTTATGTACCTATTACGTAAGTCCATAGAATGTCATTTGGTAATTATGCCTGAGATATGAACCGAACCGGTCTAGTAACTTAATTATTGAATGAATAAGTAATAATAATAAAAAGGAAGAAAAAAAGGGGGGGGGGGGGGATAAGGAGACATTTTAAAATCAAGAATTATGTGCTCACTAATTGTAATTGACTGATTAAAGTTTAATGAAAAGTTAAGTGTAAGTAATTTTAAAACAATTATATCACGCCAAGAAATTTAATAAATTAGTTTTGTATGTTTGCAAGGAATCATGAAAAATGTCTAAGTGTAGTAATTTTTCATAGTGGGTATAAGTTATGATTGCGCGAGTAATTGGTGAGTTACTCGCTGCATTAGTGTTATTGGATTCTATATGAAAAAGAGAAGTGTGCCTGGTACGCCTCATTGGGAATTATTAAAAGTTCAATGATTAAAAGTTTTTGCCCCACGAAAATTTCAAAGAATACCATATTGTCATTTGGTTCTCTCTAACCCCTTATCCTAATTTGTTTGCTTTTAGGAACAACTCAAATAGGTCTCATAGAAATCATTGTGTCTCCCTTACTATCATAATGAGAAATACGATCTAAACAGTAACAATTATTATAAGCAATAATTATCAGCCTGAAATACAAAATACAACGTGTCCGGAAACTCGTAGTACAAGCGGGAAACTTGTGAATCTACATCACGTAGAGAACCCAAAAAACTTATTTTTTTCGATCTAAGCATTTCGATTTTAATATTATTTTTTCTCTATTTTTCCATTTTTTCGGCAACTAAAGGGTTAAAAAAATTTTTGAGCCCGGTTTTCCCTTCGTTGCATTTTATAAGACATTACACAGCTGAAATCAACCCCCTAGTGAAAATTCTTTTCAAATTTAACCTAAAAAATTCCAACTTCGGACCCGATTTACTCGAAAACGAAAGCTCAAATCAAAAAAAGTTAAACTACAAAATCGACTCCAAATGTGATGTGGTTTCTCCAGTTTCCCGCTTGTACTACGAGTTTCCGGACACCTTGTATATATTTTATTAAAGTTTTGTGATTATTTCGGTTTAACGAAGCAACTGGCCTATAATGATGTAATAAAATAACTTGAATAGAACTTACTTAACGTGAAAATTAAAGTAAAAAATTTGATGAATTGTTTAAATTAACAACAAATTTAAAAATCGGCCCAGCTTTAGGGGAGAAAACTTCGATTTTGATGATTTTTAAACGACTTCAAAAAGGAGAAGGTTCTCAATTCGACTGTATTTTTTTTAAATTTTTTTTTTATGTTTGTTACCTCAGAACTTTTGACTGGGTGAACCTATATTGATGATTCTTTTTTTACTTGAAAGCTGATGCTTTCCATGTGGTCCCATTTTAATTTGGTCCAGTTCCGACAATGGCATCCATGAGAAAACCATATAAGTCTTAAATTCGCATTAAGTATGTGGGCGACAAATGAACGAATAACTCAATATCACGCCAACCGATTTCGATGAATCTTTTTTTATTGGAAAGGATGTACTTCAAGGGTAATTTTATGAGAGTTTGGTTAGGTTTTGATTATCGGATCCATGACAAATTAACGAAACTCGGCCGAATCTCTTAATTTGACCCTAACGTCGTTATGGTCAAATTATGTCTGTCTCATATGAACAGCACTTTTAGTAAATTAGTTAGTGTACTTCAGTGTACTTCCCGCTCATTCTCGCCGGGACTGCCCCGTGATAGTGGGACAAACTGCCCCCAATATCTTTCTTTTTATATATTTTCTTTGGTTTTAATCATACTTACACCTGTAAATATTTTTCTTTTTATTTATTATTTTACTCAACTAGATGCTGAACCAACAGGCGAACTATTTTTATCTTGTTAATTACTGCAAATGTAAGTATGCATCCATTTTACTTTTTTTACTAACAATCATGCATGCAGGGACATTGGAGGGTCTAGATTCGTTTAAAAATAAATGTAGCTTCCTTTTTACAAAAATTAGAGTCCTGACGTGTGCGGCTAAGGAGGTTAAACAATCAGTTTCCTCACACAGCCGTGGGAAAGTGGTGGGTCCCCTCCAATGTACTTCAGATTCACTAAAAATCAAAAAATAAACATAAATTTTAACAAAACAAAAAAACGACTTCAAAAAATGCACTAAAAAGTAAAAATATAACATCGTATTCTTCCACAACTCCATAATCAACTTACTTTTTCTAATCATCAATATGTAGGTACGATTGTTATTTTTGGAGTCGGTGTCAGCAAAGGTACCCGGCCCGGCGTGTTCACTTGACAGCTCCCCTCACGCCGCGGTCCCGCTCTCGCCTCTCGCCTCGTCAAGTCACCTATAACTATGTATGTAGTTACAAACCTTGACTAACACCGATTCCAAAAGTAACAATCATACCTACATATTGATGAGTAGAAAAAGTAAGTTGATTATGAAGTTGTGGAAGAATACGATATTATTTTTTTTACTTTTTAGTGCATTTTTTTGTCGTTTTTTTGTTTTGTTAAAATTTTTGTTTTATTTAGGTATTTTATCACCTGTGGTGTAGTCTCTTTCGCCTCTTTCGCTCAGAATTGTGACGGAAACAGTTTGCTAAATTACCTAATGTTAAAATTTCTCGGCGACTTGGTTTCCTCGTAAACATATCGCCCTGGTGTAAGACCACCATTCAGAATTGAAACGGTGCTTGAACTGGCTTTAGCCGTGTTTGGTGACCAGATCTGAATAGCCAGGTACTTCCCCACCTTCCTCTTCCTCATCTCCTTCCCCTCCCCACTATCTTCAGACGAGAGCTTTATTTGGGACTCTTGAGCGGTATTCATATTGTAGCCGAGCAACAAACAACCTTAAAAACATAATTCAATTCCGATTTTACCGACTGGTATCCTTGAGTACCGCTTCTCGGTCTAGTTTCTGACGATGCAAAACCATTCCGGTTTCAACGTTCGTTCCGTCCTACTGCCTTTCCTCTAGGCGAGATAATTATTAAATCTGTGCCAACTTATTGTAAAGCAAAGTTTCTTGTAAATATATTTGTTTCGCGTAATCCAGAGTTATTATTGAAAACCTCCATTACACACGCATCCAGTTTACAGATGTGGCAAGGACTGTAAATTGCAACTAAGGTTTAATACATAAACATAATCCCCTTGCCAAAATATAAAAAAAAGAGTATGCAGGTAGGTTAGGTTAGGTTATGAAGGTACTAGGTTGGTACTGCAGGTAATCTACAATCGCCACCAGCCCAACTGAGCGCTAACGTTTCACTAATCATCATTACCTTTGTGTTATCATCTGGAAGGTGTGAGCTGACTTTTCGCTAAGTCACCGTCAATCAAACGAACTAACTTAATACAGGGTCTCTCAGAAAAATGTTACCTATTGTTTCAATGTCTGTGACTATTAGATCCACCAGTTTCCCGCTTGCACCACTAGTTTCACCCGTTAGAGTCTAAATATGCCTATACAGGGTGTTAAGAGACGAACAAGAGGCTTGCTTTAACCAATTATTACTGAGGTTGTGTGCGGAGTAAAATGTAGATAATATTTTGGGGCACCGTTACTTTATTTTTTAGTTCAACTAAGGGGGTTTTTCACCATCCTCCCAATAGCTTATCCATACACATAATGAATATTTTGGATTAATTCTACAGGATTTATTTATTTAAAAAGTCTGAGTTTACTATTCGGTACTTGAACCTATGAACAATGGCTACATATAGGATAAATTAGCCCAAGTTTTTACCTGTTGCTAGTATTTATTTGTTTTTTATTAATATTCGTTATGTGTATGGATAAACTATTGGGAGGATGGTGAGAAACCCCCTAAATCAAAAAAAAATCAGTAGGTATCGAATAGTTGACACTCTGCTGAGTGACCAGTTTTTTTTTAGTTTGGTTTTGATAAAAGAAATTTAGGAAAAAAAAGTTACCGGAGACCAAACTTTTAATTTGGTTTCTTTTACTCAAAATGTCAGGAATCACCGGTAAAGGTGCCGTAACCGCGCTCAAAAAGAAGGAGATCGAGAGATATGTAATTACGAATGTTAGAGGAGCGCGCTAATATTTAAAGCGATAAAATCGATGCGAACATTGTGAAAATGTTTAATAAAACACGACTCGTTTAAAATAGAGCAAAAATTTCTTAAGAACTATCTGCAACAGCATTTAATGAAACACTGTTAATTTTTTCACACATATAACTTAAAAATAACAGGAACAGACTGGAAAATAAAAAAAAATCGGAGCATACTTTGCTATTTTTTTTCTATCGAGGGAATTTCATATAATTTTCGTTTCGGCGTGGGGAATGTATAGATATTGTCTTAAAAATAACATATATTTTTTTAAGAGCTAAAAACTTCAAATGTTTAAGGGAGAATGCAAGAATTCGGTAGAAATTCGGGTAGCGGTGACTTAAGGGAGGTCAGCTATATGCTAGGTATATACATGATATAATATGATATTATAATTTAGGTATGTATGTTATGTCTGTTGTTTAAATCTTTTAGGTACGGTTTTTATAATAAAAAATAAATATAAAAAAATGAGAGGCGGTAACCAACGCCTCTGCTGGCGTAAGGTTTATCCGGCCTGGATATACCTGTGGGCCTAGTCACTAATTTTTGTAAACCTCCGTTTCATGAAGTTACTCGTTTAGCTACGTCACATACCCGTTGTTGTTGTTATTTAAGTTGGCGAATCTGTCAAAATACGGGTATGTGACGTAGCTAAACCCGTAACTTCATGAAACGGAGGTTTACAAAAATTAGTGACTAGGCCCCCTGGGCGGCGGATGCGTTTGCCCACCTACTGCGTGGCGGGCCGGATCGGGAGAGACTGGTTGATGGAGACGTTTTAAGACTCCGGCCAGATTCTCTCGATCCATCGCCTTGCACAGCAGTTGGAGGGACGGATATCATACGTCTGTCATTCCTGGACACTCCTCAGTTACTTACCCACCCCTCACACCTTTTTCAATGTATTTTTTGTGTAAAATTGATAGCAATTTGTGTAAATTCTGAGATAATTTTAGTACCTAAGTTTAGATATTAACTTATTAATATATTTTCTATATCAGTAACTTTAATAATAAACACCCTGTATCCTTTGCTTAAAGGCTTTGGTTTATCAAGATCTAGGTGGAGATGGTTTAGTGTTTTACATACATAGTGTTATTGTTGTGATTGTTAAAAGGTATTTATTCCTCCCTGGCCGTGTTGTAGTGTCGTCGGCGTCACAAGATTCAATTATTATATTCAACAAGAAAGTGACCAAGAACCAAGAGGATCATACTAAGCCGATTGTTTCTGTAGTGTTTTTTTGCTGTGAAACAATGGGATCGATAAACTTGTTTAAAAGCGTGCATGTGGGAGGTGTGAAAAAAGAAAATACGCGATCTGCCTCTCAGCATATACCCAGACTAAGAGGGTACCAGAGAAAACCAGAAATATGTCATTTATAAATCAGATTTTAGACGTATTGACTCTTTTCCACAAAAAAATATAAATTGATTTCGAACGATTGTTCTTTTATCTAGGAAACGCATGTTTTAAATTTTGAAAAAAAATGTTTATTTTTAGAATAATAAGGCTATACCATAGGTCGTTGGCAGACATGTTAAATTTTCAAAAAGGATTTTGTATTATACGACACCCATTTTATATCATATAATCATGCAGTAAAATAAATCAATACATTATCTGGGAAACGCATGTTTCGGAATTTTAATTTTAGTTTAAATAAAATCATTAAAAAATATATACGTACATGTGTTTCTCGACGAAAATTGGTCCGTTTGTGTATTTATTTGCGCACTTACAAAATTATTTAACTTAAACATTATTGAAAAGTGATAAATACTTATAATCATAAAATAATTACAAATAGTACATAATTTTAATAGTTTTATCAGCATTTTTGGATGTAGGTATAAATTAAAGCAAATTTGGAATGAAATGAAATGGATATTGAGTTATAATTTTAAAAGCTGGTACGGAGAATAATTAATATTTCTCGTTGGAATCGCCCTGTACGATCGTAAGAACAACTTTCGACAAAATGTGGATTTTCGGCCGCTGGCTGGTTAAACGCCTTTAAGAGGAAACCGAGAGGCGTTTTGTCGGTTCAAACGTATTCCCAATTTCCTCTCTGGAACTTTTGCAAATCGTCGAAAATAGGCTTGCGTCGGCGTGGTTGATTTTAAGAACCCGGTTTCGAGCGCATGTCTGCCGCCGCACCGTACCCGCCGCACCATATAAACATCTGCGTACGTGAAATTTCAGACAAAACTACCGGTGTAATTCGATATCGAATTCAAGAATTCGTCAATAGATGGCGTTACTTTCGTTAGTATGTCGCATGGGGACGTGGCAGATGTATAAGTACTACAAATTGGAGATCTTTTGGTATTTCTCCGGATATGGAAAGATTGACGGTAACACTTAGTTGTAATATATATATTACGTAAGACGTCATGGCCTGTCCCGGTAAATAGACCCGGTGATCCGAGGAACGGGCTATTTTTAGAATCAGTTCCTATTGGATATATGAAATGATCACCAACACTAAAGCGCAGGGCCTAGCAGTAAAATCCTGCAGGGCGGGTTTTTAAATGCTAGTATATTCTTCAATATAGATATCGATCACTATAGCACGTCGGTAAGTTTTGCTTTTTTGGTAAGTTAGGTACTAAAATTTCCTGGTTTGAGCGCCATCAAACTAGACGGTGTATTTTTTTTTTAAATCCGGCGTAAAAGGTCTTCTTTGAAACAGAAGCTAAGCCGTTATGCGTATCAAACTTCACATATTTCCCCACCCCCTCTCTCCTTCCCGCCGTGCAGCTAAACTACATGAAATACATACATTTTTTCAAATAACGCACGCTACTTATTCTAAAATTAATATTTATATTTATTTAATGTAGTACCTAGATATGTGTATTTGTGGCGCGTTTCAGAGTGGTAGACACTCTCAGTATAGCCGTGATGAAAGACCGTCATTAATTAAAAATAATATGTAGTATGTTTGCGGCAAGTTTCAGAGTGGAAGATACTCTCAGTATCGCCTTGATGAAAGACCACCATTCAGAATTGAAATGTTGCTTTAAATGCCTTAAGCCGTGTTTTGTGACCAGATCTGAACATCTAGGTGCTTCCCCACCTTCCTCTTCCCCGTCTCTTTCTCTTCCCCACTACCTTCAGCCTCACAACATACCCGAATTTGGAATGCCGTAGTCTCACTAAGACACAGAGCAGCCGGGACTCTTGTGCGCTATTCACTTTAAAAAAAAATAGACAGTAGTGTCGGGAAAATATTATAGTAGTGAGTAAAAGAATGATTAACGTGTCGGGAACGCCCAAGAAAGTATGGCACCATCAAGTTATTCAAACACTTTAGTTTAGCGATACCAAAGGTCATAATAATATAAGGGTAAGTATGATGTACTGTACACATCAATAAACATGGCTGTATCAATCAAGGTTGATTTTGGTTTTTAGCATCTAGAGTCTAGGACGTAATTTGCACCTGTAACCTTTAGCCTGAGAGTCTACACTTTTCCGTTACACCACCAAAGACTGAAGGTCTCTAACCATACCTCAAATGCTAGCAGTTCTCTGTTATAAATAAAATAACACAAGCTATTATTTAACCTTTCAACGTTAACGTTAGTCAAAATGGCGAGCATCAAATTCAGTTCTACCTGTCTCTTTTGAATGCTTTAAACGAGAGTATTGCAGTTACATCATATCAACTTAGTGGCCGCTAGACTCGAGCGCACGGCCTGATGGTATATCTAGAGGAAAAACTTTTTTAGGAAAAAACCCAAAAATCTAGAGAAATTTAGACTAGATAAGGTTATTTAAGCTTTTGTACTCATTCTGAATTGTAGGGAAATTTCAATCAGGAATCCAGGGAAAAAAAAATTTAGGCACACCATCACCATGGCGGTTTTCCAATTTGAGAGGCGGGTATGGGTACCGCTGGGAACTATTTATTCGATAACCAACACCCTTGCCATTTGTCACCCCAAGTGGTTCGCTAAGTTTGATGACGTAGATTTGGTTCATGGGGTGAGTTTTGAATTTTCTATCGGGACATCACCTTGCACCGTATTGGGAGGAGGGATGGATTCATACGTTCGTCACTCCTGAACTCTACCCACCCCTCTTACTCTTTTCGTTCCCAGAGCTTCCTCTCTTTCATTTCTCTAAAAATACCCAAAGATGACATATGCCCTGGGTGATTTTTTCCTTCTGTGGAGATAATGTAAAAAAGGCCTTAATAAGAATAATTGTTCGTCGAAAAGTCGAATGCTCACCTTATTGAGGTAGACTAAATAACAACATTTGCTATGTAGGGTTAAAGGCCGAAGTTGAGCAGGTAGATAGCAGCTAGGTTAGGTAACCCATTTAGCAGGTCTGCAGTCTCTCCCGGACCACACACCATTGTTATGGTGCTAGCGAGGGCGATAATTATCATTTAATGACTTGTGGTGATGCTGCACTTTACTACATCTCATTTCACTAATGGGTGTTCCATAATATCTAACTTTTTTTTTAAAATTATTTATTTATTGATTACAATAACTTCTAATTTTTCAAGGGGCCATTTCTTATCGGAGGTTTGCTATCGTTATCGATGTTGTTTTGATATTCATAGTCGGGGTGGACGTTGGGCAATCGATTACTCGACTGAGTGACCATCGATGACATGTGAAAGAAATTTGTTTAAAAAAAATAAATAAAAAAAACACATAAAAAAAGTCACCGGGATGAAAATTTTATTACTATTTTTTACTCCAAATAATGTCAGGGATCACAGAAGTTCTGATGAATATGTAATAATAATAATTACGTAGTATTTATATAGCGCAGTTTTGTGATATTTCACTTCAAGTGCGCTTAATTATATTAAACTTAAAATTAATCCTACAGTGTTCCTTACGAGTCCTTACAATATTGTTTAAATAATGTGAAACAAAGAATATACAGTATATACAAAGCAATTCCTAAAGAACAACATTAACAACAAGAATTCTTAAAACTAAATTATGATAAAGAATAGAAGGCAGTTTACGTTTAGAAATAATAATAACAGAGTGCACAGAGTAACAGTGCGAAACAAAGAATATACAGTATATACAAAGAAATTCCTAAGGAACAATATTGAAAAAATGAGAATCATTAAAACTAAATTATAATAAAGAATAAGAGGCAGTTTCCGTTTAGAAACAATAGTAACAGAGTGCACATAAAACTATAGTAAGGAGGTAATCGAAACCAAACAATTGCCAGAAACTTGAGGAACGTGGCTTATTATAGTAGATTGAAAACGAGTTAAACTTCTAAAACCATGTACCTACATGGTTTTAAGATTTTAAGTATTTTCGTTAGTTGTTTTTGGGGTGTTATGCCGTGTTGCGCTACCTCCTCTTTAGCCAACGTTTCGGACAGCGTTGCAGTGTTCATCATTAGGGGAGATCCGGCAGATCCGGTAGATGTGTCACACAGTGTAGATGTGTACCTGCATGGTTTAAGTAGAATTGTTTTTAACCCTCGACCCGTCGCGTGGGGTCTTTAAAAGCCTAGGTTTTAAATTATGTATCTTCATTTTAAATGTTCCCACTGATTTCTTACTTTAGGTTGTTTCCTAAAAGGGACTAGGTATACTTGGTGCTAGAGTGCTAGAGCCGCGACCGCCGACATTCAGTCTGCGCATGGCCGCATGTGCTCTGTGAGATACAGACGTGTGTTTCGGCGTGAAGCTCAACAAAATACAATGAAAAAGAAGTTTATCATCGTATATTGTTGATTTTTAGTAATAATAAGTCTGTATCGATCCCAAATACTTACAAGTTTGTTAGAAATTGTCTAGATTTTATTAAAAAATTTACCATTACAATAAGTATGATTCAAAATTATCAAAAAATGTTCCTTGTTGATTTTTAACCTTTTATATTAAAAATCAGTATCTAATTTTAAATTATTTATTTTTATTTTAATGCAGCCCCTATGACCTGACTTCAGTTAAAATAACACATACAATATATTATATTCCATAACAATAATTTAATCATATTTATTTTTGGGGTCCTTGGCGACCCCGCGCGACTCTTCGCGTTAAAAAAAGCGTGACTGGCAGAGGGTTAATGTTAATTTTAGTGCTATCTAAAGCAGTTGTTAGTGTTTTTGATAAGTTCCATCCAACTTATAATCCCATATTGTAGGTCAGAAGGCAAATAGTCAGTACTCGATTTGCAGAACGTAAGTAGGTACGTCATTCTGAGTAAAACCTGTGTCTTTGAGTATTTTTCCTACTGAATGTATGAATAAATAATGCAGCAATATTAAAAAAATCAAAAATATAAAGCACTAGAAAGTGTGTAAGTTCCCCTCAATGCCAAAAAATGTATTATTGATTATGAATCTAATTTTGCGCGAAACAAATATCACAAATAATGATATCTCACTAACCTTAATTATCGATTTCTGAAACACCGGAGGTCTCCGAAATATAATCCATCCACTTGAATTAATTTCCGTATAATTTTCGTAACTTGAAACTCGCACAAAGCGAGTTGTCAAACTTTACACAACAGGAGTTAAATTCACAATGATTCGCAAAAATTTCAAACCACAGAAACAAGACAGTTATTTTTACAGGATAAGATATTTAAAGTAAATATCCTCTAACTGCACTTTTCTCTCCAATCCGACAAGCGGGCGACATCTCTGATTCATGGTAGTTAATGATATGATGTCTGATGATTTAGCAGTTATTTTAACCATATTGTAGTGTCGCTAAAAATGCAAATAGAGTGCGCCATACACCATTCTTGTAATATAAATGTATTTAATTATTATTTTCACGTAAATAAAACAAAAAACATATTACAATGCATAACCACAATAATTGTAAGTGGTTATTTTAAAACACATTATTTTACTTTGTGTTTCGGATAACACTGTAGTTGAATAACATTCACCTTGTCAAGGCAGAAGGTAGAAGGCAACTCTTAGCGATATAATAATAATATTAGGTGTGGAAGAATACCCGCTGAGTGCTGAGTGTTATCACAGAGCTGATCTTATAATTGAATTTATTTGGTGTCGGATTATCTCTCTGCCTACTCCGTGGAACTGTTGAAACTTATTACAGCGAGAGGAATTAAATAATCTGGACGCTCGGCTTGTAAACGGGCGAGCACTGTATGTAGTTGGTAGGTAAAAGCGTAGGCCATTGGATAGGGTATTTAATAGAGAAAAAAATCTTCATCATCATCACTATTGGCTCTACAACCCCTGGTCTTGGCCTCCTCAAGAATCTTTCTCCACTCATCTCGGTTTTGTGCCAGCTCTCTCCAGTTTAGAAGCTCCAAGATAGATATGTCTTTTAGGACGTTGTCGCTCCATCTTAGTCTTCCCAGGCTCCTTCGCCCTATTGGTCTTAGAGAGAAAAAGTTACAATTACAATTATCGTTTTTTTTCGTGAATTTGGCGGCGTTGACGTCACGCGGCCAATATGGTTGAAATACGAAAACAGACTACGAATATTGATATGAAAAAAGACTACGAATATTGATACGAAAATAGACTGCGAATATTGATACGAAAACAGACTACGAATATTGATGTGAAAAAAGACTACGAATATTGATACGAAAACAGACTACGAATATTGATATGAAAAAAGACTACGAATATTGATACGAAAACAGACTACGAATATTGATACGACAATTGTTAGCTGTCCTCTAAAGCCAATGAATTTATATCTTTGAATGTAGCTATAACTTTGTGGTTATCCATTACAGATAAATGAAATAATGTTGCTATGTTTGAACCACTTGTATATTTGTTTAAAGCCGACCGGTTTCGGAACGGCCGTTCCTTCCTCAAAATCAAATCAGTATACGTTTGCCCTGAGGAAGGAACGGTCGTTCAGAAACCGGTCGGCTTTAAACAAATATACAAGTGGTTCAAACAATGTAACATTGTTTCATTTATCCCAATGAATTTACTTCTATTTCATCATTTGTCTTAAATTTGTAGGTTTTATAAAACATAAAAAAATCATTAAATTCACAAAAGCGTGAAATTTGCACGTTTTTTTAACAGAAATCGTTTAAAATTGTATTTATTACAGGATGTTTATTTACAGTGATTCAGTTTTTATTAGAACTAGAAACAAGGTAAAAAATGGTCAAATATTGTGTACATAATAACATTACCATTTACAAATAGGTACTTACCAACAACCTAGTTCACAACTCGGTATCATGCACAGCATAGAGCGCTTAGCACAGCATCCCCCCCTCTGGTGAGACAATTTGCGCCAATTACTTTTGGGTAACGACATTCTACTCTCGCTATAAACGGTACACACCATAAATCCTCGATAGTTACACGCCCTAAATACCGAGCAGTGGCGTGCATTCTTTGAAAGACTTTATTAAACGTTTATTTATGCCATACCTATCGCCCAAGAGTACCAACTGTTCTCCACCGTCTGGAACTAATGAGATTATGTCATCCAATTTGGGAGGCGGGTATGGGTACCGCCGCCCCGGGAACCGTTTATTGGATGGTCAACACCTCTGTCATAGGTTCTCCCAAGTGGTTCGCTACGTTTGGTGACTTAGCAGGGGTGTCCGGGTTCATAGGGGTAAGGTATGCGACCTCCGGGTTCGTAAGCATTAAATCACAAGGGTTTCTAATATTATCTTGACGAAATTTGAACCATTCGTCAAACTTCAAAGTTAAAAATCAAATTCTGTGAAAGTTTTATTGAAATTCTAATATTATTTCATTATGTGCCGGTTGTCTTGTAGTTCTTGGATAATAATAGAACTTGCATTGAACTTTCACAAAACTTGAATGATAACTTAATTGTTCAAATTCCATGAATCAACCCGTCCTTACTCAAAGTAAATATAATCACATGCAATTAGAGATTTTCATGGCCAAAAGCATTATCGTGATTTATGTTTGAGGTATTATGCCGTGTTGCGCTACCTCCTTCTTTAGATTACACATTTACCTTGATGATGGACACTGCAATGCTGTCCAAAACGTTCGCCAAAGAAGGAGGTAGTGCAACACGGCATGATGCCCCAAAAATAAATATTAATAGTTTTTGAGTTTAATTCGTAGAACTACATTTAATTTTTATAAATTTAATTTAAAATAAATTTAAAAATGTTATTGTCGAGTACTGCAAGTATTTTAGTTTTTTATTTTGGTTACGGCTGTTTCGGTTTATAAATCCATTTTCAAACTGTCTATTTTTGACAGTATGAAAATGGCCTTGTAAGCCTAAACAGCTGTAACAAAAATAAATACTGAAATACTTGCAGAACTTGATAATAATGTTATTAAATTTAATTTAAATTAAATTCCAAAAATAAATCACTATTAAAATTAGTTCAATCCCCGCCTCTGTCCCAAAAAAATAATTTCCTTCAATCCATACTGACTACAGACACAGTGCACACTACGACTGGCGCACAAAGGCCGACGTTTCGGAATTGCGCCACGCCCCGTATTCACGCCTCGGATTATAATACTGGAAATTATTAGATTAAACGGTTTCAGGACATAGGAGGGACACTCTCACTGCCTAACCATTCCGGGAGGGTGGGGGCAGTTGGTTGAATTGCAAAACATTTATTTGTTCATTTTTCCATGTTGCTTAGTTGTCACACTTTATATAAATGAATCGGACAGCTGTTAAGTCATTTTAGCCCACGAGAATAAACAAAATCAAAGTAAAAATATTCCAAGGTTCATTCAAATCTAATTTTCTAATAAAAGTTAAATTTCCCTACCTTAAAGCTCTCCAACCGGGCCCGAAAAGAAGAAGATGGAGAGATACGAAATTACGAATGTTAGAGGAGAGCGCTAACATTTACAGCGACAAAATCGATGCGAAAATTGCGAAAATGTTTAATAAAACACGAGTCGTTTAAAATAGAGCCAAAATCTCGCGGGCATTATCTTAAACAGCATTTAAAGAAACACTGTGAATTTTTTCATACATATAACTTGTAAAATAACTGAAACAAACGTGTTAATAGTAATTTTTGGAGCATACTTTGCGATTTTTTTCCATCGAGGGAATTTTATATAATTTGCAATTCGGCGCGGGCAAAATCTAGATATTATCTTCAAGAATAACATATATATTTTTAAGAGCTTTAAAACTTACCGTGTTTAAGGGAAATATGTAATAAATCGGTCCAAATCCGGGTTGCGGGCCCTTAGATCGCAGGCATCATGTGGGAATGCGGTTCTTGATTTACCGGTATTCCAATGGAAAATGCTCAGATGATCTAGCGTCATTGATCCTTTCGGAACCGCTCCATAGATGGGAAACACGTCAAACGCGTGTCCCAAATAAAAAAAAGTCATTTCACAAAATCGACTCCAAATATTTTTGAAATGAAAACTTCTTTAGCACCGTTGTGATTTGAAGCTTGATGAAACAAAAAAGCGACACTAAAAATAGTAAAATATGTACATCTATAGAATTTAGCTTGCGCGAGAATGAGACAGAATAATCCGTCTTCTCTTTAAACGGTGCTTCGTGGCCTCCCCACTCTGGTCTACTTTAGTTTTCTGAAGGTTTCACTTCTACCGCGTGTGAACTGAACACATGTTGTTTATTTTACATTGTCTCTACACAGGAAGCCCTGATGAAAATAATTCCCTCAAGGCCTTCGCAATCTTTGGGAACGCTGTGTGGAGGGTCTGGGAAGAAAAAGGGTATGAGGGGTTTTTTTTTACATGAGGAGTTTTTTTTTACGTAGGAGGCCCTACGAAAAATAATTTCCCTCAGGGCCTATGTCAACTTTGGGGATGCTGTGTAGAGGTTTTTTTAAGGGAGAGGAGAGTTCTATGAAGGAAAAGGGTTTAAGGTGTGGGTAGGAATCTGGGGTTCAGTGTGTTCTGGTCATCCGCCTCCAAGACCTTGACAAACCTCACCCCATGAACCCAGGCACCCCTGCCAAATCACCAAACGTAGGGAACCACTTGGGGTGACCTATGGCAGAGGTGTTGGTTATCCAATAAAGGTTCCCGGGGCGGTGGTACCCATTCCCGCCTCCCAAATTGGTTGGTAGGAATCTGGAGATCAGTGTGTCCAGGAGTAACGGACATATTATCCCCCCCTAATGTAGATTCACCATATTATCGCTTGTAAAACTAAAACGAAAGTAATGATCCGGCAGTAAGCTCATTGACTCTGAACAGAACCTAACCTATCAAAATTTCCCAGCGTTCGGAACTTTGATATTTTCACTGGTTTCACCATAGACATCCAAATTTAATAGACGAGAAGATACAGATGAGGGATAAAACCAAACTATGGGGGGGACCAAGAGGGGAAAGATGACTGTGATTCGTTAAAAAATCAATCTGACAGTATAAAGGCATCTCGCATTATAATATCACGATGTAGTTTTTAAAAGCAAAATCAGCTTTTGAATGAATAGACCTTTTTACATGGGGGCGCGAATTGCTCGCCACGTTATCAACATATTTGCGAAGTCCAAATATGGCAAAGTAAAGTTCGCCACTTTTTACGGAAGAATATTTTGTTGCCGTATTTAGTTAAGACACTTTTACAAATGTTTCATAATTTACTTACCCATGTAACCAGCGACGAGCTCACTGGAGAACCGCCCATATTCGTTATGATCGACATATTTTAGGGTATAATGTATAGCACAAGCTACCATTTTGCCGTGTTAATTCGTAAAATGTACGATTAGAGCTCGACGCTGGTCCGGACAAGAATGATAGCGTCACATTTTTTAGATTCAAGCGAGGCTCTCGTAAGCCCAGCCGGTTCCATGGAACCGGTATGGGGAGGGGGAAATAATATGCTTTTATCACTTAGGGCAGGTCTATTTTTATTCAAATGTTTATGGGTTCCACCCAGTTCGGGTGTCTGGCCAACCCATCTTAAAACTGCAGTATTTTCCTATTAGGTACTCTCTTCTCTTTTGCTACCCCTAAACTATCCACCAAACCAGTAAGCCCACACAGCCTCGTATTATAATGTAACCCTAAACATAACATACGAGTATATTGTCCTAACATAAAAAACAATATTGTTGACTTTTTAGTTCAATCGAACGTGAGTCACCTGCCTTTATGATCCAAAAAGTTCGTTGGACATAAACGTGTAGTATTAATACTCCTTTAGAAGTAATACTACATTGACAAATTGGCCTGTCGATTAAAAAGTAGGTAGTTGTTTTTTTTAAGAGTTCATTTTTAAATCAAATTCAAGACGTATCTACAAAAAAAAATTGCTTTCGGAAGATTGTTATTTTTATCAAATAAAGTTTTTTCAATTTTTTAAAGTATGTTTACTATTATTTTTTATTTTATTATTATATTTTATTTTTATTTTTATTTTTTTTAATTTATTTTAGGGAAAGTAAGTATAATAAGGCTATAATCGTTTAGTCGTTGGCAGATTTGATAATATTCGAACAAAATGTTTTATACAACAAACATATCAAATCACATAATAATACTGTAACGGACGTGTTGCACACCCTCTTTTCTAATTTTTATTCTTACAATTTCTTTATGTCTTTATGTACAATGCCCCGGTGCAACCAAATAAAGCTTGCGTGCCAGGTTGCCACCGGGAGACATTTTCTAACAAATTGTCATTATTTTTCCGCCTCCTTTTTATTTATTGTTTGCGGCCCCATGAAGGGCCGTTATCATGGCCCGGAGCAACCAGTTTGCGGCCCCATGAAGGGCCGTCATCCTGGCCCGGAGCAACCAGTTTGCGGCCCCATGAAGGGCCGTCATCCTGGCCCGGAGCAAAAGTTTGCGGCCCCGGTCAGGGCCTGTATTGCGGCTTCGCTGCCAAAGAAGAGCAAGTCTGCTATGGCTGCCTTGCCTCCCTTTTATTTTTGCGGCCCTAAAAAGGGCCATTTTTTCGGCTCCACCGCCAGGAGCAACAAGGGTTTGCCCAGACCGGCTTCGCTGCCAAGGAAGAGCAAGTCTGCTCTGGCAACCTTGCCTCCTTTTTCACTAGGAAGAGAGTCTGCTTGCCACCAACAGGCAAGCAGGCTGCTCCTCCTCCTCCGCCAAGAAGACGGACGGCCTTTTCGCCTCCTCCTCCTCCGCCAAGAAGACGGACGGCCTTTTCGCCTCCTCCTCCTCCGCCAAGAAGACGGACGGCCTTTTCGCCTCCTCCTCCTCCGCCAAGAAGACGGACGGCCTTTTCGCCTCCTCCTCCTCCGCCAGGAAGACGGACGGCCTTGCCTAATTTTTTATTATTACTTAGCCCGCGAAGCCTACAAGGCCCACAAAGGCAAACATAAAGCCCACAAGGGCAAATCTAAAGCCCTACAAGGCACCCAGAAGAAGCCAACCGGAGTCACTCCTTGGCCGGCTACGCTGCTAGGGACAACAAGAGCCCGCATTCTTCAATATTGCGGCCCCAACAAGGGCCATTATTTAGCCACCAAGGAGGCCAGAATCCCCTCCACATTTTTTATAAAACAATGTCCGATCGCCGTCGGGTTCAATTAACCCAATAAATATGTCGATTTTTTCAAAAATAAAATTATAAGTTATTCTTCAACATTCAAACAAGTATTTTATTTACTCTACAAGTGGTCCAGACACCTACCTCTGGAAATCTCCGACCTGCTGCCAGCTGCTGCCTCCTGCCGAAGTTCTGCCTGAACGGGAACCCGGTGCCTACCGCTGCAGTCGGCCCTGACTTTGGGCACTGCAAGGCACCGCTCAGGCAGAAACGAGGCGCATCCAGGGCAATACCACTGGATGTAGGGAGGCCAGCCAGCCATAATCACCATCATCAGCGTGAGCTAGTGGAAGGCGTGCACAAGACCGGTGCCCCTTATTTTACAGTCTTGTAAAGACTTGATACGTCTGTTACAAATACAGTAAAATAAATCAATAAATTAAATCTATTATTATAAATAGTTTATTATAAATATCTTATTATTAATAGGAAAGCCACTCCCCACAATTTTAATTTTAGTTCAAATAAAATCATTCAAAACAAAATCCGCGGACGTGTTTTACGACGAAAATATTTAATTTTTATTTTAACTTTATGAGTAAAACCTCAAATTGTAATATTTAATTAAACGAAGACAATATAAGCGAAACTCAATCGAAAATCTGAGAACAGAAAAATCAGAAAAAGATATTGACACCGCTGGGACTTGAACCCAGGACCTCTTTCAGGACCGCGTTTGCCCGGAAAGCAAGAGGTCCTGGGTTCAAGTCCCAGCGGTGTCAATATCTTTTTCTGATTTTTCTGTTCTCAGATTTTCGACTGACTTTCGCTTATATTGTCTTCGTTTAATTAAATATTACAATTTGAGGTTTTACTCATAAAGTTAAAATAAAAATAAAAATATTCATCCTAGACTTGCAGAAAAGTCAATAGATGTCGCATATGAAAATAAAATGGATAAAGATTTATCCAGACACTATCTAGAGAGCATTTAGTTCGGGTTTGAATCTTGCAATCATACATAAAGATAGTTGCCAATAATATATGCGTTAAGAGAATGAAGATAGTGTAGGCGGTTCTTAGTCGAAGTATGATACAGTTTAAAAAATGACCGAATTGGATATCGGCACGGTGGCGCAGTGGTTAGCGCGTTTGCCCGGAAAGCAAGAGGTCCTGGGTTCAAGTCCCAGCGGTGTCAATATGTTTTTCTGATTTTTCTGTTCTCAGATTTTCGCTTATATTGTCTTCGTTTAATTAAAAAAAGAAAATATTTCAGTTTTGTCTATTTATTTACGGTTTTACAAACTAATGTATTTCAGATTTTTTACACTTGTTTTGATTCGACATTATTGAAAAATTGTGATCCAAAAATAATTACAAATATTGCATAATTTTATCATCCCGCGTTTTAAGCATTTTACTGCTGACTTGAATGTATATATTAAAGCAAATTTTGAATGAAATAAGATCGATATTGAGTTATAGAATATATGAGAATAATCATCTTTCTCATCGGAACCGCCGTGTACAGTTGCAAGAGTACGATCGCAAGACCATTTTTCGACGAAATTTGAATTCTCGGTCGCTGGTTAATATGTAAAGCCTTAGGTATTGCTTTGCGTAATACATACATGGTAGAGAAAGGTTGTTGGCTAAAATCATGAACCCGTATAATCACAGCAGATCAATTTTGTCCTAAGCTCATACAGTTTATTTATTTTTTTATTTTTTTTATTAATTAAATTCCTTTATTTACAGTTTTTTTTTACATTTTTAAATAAAGTCCCGTTAAACTGATAGATATCAGTTTGTCAACGGGTTCTTTTGGCATTTACTTTTTTTTATTGTTCTCATATGAATCGTTGTTTCTCCCTTGCTGTCATGATGAGAAATATGATCTAAACGATGTTAGAAAGAGAAAATTCAGCGCTTTATATACAAATCTAGAATTTAACCGTTGAACAAAATAAACTTGCACTTCTATGAAACCAAAATTTACAATTGCAATTTGAGAAAAATTAAAAATTTATTCGTTATGTTTTTATGAAACGACAAAAACGTTAGGTGATAATAACGTTTATATCATATTTGCCTATTAAAATTTTAGTGTATTTTTTTTCATTATCAGTAATTTTATTTGGAAAAAAAGTTTTTAATGTTTGTATCAAAAAAAAATATTTCAGAAATTATGTGCTTTTTTCTAATAGAATATTTTGTAATCTTTGAAATACAGTGTTTAGTTTTATGATAGGTACGTTTAGAAATATTCCATTTATTTGGATTTTATTGCAAAGCGGAAATTTCTGATATCTGACAGAATATTCCCGAAATCTGGTGGGTTAAAAAAATCAGAGTGTACAGTTCACACGCGGTAGAAGTGAAACCTTCAGTAATCTAAAGTAGACAAGAGTGGGGAGGCTGAGAAGCACTGCACGAAGAGGAGACCGATTAGACACGGGCTAAATCTTGTAGACGTATGTGTTTATTTCTTTTTTATGTCGCTATTTTTAGTTTCATCGAGTTTCAAATCACAACGGTTCCAAAGAAGATTTCACTTCAAAAACAGATTTTTCTTACTCTCTTTTGTACAAATGATTATTTATTTAAATGCCTTGTTTTCAACGCTGACACGTGTACCATAATCTATTAATCATGTTTTAATCTGTTTAAATTACGCGAGAGCAAGGAGGGTTATTTTTAATGTGTTTCAATCAGTTTAGTTCCTTATAAACCCCCTTTCATTTACAAGCTCGTAAACTTTTATTAAATTTGGTACTTATTTGAGTACAATCTTTATAATGGATATTAAGATAAATTAGTTAAACGAATAATAGTAACTATCTTATATATATATAAAAATGAATGTAGGTATATTTGCTTGCTTGTTGTTTTGTCCCGTGTGCGTTCCTAAACCATCCCGATGAAACTTTGGGGATTTGTTGTGCGGATTGTTTCTATATATAATAGTGAGCTCTGGCGTTATGATTTTTTTTCCTGTACTATTCATCCGGTTATGATGAAACTTTGGGGATTTGATTTGCGCTTGCCCGGGATGGTTTCAATATGCGTGCCGGGAACTTGCTAGTATCGTTGTATTATTATAACGTACTAGCCAGCTGAAGTCCCCGGCGACGCCCGGGCTTTACACAAAGTTTTCGAAATCAAATGTAGACAGTGACTTTCCTCTTGTTTTGAAGGTCACATGTGCAAAGTAAGTGGAAAAGAAAGAAAATCTTTAAAAATATAAATCCGTACACAACTCAATCTCTGATACTGACGAAAATAAAACACGGACACTTGCGCATCGATAATTGCTTCATTGTGAATTTTTTACTTAAATAAAAAAACTGCGACATCTATTGACTTTTCTGCAAGTCAATAGATGTCGCATATGAAAATAAAATGGATAAAGATTTATCCAGACACTATCTAGAGTGCATTTAGTTCGGGTTTGAATCTTGCAACCATACATAAAGATAGTTGCCAATAATATATGCGTTAAGAGAATGAAGATAATGTGGGCGGTCTTAGTCGAAGTATGATACAGTTAAAAATGACCGAATTGGATATCGGCACCGTGGCGCAGTGGTTAGCGCGTTTGCCCGGAAAGCAAGAGGTCCTGGGTTCAAGTCCCAGAGGTGTCAATATCTTTTTCTGATTTTTCTGTTCTCAGATTTTCGACTGACTTTCGCTTATATTGTCTTCATTTAATTAAATAATAATTCCGTTCTGAAATAAACAATGCATACATTAAAGATATAAGGGATGGTATTATAATTTAATATATTTGTATGACTGTAACACCCCCTCTAATATCATTTCCCTGTATCAATTAAGTCAAATAAAACAACATTTATTTATATCGTTTATTATTCACCCTCACAAGATTTGCAAACTGATTTTTAACCATAACGCGATAGTCGGCTAAATGTATTATGTCCCGGCGTTGCCAGGGGTTGGGGGAGACTTGTTTAAGGGTGGTTTGTTATTTGAATCTGCCACATACTGCCATGGTGTATGGAATCATTGACAAGTCTTCGGAGTAAAATGCAGCCCGAATCTGAGTCAAAAATGGTGCCTGGAGAGGGATGCTTTGTACTTTGGCGCCTTTTGGAATTTTTGTTTTTAATTCGTCTCTATTTTTCTTGGTCAATATTAGCTTGAATAATTTCGACAGGAACGGTGTTTCACCCCTCCTACAATATGGATCTCTTCATGACACTAGGTCCACACAGCATCCCCAGACAAAACATTGGCCCCTAGAGAAATCATTTTAGTCAGGGCCTTCCGTATTATTTCACTGTACTATTTTATTTTATCTGGAAAAATGTTGTAAAGTCTTTTTGCAAGGTATCTGAAGTTTCGTTGACCAAAAATAGTATGTTTTATGGGAATTTGTAGTAAATCTTTGTTATTGTTTCGAGAATCAAATTCATAATATTAGATTAAATTCGAGTCTGTAATTAGAGGAACCTAAGGTTTAATTTTAAAATAATTTTCTGTGCGTTTATGCTTGTAAGTAATGCAGATTAAGTGCGACCTCCCCATGCTTTGATACCATACTCAATAGTAGATTGACAGACTGCAAAATAAATCGTTTTCAAGTGTTGTAAGTCGAGAAAGTTTCGTATTCTTCTGAAAAAGTGCATGGTTTTTCTTATTTTCTTTGCAATTATTTGAGGGTGAAGATTTCATTTGAGATATGAATCAATTTTGAGGCCAAGGTACTTCATCTGTGTAGTGCGCTTAATGTAGGGACACTGACAACATTCATCGGAATTCAAATATATATTTCATATTTTCGTTTAGGTTATTAGTGTTATCTTCTTCTTCGATGATATATATATGTATGTAAAATTGTTAATGGGAACATATATATTTAATATATTAATATAAAGATATATTTAACGACCCCTGTTCGGACCGTTATATCCCCCGAGGGTGCTAGTAGAGTGGTTAGTACTGTAGGCTGTAGAAGTGAAGTGTGGAAATTTGTCTCGCCACGGTGCCGCGGGGCGCTAGAGGCTGGGGGGCGCTGGCTGACGTCACGTCATAACTTCGAGCTCAAGCTGGGGTTGAAACTAACAACTTGGAAGCGTTTGATATGTGGTGTTTTGTGGAAGATGCAGGAATCATTTGATTTTTTAATTGATTTCCTATACGGTAAATAGGCGTTATTTAAAATTGAAGTAATTTATCATATTCAGAACTTTTCTTTTACTTGAACGTTTTGAACTATCGCGGGACTATTTTTTTGGAACGAGTATCCGGCTTTACCCGAGTTTTAATAGTATATTTTAACAATACTCAAAAAAACAAAACATTTCCTTCTGCATCCCGCTTAGGCGAGGTTCGCCTTTGTGCATAAGTAGGTACCTACACGGTAACTACTCACGATTTTTTTAAAATTTTATCGTTGGATCACAGGAGACTATATTTGTCCCAACGCACATAGGTCTCATATAAAACGCTGTAACTCCCTTACTATCATACATAGAAATATATTCTAATCGGTGTTAGAAAGAAAAAAACACCACTCTTTATATTCCAATCTAAAAAATAACCACCAAAAAAGTAAAATATACACTTTCATGCACACAAAGTTTTGAATCGCAAATTGGAAAAAAAATTGTAACTTCGGGAATTTTTTAATAAAAATTTTTTACATAGAGCGACAAAAAATGAGATTACAATATGTGTTTGTTGTACATTTGTCTAATAAAATATGCATGTGTTTTTTATTGTTTTTTATTATCAGTAACTTTAGTTACAAAAAACGTAAGATGAGCCATTTTGTAAAATTTTTATGTTTGTTTGCATAATATTTATAATAAAAAAAATATTTATTTCGAATTCTATAATTTGAAAGCGTATTTCATCACCGTTCTAAAACAGTTTTGGTCTTTGAATGTGCTCAGAAATATTCAAAATATTTGCATTTTATTGTAAAGCGAAAATATTTTGACCATCTAAAAAAAATGCCAAATTTTTGAAGGGTTAATAAATAAAGAAAGGCAAGCATTCCCGCGTTACGAATAACCCGGCAATATTTTAAAATCTCCTACTACCACCACAGTAAAGAGAAAATATGTCTTTTTCGTTTATATAAAATATGTTTCTGGGGTGTTATGCCGTGTTAACACCGGCATAACACCCCGAAAACAAATAACGAAAATACTTTTGGCCGTGAAAATCTTACATATCAGAAAATATGTCGGCTTATGTCGTGATGGAGGACTTGCCAGTTGAGGACCCAGACGCCATGCCAACTCAGCCACTTACCGGTCTTTAACGAAGTTTACACAACTGTGTTGAAAACAAAAATAATGTTGTACGGAGATGTACGATATATGTATCTATTCGTTTTTTACCTAAAGAAAATAAAAAAGTAACTTAATTTTCATTAATTTTTTTCATAACCTGGATGAAATGAACACCTTCCCGTATTGCTATAATAAAAATAGTATTAACACATCCTCTCTTATTCTTACGTCGCGTCGTAGACCATCAATCATCACTCTAACATGATATGTTTGAAAGTCAACGATTCGTAGAAATATACAAAAATACCAGAGGTAGCCATTTGCGATTAATTGGCACCACGAGTATTTTTGTGTAAAAATATCGTTTTTTAGTAATACGCATCGAAATTAATAGAGTAGGGGAGACCTAGGAGGGTTATGACAATTTATAATTTAAAGGACATATCTCGCTCAATAAACATTCCACAGTTATGACCTATTTGAATTAATGTAGCACCATCCCTTCCCTTTCCAAAACAATCATCAAATCAATTAAAGTATTACGGTTTCCGAGAAAATCAACAAAAAGAAAAACTTCTCCCTCTGTCACAACTCACCTATCTCTGAGGTAAGTTGTGACAGCTTTGTATTTAGACTATTTGAGTATTAAAAAATACCAAAGCCTTTATCAGCCTTTCATATTTATTTATTAGGCATTCTGAAACAAAAAAGTAGCCATCTAGCAGGCAACATCGCACCACAAGTCCAAATATTTTGAGAATTAATTTTTTGAAACAAGCTTTTATTGCGGACTGTACTTGCAAGATTTGACCATAAGGCAATCCAATAGTTCAGGAAATAAACGAAATCGGAATTCACGCCCTTTATGGGAGGAGTTTAAAAATACTTAAGAAAAAGCTTTTGGAAAGGTAGGAAAAGGTATTTGAGAATTTTTTTTTTACAGGTTGATTTCGTAAAGGCCTGTAAAAATATAAATTCCTGTTTTACGCATTGTTTATTGTAAGAAAACTGAAATTTAAAATTGATTTCACGAAACTAAGCGACGCAGAGTAACACGACTGTCTCCGGCGCCGGTTGGGGCGTCACTGAAACGAAAAAGGTGTTGCCCAGTGCATGGTTCTTGTGCCCAAGCCATAAGGGTCACTTCAAGAATCCAAATTCATAGAGTGCGGGCCGTATTGATTGATGTCAAAACTAACAACGAGAAAATGCGTATTTTATTTTATTTTGTGAAGTTCGGGCGTAAATATCATTTTTTTTGCAATTATTATAAAAGAAACGAAATTTGCCACATTATTCAATAAAACGAAATCCGAAAAGGGGTTTATAAATAGGAGGGTTTGGACTTGAAAGTGTTTTTATAGACCTTATAATTTATTTTTTTAAAGGCTTATTAAAAGACTTATTAAAAAAATTACCGATATTTTTAAGGGCCAAGGTATGTTCTACACACAGTATTTAATTGAAGCATCTATAATACTTCTAAGCTATCAAATTTTCAAAACAAAAACATGTGATTTTGTATGATTTTGCATTATTTAGTATGGCTTCATCTTAATATACTAATGCACAAACACACATACAGACATAGAAAATTAATTTTAAAAAGTGTCTAAATAACCCAGCAGCAAAATGAAGTCAAATAGGAGAGTTGTGACAGGCTGTCACAACTCTTCTAGGAGCTCAAAATCACGACTTGGTCCGAGTAATGAGTCATATTTTCTAAACACGATGCAAACACAAAACGCTTTGAGACTTAAGTAACCATACAACTTAAGAAAAAATAACACAACAACGCACATAGAAGACATGATGTTAATTCAATAATGTGTAATAATTGATAATGTGTAATAATTGTTAAATGTTTTCTAAAAAACCTCGTATTTCTGTACAGTAGGTAAGTATTTTTGAATAAAATTTATTTTGTACGAAGTTTTATTATTATTTAATCTATGTTATAAATATAATGGTATTCAATAAAAAATAAATAGGGTTCACAGTGTTGACGATCGCTGATAGTCGAGGGGTTGTGAAAATGTCAAGAGCGTGTCAAATCTCAAACACTCATACTACAAACTATTGGGTAATTCGCTGGAAAGCGTGACTTGCTCAAAACGTATCATTTTTATATGGGAATGAGAACATAACGAACACCCTTCATGCGAAATCATATCTCGTAATATCAATTGCCAAAATTATAATATGCTCTGAATTTTTCATGGATAACTTACTAACTGCGTTGGATAGGATTAGAAGATGCAAACCAAACCCAACAGAATTTAGGTCCAAACTAAAAATCTACCTCTTTTGGCTCTCATACTGTTAAATTAATTATACCTATCTGAGAGTGTCATTCTTGTATTGTTTGTGCTTTTTTATTGCATTAACATTATTCGAATCCTTACTCATCTATCTCTTACCAAGGGACGAATCACATTTAGGAAGATTCTGAATTCTGATCAAATCCTTGTATCTACTATTACCCATTATAAAATTTTGCCTTCGCTTTCAAAATACGTTCATAAAAGAACATATTATATAATAAAGTTCCCAATTTTGTGCGTATTATACCTAAATTTCTACAACAATAAACAATGTTAATCTTATAGACATCCAAATTTAATAGACGAGAACATACAGATGAGGGGAAAAATCAACTATGGCGGTACGAAGAGGGGGAAGATGACTGTGATTCGTTAAAAAATCAATCTATCAGTATATAGGCATCTCGCATTATAATATCACCATTTAGTTCTTAAAAGTAAAAACTTCTTTTGAATGAATAAACCTTTTTTCGTGGGAGCTCGAATTGCTCGCCACGTTATTAACATATTTGCGAAGTCCAAATACGGCAAAGTAAAGTTCGCATCTTTTCACATACGAATATTTTGTTTCAGTATTTAGTTAAGACACTTTTACAAATGCTTTATAATTTACTTACCCCTGTAACCAGCGACGAGCACACTGGAGAACCGCCCACATTCGTTATGATCGACATATTTTAGGGTGTAATGTATAGCACAAGCTAGCATTTTTGCCGTGTTATTTCGTAAAATGACGCTGGTGAGGACAAGAATGATGACGTCACATTTTTTAGATTCAGGCGAGGCTCTCGCAAGCCCAGCCGGTTCCAAGGAACCGGTATGGGGAGGGGGAAATAATACGCTTTTATCACTATCAGGGCAGGTCTATGTACATTCATATGTCTGTGGTTAGTCTCTAGTGACCTCCCAGGTAAGTATGGTCCTGTATGTATTCTGCCTGTACAGTACATTTTTAAGCAGCATCGCGTTCATTGGCCAAATCATTGTACATATAGTTTCGTATCGGTGATCGAGGAACCGGTGGATGCAATTCTTAGCCATAAGTTGTTATAGTGGTTTGTCTAGTTTGTAGTTAGAAGTAAGATTTTGACGGCCGGCGTAGTCCAGCGGTAAGGCTCTTGACACGCACTTCGAATATATTCGCAACCCGGAAAAACAAAAATACATCTATCATAAAGGTGGCCGGACAACCCAGAATTAAATCAACTCAACACCTCCTTTGAAAAGTCATTAAAAGTGATGAAAAAAAAGTTAAATAGGTTACGTTGGGTTAGGGTTAATGATGTAATATAATGGCTTTGTTTAAACTTACAGAAAAAATATCTGTTTTAGTGTTTTTTAGCCAAATTTTGGTATATTTTTTATAAGATTGAAGATTTTGACAAATGTTCTCTTTAAAAGTTGTACATAGTAAATTACACATTTTTGGAGCTATAAAACTAATATGCCTTTGGGACAACCTAATTTTGCAGTGGGGTACTGGGTACTCACAGATGCCACATCTTTGGCTGGTACGATTTGAATTTTTTAGAAAGTTATTTGGACGCATGTAAATAAATTTAAGACATTGAAGACCACAGGTCTGTCTAAGGTCCAAAATATCAGTTTTTTAAGGAAAGGAATGAGAGGAGAGTTCTGGGAAGGAAAAGGGTTTATAGGGTGGGTAGGAATCTGAGGTTCAGTGTGTCCTGGTCATCTGCCTCCAAGACCTAGACTAACCTCACCCCATAAACCCGGGCATCCCTGCTAAATCACCAAACGTAGCGAACCACTTGGGGTGACCGAAGGCAGAGGTGATAAAGGTTAAAGGAATAAAGGTTCCCGGGGCTACGGTACTCATTCCCGCCTCCCAAATAGCAAACTGGAGTCAACATCTCTACCAACTGAGCTAAATCTCAGTTGGACTGAATCGTCATTTATTTTTTTGTTCACTGCTCTATAAGTCAACGAATTTCAGAAAAATGTGCATATGTCCGCGTGTGTGAGTGATTTCCACCAAAAGTTGACAAAATGCATTGCCATCGACAACGAGTCTATCTGCCGAGTTTCTGCTCGATCGGGTGTCAAAAGGGGCTTTAATTTCCACTTTCAAGATTCCATGACATATATTCATTCATTCGAGAAAACAAAAGTGAAATTCAAATAGATGTATATGAAAGCTAATATGTGGCCCTTCCCATTAACCAATAATTTTATATTGAAAAATGACTTAAGCCGCTTACATTTAAATTAATAACCTTCAGCCACTATTCTCCCGAGCCCATTTATCTGCTTGTGTATGACACATTGACAAATAATCGCCGTAATCCACCAAGGCCCGATTAATATGAACCAAGCCTAGGATCACTAACAAAGCGCTAAATGCACAATAGAAAAATATCATAAAGATTGTAAAGTCATACAGACTTGCCATTGTGTAGGGCCGTTTAGTAAATTCGAAACACCGGGTGATGCGAAATTAAGCAGGAAAAAACATAACAAAATTATCAGGGGACGAAAAGTCGATGTTAAAATTTGTGAGTCCAAAACAAATCAAATTCGGTGTTTCCCAAGGATCTCATTTAGGACCACTGCTCTTTATTTAACTAAGAAACATTCTTTCTTCTATATTTCCATTGAATTTAAATGATTTTCATCTAAACAGTCATATCAAAAAGACTAAAATTATTTATATCTTCACCTAAGTGCGGTGATATGATAAAACTAAAATGCTGTAATAAAGACACCAACAGAAATTTAC
The DNA here is from genome assembly GCA_917880885.1 of Limnephilus marmoratus. Classification (NCBI taxonomy): domain Eukaryota; kingdom Metazoa; phylum Arthropoda; class Insecta; order Trichoptera; family Limnephilidae; genus Limnephilus; species Limnephilus marmoratus. The sequence continues at coordinate 1,925,086 of OU862932.1, read as the reverse complement.
ACGATAATTTGATGAGCAAAAAGATGCATGGGTAGTAGCAAGGTACTTACATAGTTTTTTTCATCTATTTGACTCCAGTCTTCTTTCATGGTCTGCTTCTAGGATACTCTAGCTTTGTAATTGTTACAAATTTTTTATTTTATTTATTTCATTATTTTTATATTACATTTGGTTATAATAATGGCATATTGCCCATCTCAATAGGTGTGAAAAGCCTGTGTTGAGATGGCAATTTAGAGAGTGGTTATCTATGATTTTGTTTAAGTAGTATTTTGAATACCATGAAAGTGACAGGATGATATAGAATCTTTTTTTTCTTTAAATATACAGTTCAAGTATGTTACATATATATATAGAAGATTGCAGTAGGTACATGGTTACATAGAGACACACAGTAGGTTTAAAAGTAAGAAGGTTCACTCGATATATACGAATTCGACAACCGGTTTCGCTACAATAACGTCTTCATGAGGGCCAATAAGCAATGATGTAGTTTTCGTGTGTATAGCTAATGGAAATAAATGGAATTATATCATGAAAGCATGCAGACTGTCGCTGAGCCAAGTCCAAAATGCACACTATCAAAGTGGCGGGTCAATGAAAGATAATCATTTAGTATGTTGGTAGAGGCAAAGGCGGGGCGTCACTTTACACTAACACTGATTCAAGACCCATTATCCCTGTTTCTACTATCGATTTTATTATATATATTTTTTAAAGAATATTATGTTGTTTGTATCTTTGTCATTATTATAATTTAAATGCTTTTTTTATATTGTAACTTTAGGAACACCTAACTGCACGGTCTATCACACGCACCTCTGCGCATGAGGGCACCCGGCAGTCCAGAGCCAGTCTAGCAACAGAGGCCGCCCCGCCCACCGCACATGCGCACCAGCGCACCACTAATTGTGTTTGCCCCTAACCGACTATTAGGGGGCCCACCTTGCGCTTTTTGCTTTTTGAAAATCGAACAAAAAAGAATTACTTACGAACGTGCTATTTAAAAAAAGGTGGGTTTTTGTTTGCATAGAAAGTAGAATTAAGTCAATAAAATAAAATATTTTTCTTTTAATTTGAAATAAAACATTAACTTTGTAAGTACACACCACTTTAACTCAATATCGAATTTATTTCAATCCAAATTAGCTTTAATTTTTACCTTCATCCAAAAATGCTGAAAGGCGTGATGATAAAACTATTAAAATAATGTACTTTTTGTAATTATTTTTTGATTATAAGTATTTATCATTTTTCAATAATGTCTAAATTTAATAAGAATGTTAAAAAAAATCTGAAATATAATTAGTTTGTAAGTGAGCAAATAAATACACAAATGGACCAATTTTCGTCAAGAAACACATGTACGTACATATTTTTTAATGATTTTATTGAAACTAAAATTAAAATTCTAAAACATGCGTTTGCTAGATAATATATTGATTTATTTTACGGCATGATTATATTATTTGAAATGGGTGTGGTATAATAAAAAATCTTTCTTGAAAATTTAACAAATCTGCCAACGACCTATGGAATAACCTTTTTGTACTAAAAATTAAAAAAAAAACTCATAATTTATTACATGCGAATGCTAGATAAAAGAACAATCTTTCGAAATCAATTTGTAATTTTTTGTGGAAAAGAGTCAATACGTCTAAAATCTGATTTGAAAATGATATGTTTCTAGTTTTCTCTGGTAATGCCCTCTTAAGCCGACCGGGTTTCGCTACAACCGTAGCTTCTTCAGGGCAGTGAAATTATTGTCAAGCAAATTTTTATTCAACAGCCCCCTTTTTAATAATAATATATTAACAACTAAGAATAATCAACCTTATCCATGGCGTAGAATCTTGCACAACGATATATTTTTTTTAAAAGGATTAAAAAATCTCCCATCGAATATCAAACCAGCATTTTCACGAACATCTAATAGTTAAAAAGGACACAAAGCGGATAGTTTAGTCCACTCGGGTATTTATTCACTTCAAATAAAGATAATAATAATAAAAATATTCAAAAATCTCTTTCTGAAAAAATAAAAAATTATACAGATTTAGGAAATGAGATTAAAAGAATTTGACATTCTCAGACTATAAAAATATTATTATTTGTTATTTCGGCTACTGGCATTATACCTAGCTCTCTCATTAAAAATTTAGGCATATTAGATTTGTTAAAGAATTTATGTATAAAAATGCAAACCTCTTAAATACATGTAGGATTACGAAAGATTTTTTAAATACCTATTTATATGAGGGATCAGTAGGATTTATCGGTCCAGCTAGGAGTTCTACCGAGCCGAACCCTCTGATATGAAAATATTTGGGGTCGGTGAATTTTTATTTATTTTTTTTAATTTTTTTTTTTATTTCATATATTTTTTATTAGTAACAGATATTTGGGTTTTTTTGGCTACCACACTAGGCTAAGCCCGTGTTGTGGTAGTCGTACATTTAATATTTTAACATTTCAAAAAAATATTAAGAAATACTTAAAACTAAAAAGAAAAAAAAAAAAAAAAACCAAATTTTAAAGAAAAGTAAAAATGAAAATTCAAATTCAAATTTTGAAATACAAAAATTAATAATAAAAATTAAATGTTAAGAACTCAAGTGTTCAATTATTTTCCCATTTGGTCTCTGGTAGGTTGACATGTTGTTCTTGTATTGTTTTGTATTTATTATACTTATATAGTGCAATACTTATATAGCATAGCGTGAATTGACTAGATGATCATTTGTGGAAAAGTGTGTGGAAGGGTTTAGTTTTTCCTGTGGGGAAGATTTAACCCGGACATAAAAGTCTTAAAAATATATCTCTATCGAAACCGAGTAGTGATCCATGGGTTGAAACTGACTTTAATAGCTTACATTTTATATCTTCGCCTTACCTACTAAGAATTTGAAAAATAAAACAATTTTTTTTGGATTCATTTTAATACATTTATTTTTATTCACAAATCTAAAATAAATTATTTATATTACAGAACATTGCACATCTTTATATCAACTACCTAAGTACTAAGAAATACAAAATTTTAATTATTTTTTCGTAGAGACTTAAAAAATTCGCGTTTGCGGTACCTAACGCAAAAACGCAAAAAACATTTTTTACGTATAAACCATTTTCTCGCTAAAAATGCGATTTTTTCCATTTCACAAGAATAACGCAAAATTCGCAATTTTTGGGCAAGTAACGCGATTTTTTGATAACAAAAAAATATAAGTACAATGCATTTAAATAAATTGAACATTGGAAATTATTAACTGCGTTCCGCTTATTTTTCTGCAAAATACCATGAAGTTAACATAACCACATTTAAATAATAAGTATAATCGTGATTATTTTTTGGGTTATTTTGCCGTGTTGGACAACGTTACGGTGTCCTTCTCCTGTGGCTGATGCAATTTTTTTATTAGCGGTAGTGTCTATCACATGTCCTAATAATGGACACTGTAAAGCTGTCGGAAACGTTGACTAAAGAATGCGGAAGCTCAAAACGGCATTGTAACTCAAACATTAATCACGATATCGTTGCCAAATACCATTGAATTATTGAAAAACAACACCGCAGGTACTGTAAAATCGCGAATTTCGCTGAAATAAAGCGAATTTTGCCAAAAGCAACGAGAAATTTTTAAATCCATGTTTATTTATGATTGTTCATAAATATGTATAGGATTTATGTAATGTACTATTTATTAGGTACATTCTTTATGTTTTCTTTAGGTTATAGTAGGTAATACAGATTATTTCTTTAATATTGAATAGATTTCCGGTCAGCGATTGTCTTAATTAATTTACGATCAAATAATTTTATTTTTTTATTTATTCATTTTTATTTATTTTAATATTATGGGTAAAGAGGTCATGGGTTCGAGTCCCAGAGGTGCCAATATATTTTTTTGATTTATCTGTTTTCAAAATTTTAATTGAGTTTCTCTAATATTGTCTTCATTTAATTAAATAATTTTTCATTTATTCATTTTGATCACTATTCTCAGATTAAAGCCTGAGCATCTAGGTCACCTCAAATGGTTCGCTATGTTTGGTTACTAAGCAGGGGCGCCCGGGTTCACGGGTTGAGGTTTGTCCAGGCCTTATTTGCCAGGTCGGATCAAGAGATATTGCTCGAGGGAGACCATTTGGCCTCTCCTGCAGGATTCTCTCAACCCATCGCCGCGCACCGCAGTGGGAGGGATGGAATGATGTGTCCAAAATATACTGCTAAATGATAAATATACTGCTAACACGACAGTTGATATACCGAGAGTTGCACAATATGCAGGGAAAATAGGTACCTATACCTACGTACTCAAAATATATTTCAAGAGTTCATAAAGGGGTGTGCAAAGAGGATGTAGGTACCGACGGAAAACAAAGTATAAAATTTTCATTCAAATGCATCAAGGATAAAACTGCTTGTCTAGCGTATAGGTAAGAACCCAAAATAGGCATATTATATAAATAAATTCGTTTGATATCCAATATCCATGTCAACTTATTAGGAAAGGTATTTTTGAAGTTATTGTTGGTGTGAAATTGGTCAATAATGCACCAAAAATTATAACTTAATAAAAATTATTATTTCGGGGGTCAACTGTCAGGGGATCAACTTTCGTGTCACCAAACGATACAGAGTCAACGATTGCTTAAGCCTCGATTACATTGAGCGAGTTTACAAGCTACTAACTGGGAAATTCACTATCTGTTAGTAAACTCGCTCAGTGTCATCGTGTTACTTGCTAACTAGCAGATTGTGGACAATCTACGAAAAGAGTTGAAAGGTAGTCAATTTTACTCGCTACTCAAGATGGCGGCCCACGAACAGCTGATTTCGTAACTGTCAGAATTGGTTCTCGCGGGAGTCGTAATTCAAGTTTTTTTACAAAATGTCGACAGAATTGGTTCGCGTGGGAGTCGTTATTTTAGCTGTTACTGAGTGAGTAGACAGTTTTGTGTGACATCATGACAATCTCACTCGCCGATTCACCCGCTTTACTTAGTAGGTAGTAGCTTGTAAACTCGCTCAATAATCGAGGATATAGGCACAATTGCGTTACTAAGAGATATTTTAAATATTTTTTTGTATTTATTTATTTATTGTTTCTTTACGTGGTAGGTATTATTCTTTACAATTCAATTTTAACATCACTAGAACAAGCCTGTCTTGAGTTTAATAATTTTATGCGTTGCGTATTAGTTCGTGATTAGGTTTACAATCTAAATAAATATGTAGGTAATTACCATTTTGTTCTGATTAAATAGATAGATGATGAATTTGTATTTAATATACTTATATAAGTAGGTATATTTATATTTACAATAAGTTTTCTTACATAGTAATTTTGTAACATTTACATTTATGGCTCGCATACATTAATTTACATATTATACACATGTTCACATCTCACACCTATGTCAAAATGCATATTAGTTATAAAAATCACATCATATTAAATTATCTTAGATATACATATCTATTTTGCTTTCACTTATTTAATTTCGTTAGTTTTTGTATAATTTACAATCACTATTAGTTTGATTAAATCTAGGTATTCACTTCAAACAACGTCAATGGTGGGCTGTAAAAATCTTGAAGGGTGTTTTTGTATCTTTTGAGACAGCTAACACGTGTTAAATCGGCCGTATACGACTCATTTTGACATTTTTCTTTATGCGATTTTCCGTGTTGCGCTAAAGAGCTAGTCACTGCGTTTATGTTAAGACACCAACTTTTAAAATTAGTCACGCGAACGCCAGAGATGACGATATATTTGCTGCGTAATCCTCGTTAAGAGATGTCAGTCGCGGGAAGAATTGAATTGGAATCGAATTTCATCGCGTACAATCATCAAAATAATGTAATACATGAACGCCTTTTAGGCTTATAATATGTGAGTAGTTATAATAACTAATAAATGGTAATTTGTGTTAGATAATTATGACATTAACAAACGACAGGCATAGACAAGCTATTGAAAGCAGTAAAAAATCACAGAAATGCCAAGGCTAATTGTAACACAAAAGGGGCAGAATCCTCCTTCAGTATTTTTACTAAAAGCACCATTCATAAAATGAAAATTTCCAAGTATGCAATGGAGAGACTGTTAGCAGGTTAGATCATCAAGTGTTTGGAATGGAGACCATTCTCTCGACTCAGATATTACGCCAAAGTAATGAATTGGGAATGGCAATGGAATCAATGATTGGTGCAACACTATGTGCAGGTAAACTGAGAACCAGCGACCAGACCAAAATACAGAAGGTAAAAGAGATAATTTTAAAAGATGTGGAGCACTAAAATGACAGACCCCGTACCAATACAAAGAAACATTGCGGATGAGAAATAAGTCAGATGAGTTAAAGGAGGTCATGAGGTCTATATCCAGCAATTAGTAGGGCAATGCTATAGAAAAAGACGAAGTACCTATCTACTAAGGTACATTTCAATTAATTAATGTAATCCAATGGCCCTTATCAAATTAACATTCTGTAAGGAACGAGGAATTCGAAAAGGTTCTCAGAAAGACAAGAAAGTGACCTGGTCAGCCAGCTACCAGGTGCGGGTTTTTTTCACAGAAATTCTAACGTAACACTGTCATTACATGACCATTCCATGGCCACGGGAAAGATCCCCGTTCGATGTCGAATCTAAGTCCGTTTCAGCTTTTGAACAAATTGTAATCAGCAAAAGAGGACAACTATTACTTTCTTAAGCTTGTTAGCCTATAACAATTTGATAGAGAGTTGAAACACATCAAGAATCGGCGTTTAGCGGGACCTTTCAAAATAAAATAATAAAAATGGCGCTGAATAGCCATTTGATGACATTGTTACACATTGTGTAACTGGTCCTTACGAAACATAACTATTATCCTTAACTCACATGTATTAACGTATTTAATCCCATCAAGTTATTTTCCCAAATCACACCTCTAACTGTTATGTCTCTGAAAGTTTCTTGAAGCCGCAGCTTGTTGTCCCAGCTGACTCAACCTGGACATTGCACTAAATCCCATTCCTCCCAAAGGCCCACCCATCATATTACCGTTTCCATTCTGAACCCCAGATCCCAATTGTCCAATTTTCCCAGCACTTAGAAAGGCAGAACTTTGAGATACGTTCAGATGAGGCTGCCCAGAGGTTCCAGGAGTGATTTGCTGGTAGTTGAACTGGACCCCGTTCTGCTTTTCGAGCTGGTGGTGCTGTGTCCTGACTGCGAATCTGTTGACGTGGACGGGGATTGGGACGACTATCTTGGTGGCGTTTGTGTTGGTTTTGCCTCCGGATGAGGAGTGACTTCCGGAAGCAAGGCCTGCTTTTACACGCTTCCATTTTGCACGCCGGTTCTGGAACCAGATTTTGACCTGCAAGAAATGATTTTGATTAGTGCGACTGAATTATGTTTTGCGAGAATTAAAAGAGAATTTTGTCCGAATTTAATACCAGAAATCGGTGTAGCCTCTCTTCTCGAAGTTTACCTTTCGACTAATATGGTTATACTGACTGTTAATTTCAGGATATTGACTCATCAAATGGGTTCATCATATAGATTACACAATACAGGGTACACCACAGTAGAAAGAGCCAAAGAAAGAGTAAGTCAAAGGTGACTGATAATACCACCAATGTCTAGGGTCAAGTGAGCCGTGATGCTTGGTGCGTAATAGGACAGATGAAAGTTAAAATTAGAATTCCATATATTACGTAGTTGGTTGAGAAAAAGAACTGGAGATCGATAATAAAGAACTGCCTATCAGGTGCTGATGAGCCCATCAAGAAACCACAAAACTGGAAAGATTTAAGAGAGCAGCTCAAAGCCCAAAGCTGGACACCTGAAAACTGATGAAAATATATAACCAGGAAAATAAATATATAAGCCAGAAGGCTGAAGAAGAAGAAAAGAATGAAGAAGATGGCGAAGAAGATGAAGAAGTTGACGAAGATAAAGAAGGTGAAGAAGATGACGAAGATAAACAAAATGAAAAAGATGGAGTAGATGAAGAAGGTGAAGATGACGAAGAAGATGAAGACAATAAAAGGATGAAGAAGATTAAAAATTAAGAAGAAGAAGAAGAAAAAGACGAATAACCTACCTGGACCTCACTCAGCTTCAGGGCAGAGGCGATCTGACTCCGCTCCGTCAGACTGAGGTACTTCTTGGCATGGAACTCCCGCTCCAGCTCGAGGAGCTGCTCGCTAGTGAAGGCGGTTCTACGTCTCCTAGAGCGGGCAGAAGCAGAGCCAGCAGCGACCCCGGTTGCGCCGCATTCCGACGAGGAGTCATTGCCGTCACCTGCTAAAAAACACTCAGAATTAATACAAATATTATAGGCAAACAACAGACCGTTCTTTAGCGTCGAGTCGCATCGTCCGGAAAAAAAGCCCGTTGCGGGAAATGGTGCTGTTTGGTCGGTGTGGAAAACCGCCAACGAATTCTAACTTGCGAACTACTAATAAATCCCGCCCTTTCTGCCATGACAACAGTCGCGTGTCTTTTTGCTTGCGATTTAGCTACATTGAAATTACTAATTCCGAGAACAATGAGGAAAAAAATCCTTGTTTGGTTGTGATTTGCATGCATTAAATGTAGGTGTCTGTTTGGGGATCTTCGCTGCACCCAAAAATGTTTGCTTATTTGAACTCCAAGTGATTTAAAAAAAGGGTAACATAAATCACAACGTATTGTAAATTATAGTTAATTTGCGATTTCTTACAGCCCACAATTATTATATTCTTTGGTTGTCCATCTCTGAAGAAAATAGCCTATTTTCTATCGACTATTACCTTTCTGAAATTGGCTGCAACCATTTGAACTTACTACCATTCCACTTACTACCATTCAATTTACTACCATTCAACTTAGAACCATTCAACTTACTACCATCCCGCATAGTACCATTTCAACTTACTAATAATGATAATGTTCAAACTAATGAGTCTGAAGATTGAAGATTTTCACACCGATGACAAGAAAATTTGCGTGCTGAAAAAGCACCAAAAATCTCCCGAACGGAGAGCGATCATTTTGAAAATCGCACAGTATCTACGAGTACATAGTACATACATAAAATAACCGACCGCAAATAATTTTTTTATCAATTATTAATTCATAATTTTACAACGAGTTTCCGCTCAAGACATTTCTATCGAGAACTATAATAATCCGTTGAGTGTTTTTTGAAATATTTATTTATTTTGGATTTCACCCCCAGCTGGGCTTTTAAATGTACATATATTTTTTGTGTTTCTTGGGCATTAATTATGTAACAATCTAGATATTTACACAATGATGTATATTTTTTTACAGAAAGAACATCTAAATAACATCACAAAAACAAAATAATCCACCATGCAAATGGAAAAATAGTCATCATCATCATCACTATTGGCTCTACAACCCCTGGTGGGTCTTGGCCTCCTCAAGAATCTTCCTCCACTCATCTCGGTTTTGTACCAGCTCTCTCCAGTTTAGAAGCTCCAAGATAGATATGTCTTTGAGGACGTTGTCGCTCCATCTTAGTCTTGGTCTTCCCAGGCTCCTTCGCCCAATTGATCTTGAGTTCAGCAGGGACTTTGGTGCTTGATGCTCGGTCATTCTCTCCACATGACCCAGCCACCGAAGTCTTGCCAATTTTATAAATTTTGCGACTTTTAGCTCCTTAAACAAAGTATAGAGCTCATTGTTATAACGTCTGCGCCAAAATCCATTTCCTAGGAAAAATAGTAGACTGGGAATAGTACAATCTCTTCTCTACATCTCTACATAATATAATATTAGAAATTAAAGTCCTCAGCCGTGTCAGTCTGTCCGTCTGTCTGTCTGTTCGAGATAAACTCAAAAACTACCGAACGGATTTTCATGTGTTTTCATTATTTGTTTTTGGGTGTTATGCCGTGTTGCGCTACTTCCTTATTTAGCCAACGTTTCGGACAGCGTTGCAGTATCCATCATCAGGGCAGATCCGACAGATTCGGTAGATGTGATGTGATCTTAAGATGTTTTCACCAATAGGTAGAGTGATTCATGAGGAAGGTTTAGGAATATACTTTGTCAGGATTTTGTGTAAATTGGTTGAAATATATAATATAACTAGCTTTTTCCAGCGGCATCGCTCGCATGGTATTAGGGATTTCCACTCCGCCTCCTCCACCTTCCCTCTCCCCACTCCACTCCCTCCATCAACCCCCCCTTGCCCCCTCCCCCTCTCCCTCCACCCACCCCTCTCCCCACTCCACTCCCTACATCAACCCCCCTCCCACTCTCCCCCTCCACCCACCCCTCCCCCACTCCTCCCCCCTCCACCTTCCCCTTCCATCCCCATCGTTTCCAAGGCGACAATTGGTTTGCTTTTTTTCTGACGTTTGCTATAAATCGATTTAGTTAGGGACAGAAAACGTATGATCAATAATTTAATAACGCCAGAGATTATTCATAACGCCAGAGCTTACCAATATATATAGCCTGTAGATCTCGCAAATAATGTGGCTTTCTTTTAAAATTTCTTTCAGATTAGTGAAAGAATTTTTAAAATCCATTCATTAGTTTTTGCGTGAAAGAGAAACAAACATACATCCATACAAACTTTCGCATTTATAATATTAAGTAGGATATGGTGGACGAGCGGGCTGGCAATCGGGCTGTGTGGATTTGATTTGCATGTACCTAAGTCTACAGTTTTATGCTGAGGTTGATGAAATTTTGCACATGTAACCTTCAAAACAAGAGGAAGGTCACTGTCTACATTTGATTTCGAAAACTCTGTGAAAAGCCCGGGCATCGCCGGAGACTTCAGCTAGTAAATAAATAAAATATTGATGAAATCGAAGTATGATGTAAAAAGTGAAAAAAAATATCGATATGTCGATGTATCGATGTTTATTAAAATATCGATACATCGACGCTACAGCGTTATAGCGAAAATACAGTTCTCTTGAGGAGATTTTTCGCAAAAACAGCGCTATATAAGTTGTCCAAATTTATTATTATTATTATTATTATCAATATCGACGTCGATATATAGAGAAAAAAATATCGATATATCGGTCAAATTTTCAAGAGATTTTGTGTTTTTAAAATAATGTAACGAATTAGGCTCGTATTAAATATTACCTGGCGGCAGAGCAGAGATCCAAACTCGGGATAGTGGGCCAAGTAATTCTCCATCAAGTAGGTAGGGATTCAATTAAATCAAAGAATATTGACTTTTAAACAATAATGTATTGAACACAAAAACAACACGGAAGTGTACAAACTTCCCATCAGGGTATCAAAGGAAAACAAATAAAAACATACGTACCAGATGGACTCGCTAAACCATCTATCTAACTAAACAATGCCGTGATGATGTTCCTTGAAGAGGTGCGCGCCAGGATGAAAGCCGGCCCATCGAGAAATGTTACGGGTAGCACGTTCCAGTCCGCGCCTGGATGAAAGCCAGCCTAGGGCTTTCCATGAGGATGGATTGGTGATGTAATGATAACCCAAGAAAGTCTCCAAACGAGGTAGGAACAGGCTCCCAGACAACGTGGCGAGATTTATGAGATGTCGAGCTTGTCCCAAGTAAATAATAATCTCGGCCGATGAAAAGCAGCGTCTTCCCGATTTTGGCAAAGCCACGATTGCAGGACGGGTGAGGATGGTTAATTCACGATTCGATTCGGATTAATTTGCCGGCCGTACTCTAATCGCGCGTTAGGCATCTCACGACCGAAAACATCATTGCACGGGCTTAACACTCCGTTTATCTGTCGGGAATTCCTTATATTCCCATTTCCAAAATACATCCCTTGACCGGGACAACTAATCACACTTTTAAAGTTACAGCAAGGCCGAAAATATCACTGCCGGCGTCGGTCAACCAAATCGATAAAGAATGGGACTTACAAGTCATCCATTAAAAATTATACGTACACGAGCCTCGCGTGTTACGAAAAAATCACCCGCGTTCGGTTAGGTTTTAATTTACTTAGATTCTCATGGTTTAAACTCAAAATTAAACACCTTGATGGTGAGTGCCTAATTCACGAACAGCTAGCCCATGGCTGCCCGGGAGGAAGTCACCATAAACCAAAAAGGCTCTTCTTTCTTTTCCAAAAATTACCAGTGTCCAAAAAAACACCATAGACAAAATAAACACCTAAGCAAGAACTGCATTAGTTACATAATTATTTATGTGACAATAATTAAAATATATATAAGTGTATTCAGCTCAATATTATCAATAGTAATTTTTATACACAATTTCCTTTTTTTAATGTACAAAAATCTCAATAAAAATTAAGGTATTTTTATCACAATTCATTTTTATTACGTAATAATTACAAAAATATCAAAAACTAAAAAACTGTCTTCTAACTTATATGTAAACTGAGACGCATACAAAGTTTGTATGCGTCTCAGTAACATTCTATTGGCGTATTAATCTGTCAAAAAGGACTTTGTGTTTGGAACAAGGTATAGTCAATAATCATAGACAATTGGGAACCAACACATAGAAGTGGCTTAGAAAAAAATGGCGAAAAATAGCATAGATTTCTATGTATGTACCTACACACATGAGATAGTATTGGTGATCACAAATACTAATGCAAAGACAATAGATTTGTAAGCTATTAATAGTTAAAATTTCAACCGCCAGATGTCATGACCCAATACAGTTACTTTTTTCCGTTCGTTCATATACGGTTTTGGATTCTAGTAACTTTAAATACATAAATTTAAAAAATATCGTTTTCGATACAATTTTCGATATTGGATATTTTGTATCGATAAATCGGATCAAAATATATCGGCTAAAAATATAGATATATTGAATTAAAAATATCGATATATCGATACATTTTCAACAAGCCTAAATCGAAGGTTCCTGCCTATCTGTTTGACAGACTGCAACAGTCCCGTGACTCTCATCTGAGAAATTATGTGTTTATTTCGAACAATAAAATTTGAAAGCGTTTTTCATCAGATTTTTGCTCTATTTTTAACGAGTCGTGTTTTATTAAACATTTTCACAATTTTCGCATCGATTATGTCGCTTTAAATACTAGCGCGCTCCTCTAACATTCTTAATTTCATATCTCTCCATCTTCTTCTTTTTGAGCCCGGTTGCGGGGCCTTAATTGATTATTTGTTGGAATGCTCCCGTAGTTAAACTTCAAAATACTATTTTCTAAAAGTTCTAAAAAACAGTGTTTATGGAAATGAATTGCATAGATTTTATTTAAATATAATTCCCTCAATATATTTTTGCAGTGTACGTAGAAGATCGTCCGTTTTATGGAGGTGGTTTTTTCTTGGATGCCTTCATATAAAACCTAATCCAATCACCCGGGGGCGGGGCTGGCTTTTTTAAGGGGGCGATGGAAAGAAACTGTCAGCAAATTTCCCCACAAAGACTCGGTGGGTAAATAACCGGACTTGTGGCGGGGGGCGGGCGGTGGGGTGGACCTTAGGTACATTATGATCTCAAGTACAATCATTGAGTTGATTAAATTGACGATATTATATTGAAACTAGCTGGTTCCCGGCATACGTTGCAATGCCGTATTCAAAGAAATAAATTGTTTCTCCCTGCATGTCCTTTCCCGTGCGTCCCCTTCCCCTCCTGCGTCCCCACCTTCCCTCTCCTCTTCCCCGCTTTAGTTTTCAAACAGCTCGCGTGCCACCTATTGCATTTTTTTTTTAAATTTTATTTTTTCATATATTACAAACATTCATTTTTGTAAGTTATAATAAAAATCAATCAAATTTTGTACCTTACGTAGGTACCTATTTAAAAAATTCATAAACAATTATTTTGTTACAAAAAAAACAGCTGCCTGCTAAATTCACATTCGTCAAACTCGCGAACTGGCAAACGTGCCAAGTTAAAATAGTCGTTAAGTTTTTTCCTGCGCGATTTTCTTAATTTTTCATCAACAAAATATGACATAAATAAAATAGTTAATATAATTAACTGGTAACGAACGTGAGAATTAAACGCTGATAGTGTAGGAAATATTCGTAATTTAATTTTAAATACTGGCAATATTCATTTAGTTGCAGTTCTATTGCTGAAAAAATCATGTCGGTGTATTAAATTGGCCTCCCCAAACTGTCCCACAATAATCAATGCACCCAGTTCCCTCAATAAATCCATAATAAAAGTATGTATCTGCAAATGGGACTAAAAAGCTGTCGTAGGCCATTCCGCGGGACCCTCGGCCGGGGGCGGGTAGAAGGGAGGAGGGGGGACACTAAACGACTATGAACAAAAACCAAATCTGCTCTTTTAGTGGCCGAAATACCGTCAAAATCCCTAGAAACTTTGGCTTATCGAACTGCGAGGGAAGCAGCACAACTATCAAAAAAGTACATTTATAGATCTCAATCACAAACTGGCAGTAGTATTATACATATATATCTGATACTTCAACTGATAGAGTAATTAGAAGAAAACATTTTTTTGAAATTAACAATATTATCCTCAATTAATTGAGCATTTTTATCATTACCGTGACGGCACAAAAAATAAAATAATCGTATGTTCCTTATCACAATAATGCTGCAGCTCTTTCAAAAGATGAGATACACAATGTACGTAGGTCTGCTTCCTTCAAAGGAAAAAAGAAACAATTTCCTGGCCTATCTCTCACACACCGCACCGTGACGTCTCCGTAGACCCCTACAACACTACTAGCCGTGATGATGATTTTGAAAGTATGTAATTTAGAGGCTCTGCTGAAAGCCAACTACAATCCCTTTTTATCAATAGAATCAATGATAAATAAACAAAATTGTAAAAATCTATTGATGAATAATGTTATTTATGTCCGGGTTAAATCTTCCCCACAGGAAAAACTAAGCCCTTCCACACACTTTTCCACAAATGATCATCAAGTCAATCCACGCTATGCAATTGCACTATATAAGTATAATAAATACAAAATAATACAAGAATAACATGTCAACCTACCAGAGACCAAATGGGAAAATAATTCACCGACTCCAGATATTTTCATATCAGAGGGGAACTCCTAATTAGACCTATAAATCCTACTGATCCCTCAATATAAATATTTAAAAAAATCTTTCGTAATCCTACATGTATTTAAAATGACTGATTTTTGCATTTTTATATATAAATTCTTTGACAAATCTAATATGCCTAAATTTTGAATGAGAGAGCTGGAAAAATTATAGAGGTGTAAACATTTATGTATTATTACTATTATATAGTTACATTACTTTTGTTCTTAAACATGTAATGCTGCAGCTCTTTCTTACAAACTAAATAAAAACAGTCAAAAATGAGACAAACGATGAACGTATGTCTGCAAAATACCTATAATTCTTACTTACTTGGTACTTCAAGTAAATTCATTAATTTAAAGAGTTTATTCGAAAAGTGAATATTGATTGTGCATCGATGGTTTGCAAAATGTCATTCTCAAATTGTGACATTTTTTGACAGTTTCGTAAGAGTTTTTGTAATGGTTAAAAAATCTTTTCAGATGTTTTGTCTCGTGGTTGTAATAATCCAGAAAACTTCGCTAGAATGGAAAGAAGGTATTTTGAAAGTTTCTAAATTTTGTATGTATAATATATAGCAATACATCGACATCTTACATACATATAAGCAAGAAAATTTTAATTTTTATATATATAGGTTTTCACAATTTTCGTTTAATTGTTATCGTTTTTAATATTAGCGCGCTCCCTCTAACATTCGAATTGACATATCTTCCCTTCCTCTTTTTCTGCTCATACTACCGAGCCTTACAAGCAACAAACGATATATGTACTTATGTGCAAATAGGATAGAAACGGCACTATATTACTATGTATCACAGTTAATGCGTCGATAATCCAGTTAATAACTAAGAGGGAATAACCAGACAAAACCGGAAATATTTCATTTTTAAATCAAATTTTAGAAGAATTGACTATTTTCCACAAAAAATTATAAATTGATTGCGAAAGACTGTTATTTTATCTAGTACAGCTTTGTTTTAAATTTTCAGACAATATGTTTATTTTTAGTACAATCAGGTTTTACTGTAGGTCATTGGCAGATTTGATAATTTTTCAAACAAATTTTATATTATACAACACACATTTCAAATCATATAATCATGCCGTAAAATAAATCAATTATCTGGGAAAGTTATGTTTCAGAATTTTAATTTTATTTTAAATAAAATCATTTAAAAAAAGATCCGCACTTGTGTTTTGTGATGAAAATACTTCAGTTTGTCTATTTATTTACGGTTTTACAAACTAATATATTTAAGTTTTTTTTTACATTCTTATTTTGTTTAGAGAATTTTGAAAAATTATAAATACTTATGATAAAAAAATAATTACACAAAGTACATAATTTTAATAGTTTTATCATCACGCCTTTCAGCATTTTTTAATGTATGTAGGTACGAATTAAAGCAAATTTAGAATGAAATAAAATCGATATTGAGTTATTATTGAAAAAAGCTGGTACGGAGAATAATTAATCTTTCTCATTGGAACCGCACTGTACGATCGTAAGAACATCTTTCGACGAAATATGAATTCTCGGCCTCTGTCATGAGAATTTGTCTACGGGAAAACAAAAAAGCAACGACAATATAAAAAATTGTTGCACCAAAGCGTTGCAAGCAGATGATCGGTCTCAAATCAACCTCGCTCCAATTTGTATATCTTGTAAACCTGTACTTTTGTACTTGTACATTCTTTACTTTTCCTCATTTATTTTTTTTCTCCACAATCTAACAGTTGTCGGTGCACTGATTTAAGTAGCCCAATCGCTACATATCCATCGATTCTTTGACCATCCCTCAAAACCATAGCTCGCACCAATAAAACTACAAAACTAACAAAACCCTGTGAAGATCCCCTGCTCGATGGCCCAGTGGGAGTGTCACCCGTCGCGCAGAGGTCAAGGGGTCGGCTCCCGGCGGAGTCTTCGATAATTCTCCCGATTCTCCACAAATAATGGGGGAGCATTGCCAATGCCATTGGTAACGGATGCTTTGGAATTTGGTAGCCGCAAATTGTTAATGTAGGGGCAAATCGATATAGTTATACAATGGATTCTACTGTGGGCTGTGAGGAGAAGTGCCAACATCGTCAATTGTGACCATATCCATTGGTTTTATTTGGCAACGGTTTTGGGTTTTTTTTTTCAGATAGTTTTTATCTTGTATTTGTGTGAGTCTGTTGAATTTATTTTATTATTTTAGTCGTTTATGTAAATTATTTTTGAAAACAAAAAAGGATATGGAATTTCCTTGGAAACAAGTTGTTGGTGTTTTGCGTGAACACAATCTCGTTTTTAAGTAAAAAGAAGGAGTTTGACCATCTTTGAAGTAGTGTAAAAGATAATATCGTTTCGCTGTGACGATTGAAGGATCGCCGTGGAACTAATTAATTAATATTCCACCTAACAGTAGAGATACAGCGGTAAGTGATTGGTCATTCCTTTTTCCTTGCGTACCTTGTTTTTCCTTCATATATTATCACCCAATTCCTGCAAAAATACCATTTCGTCTCCTAGAGATACAGTCGTAAGTGATTGGTCATTCATTTTTCCTTGCATATCTACCTTGTTTTTCCAACTCGTATTATCATCCAATCCAGCAAACACCATTTAGTCTCGTAGATATACAGTGGTAAGTAATTCGTCATTCCTCTTTCCTTGCATACCTTGTTTTTCCAACACATATTATAACCCAATTCCAGTCAATACAACTTTGTCTCGGAGAGATACAGTGGTAAGTGATTGGTCAATCCTTTTTCCTTGTATGTCTTATTTTCCCAACACATATTATCACCCAATTCTAGCAAACACCTCTTCGTCTCGTGGAGATACAGTGGTAAGTGATTGGTCATTCCTTTTTCCTTGCATAACTTGTTTATCCTACACATAATATTGTCACCCAATACCAGCAAACCATTTACAGTCCATATTCAAGTTCATCTGGTGCTGTAATTCTTAAACAGTTGTGGATGCAACAACTATCAATCACTATTTAATTGATCAGTAGGTATCTTGACACGTACCTTTCTCAGTTAGCAGAGAAATTCCGTTTGCATGAGCTCTCATCATCATCTCAGGGTCCTGCGTGGGATAAAAAAGAAAGCTACTATCTGATGTAAATAAAAGAACTCATATTAAACTAAATTTACTTGTTATTATTGACAAGCAAAAACATAATCTACATAAATACCTTTGTAAACTCAAAAAAAAAATGTAGAGAGAGGGAGAGAGAGATAATTCAGTTATTTTAGTAGAATCCACTCCAAATGATCATTCGTAGCTTGCCATAGTTAAAATGGCGCACCTCTTCTAACCTCAGCGACAAGGGCTCCAGATAGCTGGAGAAGAGCCCCAGAGCTGCCGCTTCGCAAGCCCATGACACCGTGAAGCATCCAAGATTCCAGTCCATCCACAAAGGCCCGCTGATCACAATGCGTCCAATGGCCATCTTTGAGCATTGAAAGGATATAACCCGCAGTTCTAGATTGTTGATGTCATTTTAGAAGCGCCTGCAATCTTCATCAAAGTTGTCCTCGGTGATATTGGATTGTACGTGGCTGTAAACACGCCCGACCAAAACATCAATGTATCAAGCTGTGATCAGTAAATCCCAATGGCTATTTATCGGTGGGTTGTTTGCCGCGAAATTACGAGCGTCAAGCAATATTTCTTCACAGCACTAATTTGAAGGTGTAGTCGCATAATATTGCAAATTTACACAATCATTTACGAGTATAAAAACTCCTTACAAATCAAACTTCCGACCAGTCCATTGTTATGTCATCACGTCACCCTTACAACCGTTTCTGCTTTTCTTTTCAAAAACAATCGAGCAACCGTCCAGGCAATTTGAATTTGTTATCAATCGTTCCAACGGCACCCGAAATTAATAATACTCTTTCTGAGCAAGTACTGACTGAATAAGAACCATGAAAATAATTACGTTACAATCTACATGGTTGACACTGTAGAAAAATATATAATGAATATTTGAAAGTAATCTAATAGAAACAAATGTGAACGTTATAAATTATAACTTTTCTCTTGTTATAAAATCCGTGGTGCAAAGCGTGCAACCTTTACCCGCACGAAAAATATGTTCTGCAGTCATGATCTCAACCTTGTATTACGATTGTGAATGGTCAGATGCTACGTGTTTTCGATATTATTTTATGGAATGGAAGCGTGGACGTTTACTAAAGAAGTGATAAGGCGACTTAAGGCATTCGAGACGTGGATCTGCAGAAGAATATTCAACGTAAACCGGAAGGACAGAGTTACGAATGAAGATGTTATGGTTTGGATGAATAAAGAAAAGTATGCTATAAACACAATAAAAATCCGAACTTAAAAATCGAAACTTCACTATCTAGGACATGTGATGAGACATCCAGAGAAGTTCGAGATCTCGCATCTCATAATGCAGGGAAAGATTGTCGGAAGTCGGGGCCCTGGAAGAAAGAGAACCTCATTGCTGAAAAACCTGAGACAGTGGTTTGGCCAGTCTGACAGTGGTCTGGCCGGGCCGCAGTAAACAAAGTCCGCCTAGCCATCATAATAGCCACCGTCCGTTGAATGGACGGGGCACGAGAAGAAGAAGAAGAAGCAAAGCGTATGAATCGTGTACACGTAGGTACTCAAAATGTAAACTTCAAGCTGACAGCACGATTTTATAAGAAATTGCCTGGCGCTCGTGTTAATTTCCAAGCTCTGTCATTTTACGTGTCTAAAAGCTTGGCATCAGCTTAATACTACCATTCTGAGCGAGGCGTGAATAATTTTAAATGAAGTATTCTCAAATTTATCTAGGCAGGTCTAATTGTTCAGTTTTCGGAACAAATCATATAGTTCTATTAGAAATCGTTGTGTCTCCCTTGGTTCCATACCAACCTAGAATCAAGTCAACTCAACACCTCTTTGAAAAGACATCAAAAGCTTTGAAAAAAAATTACAATAGCCCATAGCCCATAACCATTTAACCATTGTTTTCGTCACTTTTAAAAAATTATGAAGAAAATTCTTTTCCTCGTACATTTTGTATGGAACGAATTCTCTGTCTTTTGAAAGAGCTGCAATATTGTGATAAGTACCTATAATATTGAATAGTGAGTGAATTCAAAAAATTCAAAAACGTCAAATGTCAATGCGCTGATTGTTTTGCTGTTCTTAAACATATAATACTGCCCCTCTTTCTTACACACTAAATGTCAACAGTCGAAAATGGGACAAACAGTGAACGTACGTCTGCACCCCTCCACATGAAAAATACAATAATTATAATAAATCTCCCTCACACGTATAAAGAAAATGAAACGCAATATCCGTAAGGAAGTGGAAAAGTAAGAAAATAACAAAAATTATAAATCTGTGCACAACGCCATCTCTGATACTGACAAAACAAAACACGGACAGTTGCGCATCATAATGGCTTCATTGTGTAATTTTTAACTTAAGAGAAAACCAGAAATATGTCATTTTCAAATCAGATTTTAGACGTATTGAATCTTTTCCACAAAAAATTATAAATGGATTTCGAAAGATTGTTCTTTTATCTAGCATTCGCATGTAATAAATTTTGAGAAAATTTTTTAATTTTTAGTATAATAAGGTTATTCCATAGGTCGTTGGCAGGTTTGTTAAATCTTCAAAAAAGATTTTGTATTATACCACACCCATTTCAAATAATATAATCGTGCAGTAAAATAAATCAATATATTATCTAGCAAACGCATGTTTTAGAATTTTAATTTTAGTTTCAATAAAATCATTAAAAAATATGTACGTTTCTTGACGAAAATAAGTCCATTTGTGTATTTATTTGCGCACTTACAAACTAATATATTTCAGATTTTTTTAACATTCTTATTAAATTTAGACATTATTGAAAAATGACAAACACTTATAATCAAAAAATAATTACAAAAAGTACATTATTTTAATAGTTTTATCATCACGCCTTTCAGCATTTTTGGATGAAGGTATAAATTAAAGCTAATTTGAATTGAAATAAATTCGATATTGAGTTAAAATATTTTAAATAAAAATTTTAAAAAGCTGGTACGGAGAATAATTAATCTTTCTCATTGTAACCGCCCTGCATGATCGTAAGAACAACTTTCGACGAAATGTGGATTTTCGTCCGCTGGCTGGTTAAACGCTCTTATAAACAAAAAAGTGAATTTAATTCAGCTAAGACACAACATTTATTGATTCTAAGGCGGTACGAAGTTCGCTTACTTTATAAACCACCAAAAATGGGCAACCAATCTAGATTATTTGATGGACAATAGATGGTTCTCTTTTCGGAAGAAACAAAACCATGGACGAAATTGCCAAAGAAAAATAATACAAACTGAAAACAAGGAGCGACACTACAAGCAACCGAATCTATTACATTTAGTTCTCCGGGTGTCAGGTCATGATATAAAGTAGGTGGAAATGTCAGCGATTTTCCTTGGGGGTCCCTCTTACAGTTTATAGTTTTCCCATAAACTTGCACCACTTTCCCTTCTTTGCTTTCTGTTTTTCTCTTATTCGTGTTTTTGTCCTCCATAACTAAAAATTAACTTCACTGGAAAATGATGTGAACTCAATCAAAATTCATCACATTCAAATGGTCATTATTTCAGATAGTATTGGTGTGATCCTTTTTTTCATCTTTATACATTACATTAGTATTTTGGAGATATTATGCCCGTCTCGCTATGAAATTCTGCGTTGAGAGCAAGCGCACTTTACATCAATCAGTTTGATTCTAAAAAAAAAGTAAGTCTACTTACTAGACGTGGGCAAAATTGAATGAATGAATTAAATGAATAAATTCAATTTTGTAACACACTCGATCTGATTCTCATTTTCAAAAGGAATTATATCAATATTCCTTACCCTTGGCCTTGCATCTTACGATTTTTTAATAGCACCATATTTATTTTTATTTCGATTAATTTATTTTACTGTTAAATATTTCATGTTATATTGAGGTAAGAAAATAATAATGTACTCTACTAAATATTGTAGTGTTTCGTAGGAATTAAATTAAATATTATTCTGGATATTTGTTGCGCGGATAGGTACACCTACTACAGGCGATGCGCGCCGCGAAATTGCCTATCACGTGTACTGTGTAGTATCCCGCGCAGTAAATCTTATACCTACAAAAACCCCGTAGGCCAGAGTTCCCGTCCCAATCCAAGTGACAAAACCGCCAAGCGAGTCAAATAATTAATTAATAATAATAAGTCACGGAGGAATGAGGAATCGTTCCTACAAGTCTGCGCGGACTTTAGCGCTCAATCCGCAACCCCAATCTCTGTTTCACTTATTCAAGGAATCAAAACATTTATTTCTTATTATTTTTAATTGTAAAACTAACGTTTAAGAAAAAATATAATAAGCAGTAATTGTTGAATGAAACACTAGCATATATTGAATCATTTGGCGGGTACGAGATAAGCCGCCATAGCTCAGTGGTCAGAGCAATTGACCGGCAATCGAGAGGACACGGGTTCAAGTCCCGTTGGCGTCATGTATCTTTTCTCGGAAGATTTTTCAATGTGGATGAGTGTTTCAGGCTGATAATTATTGCTTATAATAATTATTTATTTCTTATTCATTTGTGACGTTGTAGTCCCACGGGTCCCCCCGGGTCACACGTGTCGAGTCTATCCAGCCAGTCCGCGGAATGCAAGTTATTCAAGTCACAGCAAGACAAAAGACACTTTATTAGTCAGAAGTTCCTAATTCATTTCTTGATGCCCGCAGAAAATCGGTTCGTCGTTGGTAACGTTAAATTTAAATTTAACGTTGGTAACGTTCGTCGTTCGTCGTTCGCGCGGCCAAGCCGTCATCTTACGGCGAAACTTCCCACTTCGGACCCTAAATGTTAATAAAAAGACTAAAAAGCGAAAGTTAATGTTACATTTTTTCTCCCTCACACGTGCGTAAATTATGCAATGCGTGTAGAAACAAAACGATGTTTATTTATATTATTGTTTTTTTATGGTATCTGTTTACCTAGCCGTAAACAAAACATCAGTCGGGGTTAGTATATTATATTTATGCATCAGTCGCTGTCGAACCGTGATACTGATAAATGATAATCGATTTTATTTTTGTAATAAATTATATGACGCGTGTCGCCCAGACTTTTAATTAGTTTTTATTCGCCGCTTGGTTTTAACTTCACCATTGAGGTAGGTGCATTTAAAAATATATATTTGAGTGATCCAGGTGTATAATAGTATGTTTTTTTTTGTGAATACCGCACAAGTCCCAACTGCTCCCGTCTGGAGCTAATGAAACTATGGCAACCACAATTGGGATATTTTGCGAGGTTGAAGGTATGGGAAGTTTAGATCACGTGAAGTGGAACGATTTTAAGTTTAATAAATAAATAAAAAATAGTAAAACTTTAGGAGTTAACCACAAAAACTGTTCAATTTTAAGATTTAATTGCTAGCTTAGATATTATTTTGCCTTTTTGGCAAAATAATATCTAAGTACGCATTGAAATATTTCGTTAACCCCGTCGCGAGTCGTTTTTAGTACCTACAATTTTTCAGAACAACATAATTCACCCTAAGAAGAGTGCTTTGCGAAGTGAAAACTTCCTTAGCACCGTTGTGATTTGAAACTCGATGAAACGAAAAATAATGACACTAAAAATTGGCAAACAGATGCATCAAAAGGATGTAGTCTGCGAGAGAATGAGATAGTATTATCGGTCTCCTCTTTTTGCGGTTCTTCGTAGCCTTTCGGTCTCCTCTTTGTGCGGTGCTTCGTAGCCTCCCCACTCACGTCTACTTTAGTTTTCTGAAGTGAAAACTGCGCATTAGATAATATATCTATGTATACATACATATAAACGAAAGTTTTTTTTTTTTTTGGAATTAATTGAACTAAAGGATTGAATAAAAGGAATCAATTCAAAAAGCCGAGGGAATCAGACTGAATCGATTCTCTCCTGGGAATGAATCTGCCCATGTCTACTACTTACCATCAAAATAAAAGTAGTTTTTTTTGACAAACTCTTATTATGATCACTTTTGAAGGTTATATCTATCAATTTAAATTTAAACTCAACTCATCATTAAGGCATAAATTTAACATCCAAATCCCTCTGTTTTCAACACAACAAATGCACAATAATTATATTTACAAAGGCATAAAACATTTTAATAGTCTTCCCGAAGAAATTAAAAAAATTACAGATTTCGTATCATTCAAGAAAAAAGTAAAATTAATCTTTAAAAAAAAAATAACAACCATAACATCACCAATCAAAATGTTATAACTTCAATTCATGTCAAATCAAAATTAACATCACAACATAGTTTATATTTATTGTATACACTGAGCAAAATGTATGTTATAAAAAGGAAATAATAATAGTTTATATATTAAATTTATATATAGTTTATATTTACTGTATACTGTAAGTAGAATGTATGTCATAAAAATGAAATAGTGTAAAATAACTCCTATGCCAAGCTCAAGAGCTAGTACTCTTCATTGGCGTAGAAATTCATTAAACCATGTAAAACCATGTTCTTTTCATTCAATAAAAAAAAAAAAAAAAAAAAAATGTAATATATCATTGAAGAAGAAGGTAACACTAATAAATCTTAACTGAAATATGAAAAAGAACAAGACACAGAAACATAAAAGGTGGCGGTCGCAACTGGGACTCGAACTCAGGGAATCTTATTTTTAAGTAATTTTTTTCGATCTCATATTTGAATTATTATAAGCAATAATTATCAGCCTGAAACACTCATCTACATTGAAAAATCTTCCGAGAAAAGATACTTGCCGCCAACGGGACATGAACCCGTGTCCGTCTGATTGTCGGTCAGCTGCTCTTGACCACTGAGCTACGGCGGCTTATCTAATACCCGCCAAATAATTCAATATATACTAGTGTTTCATTCAACAATTACTGCTTATTATATTTTTTCCACCTGAAAACAACCAACTTTATTTTTGCGAGAGAGACATTGTTAGTGTTAAATCCCTCGCTAGGTGGCGTCGAGACAAATTATGTCTGCATTTATTGGGGAAATACTTAAACTTGTCAAATATTAATTATTATTTTTGTCCCGTTGGCGGCAAGTATCTTTTCTCGGAGGATTTTTCAATGTAGATGAGTGTTTCAGGCTGACAATTATTGCTTATAATAATTGTTACCCTTTGTGCTATGCATAAAAATCTTGTCTAAACTTTAGTTTATTAATTAAAAAATAATAATTCATATTTGAAATTCCAAATTAGCAATATTGGCTTCGACTAATTTTTCCCACATTTTAGGCTATCCTTTTTAAATGGTCACAAAGTTCTAAAGCATTGGTTTGTAACCCAGATACATACCCGATTTTATTTATACGGGACACCTAAAAAGATAATAATCAAAAATAAGGGAAAAAATAGTCGAAGAAAGTATTGTTAATTTTGAATTTTAAATAAGAGATCGACAAAAATGACTTAAAAATCAGAGGTCCCAATTGACGAGTTGGTTAAGGCCTTTGTCCCGGTAAGACGAGAGTTCCTAGGTTCGAGTCCCAGTTGCGACCATCACCTTTTTTTATTTTTTCTGCGTCTTGTTCTTTTTGACATTTTCAATCAAAATTTAATTTTCGAATAAACTCTTATTAATTGAATTTTATTAATGAATTTCATTGAAGTACTCACTTATGGTACCTACTAACCAAAATTGAATACTTTGAATCTAATCAAAAATTATGTCAGGTACCAAATTTGATTGATTGTTCTTAAAATATACAAAAATTAATGTTTTAATATATGATAAACAAAAATTTTAACAAAACCAAAAAACGACTTAAAAAAATGTACTAAAAAGTAAAAAAATAATTTCGTATTCTTCTACAACTTCATAATCAACTTACTTTTTCTACTCATCAATATGTAGGTACGATTGTTATTTTTGGAGTCGGTATCCGCCAAGGTAGGTTTGTAACTACATACATAGTTATAGGTGAGATGTGCTTGCATCGCACGCGCGACTTGACGAGGCGAGAGCGGGCCGCGGCGGGAGGGGAGCTGTCAAGTGAACTCGTCGAGCTGGGTACGTTGGCTGACACCGACTCCAAAAATAACAATCGTACCTGTGATGAGTAGAAAAAGTAAGTTGATTATTAAGTTGTAGAAGAATACGAAATTATTTTTTTACTTTTTAGTACATTTTTTTAAGTAGTTTTTTGGTTTTGTTAAAATTTTTGTTTATTTTTTTTATTTTTAGTGAATCTGAAGTATACTAACTAATTCGATTAGGATTCGGCCGAGTGTCGTTAATTTGCTCTTAAGAATTGGATAGTTCCGTTATTTTGTCATGGATCCCATAATCAAAACCTAACCAAACTCTCATCAAACTACCCTTGAAGTACATCCTTTCCTATTAAAAAAGAATCATCGAAATCGGTTGGCGTGATATTGAGTTATTCGTCCATTTGTCGCTCACATACTTGATGCAAATTTAAGACTTATATGATTTTCTCATGGATGCCATTAAAATGGGACCACACGGGGAAGCACCAGTTTTCAAATAAAAAAAGAATCATCAATATCGGTTCACCCAGTCAAAAGTTCTGAGGTAACAAACATTAAAAAAAAAAAAAATAATAAAATAAAAAAAAGTACAGTCGAATTGAGAACCTCCTCCTTTTCGAAGTCGTTTAAAAAGTGAAAATTTGTAAAAAATAATTGCAATAGATTACCCGCGAGCTTTTGAAAATCTGAATGTACAGGGACAGAATCTTGGACAGAATATATTGAACGCGGGAGAGGGGAGGGGATCGCAGGAGGGGGGTGCCTGGGAGAGGGGTGAGGGAGGGCGGGGAAGGGGGGCATGGGAGGGGAAGGGCAGGCGGATGGATCTCTCTTGGCTGGTGATCCAAGACTTGATGTTCAATTTATATTTAGAGCAATTTGTGTTCTGTCTAATGGCCAAAATTGTATGGCTTTGTTGCAAAGTATCGAATAATTCTTTGGCCAAACATTATTTTAAATGCCGTGCTGGTTGGATAGCAAACTGGTGTCGCCAATTTACATAAGACATTTCGTTTCGACTCCTTGGCCCCAGACTGGCCAATGAAATTGTCTATCTGCCCAAGAAAGAATATACCTAGATTTTTTTTATTATTATTTTTAATTGTTTTTGTATACATATATAACGGTAATATATACACTTTTTTATAGGTAATATTGCTGTTTCATCAGCAAATGAGACAGTTTTTGATTAAGAGGAATTTTAAAATTATCGTTGACATGAATGATAAATAAAACAGGTCCCGGTACAGTTCCATGTGGGATACCAAAATTTTGGAATTGCTCTATTTTAAATAAATAATTTTTGCCCCCAGGTTAAAGTAGTATTTATTACACTAATTTTCGTTGGTTCGGAGATGAGTTTGAATGTCATATCAAATGCTTTTATTAGGTCGACAAGTATTCCAAAGCATTTTTTTATCGTTTAAGAATTTATACATTTCGGATGTTAAATCTACGATAGCATCTCGAGTGTTCAAATATTCTCTAAACCCATATTGACGTGAATTTAACATATTATTTTATTTATAAATTTGAATCACTGACCTTTTATATTTTTTTATAATATTTATGCAATGTTTGAAGTGGTGAGAGAAATTTTTCTGCAATTAATGCTCAAATTGGGGTCAGCAGATTTAAATATGAGAGATATAATAGTTATTTGTAATTTAAGGAAAAGTTGGCATTTTCGAAACTGGTAAGTATTTAAGATGTGTGCCAGTGGCTTACAAAGTGAATCAGATATTTTAGTATTTTCACAGATATATTGTCATAACCAGTAAAAGAAATACCTTTTAATTCACTAATAGGTAGTTTGCCTAATTTCATCAGTGCTAGAACGTTGAAATTGTGTTAAGGTGTTACAAGAATTGGAAGGTGATAAATAATATAAAATCATAAAGGCGATCCAATAGTCCAGGAAAAAATCGAAATCGGAATTCACGCCCCTTTATGGGAGGAGTTTAAAAATACTTGAGAAAAAGCTTTTGGAAAGGTTGGAAAAGGTATTTGACAATTTTTTTTACAGGTTGATTTCGTAAAGGCCTGTAAAAACGTTAATTCCTTTTTTGCGCATTGTTTATTGTAATGAAACGGAAATTTAAAATTGATTTCACAAAACCAACGTCTGTTCCCCGCTCCGGCCGGGGGGGGGACTGACAGAAAATGGGTGTGGCTAGTCAGAAGTTCTTCGGTAGACGGTATAAGGAGCACTTTAAAAATCCAAATTCGTCGACTGCCGTATTGTCGCCGTGATGTCAAAAATAACAACGCGAAAATGCATGCTTATTATATTTTATTTTGTGAAGTTCGGGCGTAAATTTCAATTTTTTTGCGATTATTATAAAAGAAACTGAATTTGCTACTTTAAACAATAAAACCATATCCGAAAAGGGGTTTATAAGTAGAAGAGTTTGCACTTGAAAGTGATTTTTTATAGACTTAATACTTTATTTTTTTCTAGGCTTATTAAAAGACATTAAAAAAATTACCGATATTTTTAAGTATCAAGATAAGTTCTACACGCAGTATTTATCTGAAGCATATATGATACTTCTAAGCGATAAAATTTTCAAAACAAAAACATATGATTTTGCATTATTTAGTACGGCTTCAACCTTCAACTTAACATCGATGTTTATAGCTTTAAGTGCAAATTTTATATTTTTTAGGTCTTAACTAGCCGAGGAATCAAACACGGGACACCTGGGTGGGACCCAAACGCGATGCCAACTCAGCCACCGATAATGTAATAACGGAAATATTTTATGTATCTGTCTCAATTTAAAAAAGTAAGTGTTATCAGACCCCGTTGACAAACTTATATCAACCAGTTTAACAGGGTTTAACACAAAGATATTGAAATATAAGTAGATGTGCTACCTATCTGCTGTTTTTACTAGGTGGGTCTGCGCTTCCGGGTGTCGCCGATATTGTTTACCAATTAACAAATAAACTAAAAGAACAAATAATTAACGAATAAACCAAACGAACGTTAAACTAAATTAACGAATTCTTTCCTTATTCAAAATATATTGTTAACCAATATTAATGCACATTTTCAAAAAATCAACGAAATGAACAAATTCTTTTTGTATGAAAACTACGCTAATTAGCGCGTAGTCCGGCTACAGTTGCGCGGACACCATAGCATATCTCTTCTGTATTTGAATATCTTTGGTTTAACATAAAAAAATGTAAATAAATAATAGAGGAATTATTTATTAATTATTATTTAAAAAAAACTTGACAAAAACCAAAAAAACTTGAAAAACAATAAACTTTTTTTTAAAAACACGCAGATTTGTACATAATTAAAGAAATAAAATTTGAATGTCACTGAACTCATTTGAATATTACCGAATATTCACTTCATCTTCTGCGAAAATCATAGAGCAGAAAGATGGTTAAGTATCGGATATTCTCGCTCCATTAGACTTTGATGGTTTGTTTATGGTAATACGCAATAATGTGTCTATGGATGGCAGGACTTGGATGTTGAATTTATGACGAAAGTGGTAGAAAGAGACGGGAGTGGAGGAATTATTTATGATGGAAAATATTTTGTTGGGATTTAGTTTACACAAAAACGGTGGCCCGACAGTTGATCCCTGTTGGTTGATCAGTTGGCCCCCGAAATTATATATTTTTTAGGATTGTTTACCAATTTCAAACCTAAAATCGACGTAAAAATACCTTGCATAATAAATTGGTATATTTTATTTATTTATTTATAAACAGAAACAGTAGATACCTTCATTAGATACATTGGTGAAAAAAATTTACAATTTATAAGTATATTTCATGGTGGGTACCTATTATATGTTTCATTGTAGTGTCTTATTTATGGTATATATTTATGTAATCACCGGGTGATGTGTGTAGTGTGTATGTGAGTGTGTGGGTATGTGTGTATGTATGTATGCTCATTGAACAATTTATATTATTGACATGATTCTCTTTTTAAATTTGGGCAGTGAATCGGAGAATATGTCGTTGTTAGAATTTAGTCCAATATTATTGAACATACGAAGAGCACGATTGATTGGTGAATTAATTGCTGCATTTGTCTTGTAATTAAGCGTCTGGAATAGTTCTGTATGGCGTGTACGTCTTAATGGTATGTTAAAATTAACTAGGGAAAGAAGTTCGGTACAGTCAATGTTATTATTTAAAATTTTGTGTATAAATGTGAAATCAGCTATTGCGCGCCTTTATTGCAAGGTTTAAAATGTGCATTCAAAGTTATTGTTGAATTTGAAGGTAAGATACTTCAAAAATTTGTTTTGAATATGTTCTATGCTATCTACGTATACTTTGTACTGCGGGTTCCAAATTGGCGAGGCATATTCCACTGTACTTCTGACTAATACAAAATATAACATTACTATTATACGCGGGTTACTGAAAACTTTACTTACACTCTACTTACTCTTACGAAGAACAAAATCAAGGGTTTTATATGAGCTGTGAACGGTTGAGTCGATGTGCTTATTAAATATAAGTTTGCTATCAAGGTAAACACCAAGATCTTTACTTTCCGTTTTAGAGATGACAGGTTCATTGTTGAGTGAACAAGAGTACGTAATAACATGTTTATTTCTGGTGAATGTCATAGTATGACATTTGGAAATATTGATATTCAAACAGTTAACTTTGCAATACTTGTATATGGATATCAAGCGAATTTATTACTTTCTCGATTTTATGGACTTATATTTTGTATTGATATTACCGTATTATCCCTAAACCGATACACAGGGTGACAAGGGATGTACTTGACGGTGACCCGACAGTTGGTCCCCCGACAGTTGGTCCCCCGTTGGTCCCCCGACAGTTGACCCCCCGAAATGATATTTATAACAATAATTTTTTGTGCATTATTTACCAATTTCAAACGTAAAATCGGTTTCAAAAAAAGTTTTATTAATAAGTTGGTATGAATATCAAACGAATTCTTATACAGTGTCGATTTTTATACGCTGGTGTACACGTATATCTATAATATAAAAATGAATCGCTGAATGTGTTGCTAAGCGCATAACTTTCGAACGACTGCACCAAATTGGATAATTTTTTTTGTGTGTTCGTTATTGTCAAGACAAGGTTTTTATAAAACTTCTCACCGGAAGTTACCTGGCATTATGAAATTTGCATTAAAAAAATTGCTATTGGTGGCACGCGAGGTTTGAAAACTGAATGCATGGAAAGCGGGAATGGGAAAGGACACTCAGGGAGAAACAATTTCTTTATTAAATGGCATAGCAACGCATGCCGGGAACCAGTTAGTTAAGTATATAGACAGGTAGTTTTATCCTTGATGTATTTGAATAAAAATATGTTTATACTTTTTTTATTCTGCGGTACATCCTCTTTGCACACCCCTGTGGGGTCACTTAGTTATATTTTGTGTAAGTAGATTTACCGTATTTTCCCTAATTCAACTGTCAACGGGTCAACAGTGATGGGACCGTACTTGACTTACTTTAACCAGTGATTCCTGACATTATTTGGAGTAAAAAATATAAATGAAATTTGATCTCCGGTGATGTTTTTTTTTTTAATTAAAAACATTAAAAAAATCACTATGAATTGGACAGTTACTGAGTGACCAGTGATGACGACTTGCGGAAGAATTTTTTTTTGTTTGATTATTAAGAGAAATAGAGACCAAAATTTCAAAAACATTTTTAATCCAAGAAATCTCAGGAATCACTGGTTAAAGTAAGTCAAGCACGCCCCCTTAAGGCTCTGCAACCGGGCCCGAAAAGAAGAAGATGGAGAGATACGGTATTACGAATGTTAGAGGAGAGCGCTAACATTTACAGCGACAAAATCGATTTGAAAATTGCGAAAATGTTTAATAAAACACGACTCGTTTAAAATAGAGCAAAAATCTCGCGGGCATTATCATAAACAGCATTTAAAGAAATACTGTGAATTTTTTCATAGATATAACTTGTAAAATAACTGAAACAAACGTGTTTATAATAATTTTTGGAGCATACTTTGCGATTTTTTTCTGTCGAGGGAATTTTATATAATTTGCGTTTCGGCGTGGGCAAAGTCTAGATATTATCCTACCGTGTTTAGGGGAAATATGTAATAAATCGGTACAAATCCGGGCTGCGGGCCCTTAATACCCTGTATTTATAAGAATATCGTGGGGTCAACTGTCGGGGGATGAACATTCAAGGATTCCACATAAATGCAGACCATTTTTCTACATTTCAGGACTAGAAAAGTAGCTTTGTCGTGATTCATTTTGGTTTATTGTGCCTTGTTGCTCTTTCTCCTGAATTTAGCCGACAGGGCAGCGTTACAGTGTCATTATTAGAGCAGATGTGATATCCATAAACATGATTCATTAAAAACTATATTATTATAATCATCAGCTCTATCCTCTCTTACAAACAGATTTAAAACAATCACTTTTTTAACATTGAAGAAAATTACAATAAAGATGGCGATCTTAAAAATGCGAAATTTTTTTTTTTTTTACAGTGAATACCGCACAAGAGTCTCAACTGCTCCCGTCTGGAGCCAGTGAGACTATGGCATCCCCAATTGGGGTATGTTGTGAGGCTGAAGGTAGTGGGGAGGGGAAGGAGGTGGGGAAGAGGAAGGTTGGGAAGTACCTGGCTATTCAGATCTGGTCACTAAACACGGCTAAAGCCATTTTCAAGCAACGTTTCAATGCTGAATGGTGGTCTTACACCAGGGCGATACTAATAGTATCTTCCACTCTGGAGCATGCCGCAAATATACTATATATTATTTTAAATGAATTAATTGTGAAATAACACAAATTAATCAAATAAAATTTATTTGCGCATGCCGGGTTCGAACCCGCGACCTCCGGAATGTGAGTCAAGAGTCTTAGCCACTGGACTACGGACGTCGTGAAATGAATTGAAGTTATTACTAATTCAATAAGGTACCTAATTCTTAAATTATCATGTCACTATTGTAAATTATCGTGTTGTTGATGTAAATCCTTTACAGTTACTTCCCATAAAATTTACTGTAATGTGTTCACTTTAGTTGTAGGTAGATATAATATATAAATATTGCTGTTGTATAGTGAGGATAAAATTTTCAATACATTTGTTTTGAAATTTATTAAGCAGGTTATTAGTTACTTTTAAATTGTCATTTATTTGTGTTCTTAAATATTCCTTTATTTTTTATTTAATATTTATAATGGTTTATATGTTAGCCCACGGGTACAGGCCCTTAGTTTATCATTATAATTTGTAAATATGTTAGCCCACGGGTACAGGCCCTTAGTTTATCATTATAATTTGTAAATATGTTAGCCCACGGGTACAGGCCCTTAGTTTATCATAATAATTTGTAAATATGTTAGCCCACGGGTACAGGCCCTTAGTTTATCATTATAATTTGTAAATATGTTAGCCCACGGGTACAGGCCCTTAGTTTATCATTATAATTTGTAAATATGTTAGCCCACGGGTACAGGCCCTTAGTTTATCATTATAATTTGTAAATATGTTAGCCCACGGGTACAGGCCCTTAGTTTATCATTATAATTTGTAAATATGTTAGCCCACGGGTACAGGCCCTTAGTTTATCATTATAATTTGTAAATATGTTAGCCCACGGGTACAGGCCCTTAGTTTATCATTATAATTTGTAAATATGTTAGCCCACGGGTAAAGGCCCTTAGTTTATCATTATAATTTGTAAATATGTTAGCCCACGGGTACAGGCCCTTAGTTTATCATTATAATTTGTAATTAGTTTATCATTATAATTTGAAGTTATGTGAAAATTTGTTATTAGATTTTATTTGTATTATTAAGTTTATTGTAAATAATCTGTTGATTTTCCTAAATCAATAAATAAATAATGTAGGAACCGTAGTAAAAAGGAAGAAAGTGCGTGGAGAGATAAAATAGTTTTAAAATAATTTACTAAACTAAATAAATTAGTTACGTATGTTAGCAAGAAATTATGAAAATTTGGCGCCTGCATTTCACAAAAATGCTACTAAAACAAACACAATACCTAACAGAGAGGATTGGACGCAATCAAAAGCTGTCTTGACACGCATTTCTTGCGTTTTTTCTGTTCTAAGACCTCTTCGTTACCCTTGTTAAATATTAGGTCCTTACGTATGAAATTGGCGTTTTCCCGTACTGGCAACTTTGATCTCAAATGTCTTCTCTTTGGTTAGGAATTCCAAATTCAAATTTATACAATTATTTACTCATGTATTTGTGTTTCGAAATTTATAATTCATTTGTTTTTTCCTTAATTGTTATTTTTCTTTGCGTCACTTAGTTTACAAAATGGAAAACTTGAAATGTCGCGTTATTTACGAGTACGAGTTCCAACCGTGGCACCAGTGCTGCAAAAATGGATCGAAGGATTAATGATGTGTATGGCGACGGTGCCGCAAAAGAAAACACAAGGCGTTTTTGGTTCCAACGTTTTCGTTCTGTAAATTTCGACCTGCAGAACAAGCCCCATGGACGGCCGGAGACCAAAGTTGATAATGAAGAATTGAAGGCTATTGTGGAAGCGGATCCATCGTAAACCACGTCCGAGTTAGCTGCAGGCTGCGGTATTAGTGATAAAACTGTTTTAATCCACTTGAAGCAAATTGGGAAGGTAAAAAAGCTTGAAAGGTGGGTACCTCCCGAATTGAGTGAAGCAAATCAACAAACGCACGTTAGAACGCTAGACCACACACTGCATAACAGACGGCTACCAAATTAGAGGAGCTTCAATTGGAATGTCTAAGACATCCACCGTACTCTCCGGACCTTGACCCAACAGATTACCATTTTTTTCGAAATTTGGATAACTTCTTGCAAGGGAAAAAATTCAACTTCGATGGGGCAGTCCAAACCGCCTTCAAAGATTTTATTGATTCCCGTCCGAATGGTTTTTTTAGTAAAGGGATCGATGAACTACCTATGAGATGGCAAAAGTGCATAGATAGCAATGGTACGTACTTTGATTAAATAAATATATTATATTTAAAAAAATCGACTTTATGTTTCTCCCATACAAAACGCCAATTTCATATGTAAGGACCTAATATTTGGTTAAATTTGATCGTACTGTCTTCCTTAGGTATCCCCGACTACTGCCCCATCAGGGGATTCACATAACATTTCTCACATCATTTTACACGACTGCATTAATGAGTAATTAAGTAGGTACTATATTACTTACTCATCCATTCATTGAAATCCTTGCATTAATCCATTTACCAATGTTTTTATTGGCCTTCACGGCACTTCCCTTGTCTCGCAAACCAAATTCCAACCATCTACAAATTCCAAAAGATTTATTTCCTGCTTATTGAGAATGAGAATTGGTCCCTGCTCTATTGCAGCTCATTTGTTTAAAATTCGAGTCCTCGATAGTCCACTCTGCCAGTGCGGTGTGGAAGAGGAGACTCTTGACCATGTCTTCTTCAATTGTAAAAATCATTCTTCCTTCAAAAGCATATATCGTTTGCTTATTAAAATCAGCCACCATTCTCCCCTCAGTATTCAGTATTTGCTGTCTCTCAACAATTCTCGGATTTTTTTAGTTCTATATAAGTTCATAGACTTGAATGTCTTCAATATTTGATTTGTCCTATCCCCTCAAAATTATAACTATCTTTCTTAACTTTATCGGCATAAAGCACTCTCTTTAGGGTGAATTGCTGTTTCTAAGAAACAAAAAACATCTACAACAAACCCTCAACCACTTGCAGCGATGATTCATAATTATTCAAATTAGATAATAGGACGGCTTGTTTCACAAAATTCGAACAATTCATTGAATTTCAAAGTTAATATTCAAGTTTTGTGGTAGTTTTGTGAAAAAACTGCTCAATTATTATCAATTCGATATCAATTTGGGAGGTCGAAATGGATGCCGCCCCGTTATTGGATAATCAACACCTCTGCCATAGATCACCCCAAGTGGTTCGCTACGTCTGTTAATTTAGCAAGGGTGCCCGGGTTCATAGTTTTTGCGGCGGATGTGTCTGCCCACCTGCTAAGGCGGCTGGTCAAGGGAGATCTTTTGAATTTTCCAGTCAGAATCTCTCAATCCTTCGCCTTGCACCGCTGTTGGAGGGATGGTTTCATACGTCCGTCACTCTTAGACACACTGACCCCCCGATTCTCACCCATCGCTCATACCTATATTCTTCCCAGAACTTCCTCTCATTTCTTTTCTTTAAAAAACCCTCTACACAGTATTCCCAAAGAAGTCATAGGCCCTGAGGAAAATTATTATCCCGGAGTGTGGAGCTAATGTAAAAAAGGACGGGGTGTTTCAGAGAATTAGAACAATTCACAAAATTTCAAAATTAATTTCTGTTGTTATTTCAGTTTTGTGAAGAAACTGTTGAATAATTATATAATAACAGAACTTGAAAATTAACTTTATTACTATTACCTAAATTAATTTAACGGTAAGTAACAGAACCTATAACATATTTATTCTTGATTAGTTCAAATATCTATACAAAACGGCTACTGAATAATCTAAGTACCTACTTAAGTATTCAGTGTGAACAACAAACCTTGAATTTTTTTTAATGTGTACTAAGCGCTATTAATAATTTGGTAGGTATTTCTAAACATCGCTGGTTAATGCAATCAGCAATAGGTAACTAGAAATGCATTGTAAATCACTGTAGGTATGATAATTACACCACTTTATCTGTATATTCTCAAAATAAATATTTACAATTTGAGTGTAACAAACCTTGTCCAGATTTTCCGTTAGTAAGGTCCTGCGCCTCGGTGGCGCTGCAACAGCTCATGCTGACGTCACTTCCGCTTTCAGAGTCTCTGTCACTTCCGCACACACTTCCGTCTTCCCTATCTCCCACGTCGAGAAACATCCTTGAAGATTCCCCGTCCGTCCCCGCATCCTCCTCAAAATCCTCGCCCCTCTCTCTAACAGTAGTCTCATCATCGAACCTTGAGGTAACCCGATCTTCGTGCAAATTTGGATCATCGTTCAAAGCATTGCTATCACATAATCTTTCAGAACCTTTATTATCCATGTTTAGATTATTAGCTTGATGGTGTTGCAGACCACCTAATAGTCCTTGTAAAGGGTGGAACCACGAGTTCGCGTATAGATT
The DNA here is from genome assembly GCA_917880885.1 of Limnephilus marmoratus. Lineage (NCBI taxonomy): Eukaryota > Metazoa > Arthropoda > Insecta > Trichoptera > Limnephilidae > Limnephilus > Limnephilus marmoratus. The sequence goes on along the minus strand of OU862932.1, from coordinate 1,887,877 downwards.
TAAAGGGAAATTGATTGATGGAACGTTTTGGTGGTGTTGCTGAAACAGTTGTTGACTGATTGGATTCAGATACTGCTGCATTTTAACTAGTTCTTTTATCCTTGCAATTTCTTGTTCTTCGTCTATTGGTAGTTGTTCTTGTAGCCTCTGTTGCTGCTGTTGTTCTTCGATAGTTTGTGAATTACTTCTGATATTTGCTGGTTGATGTCTTCTGTTTATAGGTTTATTGTCTTGGTTTCCTATGATAGATTCTATTGAGAACGGTTTTGGGACCCTGATGGCACTCGGCGATGTCTTTTTCAAGTCTTTTATAGGCACTGTAGTTGTGTAGGGGAGGTTTAGAATGGGCGAAGCCATTTTTTTATGAGCTGGAGAAGTTCTGTGAGGAGAAAGGCACTGTTTCTCGTTGTCTTCTAAATCCGATAACTCTTCTCGATTGTTTTCTTTTTGGTCTTTCGTTGCATCCATTTTCACGTCTAAGTGTATTGTCTCATTATAATAAATAACTGCATCTTTATAATTTCAACGGTTATATAGTTTGTTATCTGCCGACTTTAAATTAGGGTATTCTTTATTCTTTTAAGTATTTTATATTGGTTTATGATTATTTTGAACCACTTTTGAACTATTGATATCAAAATCAAATTTGAATTATGTGGGTAGTGAGCCTAGAACTAGATAAGTACTATTTATCACTATTATTATATTTTATTACAGTCGATCCAAAATTTAATGAATCCGACAGTTTTCCGATTTACGCGTTAGGTATTTAAAATAGCCTTCTTTTTTTAATTTATAAGTAGGTATTATTTAGTTTAAAAAATATATTTATACAAACGCTGCTATTTTTAAATCATAGTTGATACTTTTCATAGCTTTAACAATTTATTTATTATGCCACATAAAACATTGAGTAATTATGTTTAACTGTAGAAAATCTTCACTGATTCCAGTTTATTCTTAATATTTACCAAATTAATGTTGTTTAATTATTTAAATTATTATTACTCACACATACTTATAGATTATGGACACATTTTTTAATAAAATAAGCAAACATTTCTATTTATATCAACAGTGCAATCTTCTTTCAAGTTCTCGTATCACATCACTGTTAAATTTAAACTCTCAACAACCGTTTAAACAATGATTTTTTTTTTCAAATCAATACGCAAATTGTGTAAAAAAGTACTTTTTTAATTAAATTTAGAAATATTTTCCGCGACAAACGAATGAACGGTTGGTTTCTATGGTTAATTCGTAAAGCGCGCGCACTGTCTCGTGCAACTGTCAAACACACACTGAGCCAACGAGTGGCTATATTTCTATACGGGACGGGCACCGAGTAGCTACATATAATGTTACTCTCTTCAGTACTAGAGGATAGGCTGTTATGTGTGTTAGTTTGTACCGAGTGTGGGTAGGTACGAATATGGCGCGGTCCCCCTTTGAAATAATTATCGATGATGACTGAAATTAGGCGGGTTTAATGATTTGATCGATTGGTTTGATTGATATTGTTTGTTGTGACTTATGACATTTTATGATGCATGGATTTTTTTAAATGTTGTTTGTTGTAATATTGAGTATCTACCTCATACAAGATACACTATAAATGTTCCATTTGAAATCGTAAAATGTCCCACCCCCCCCCCACAGGCTCTTGTGTTTGGTGCAGGAATTCATGCTCAATTACCTATATGAAATCGGAGGCGTCTACTAATATCTACAGGAATTCCAAAAACTGAAAAAATCGAACTAATATCTATGGGAATCAAAGTGTTGACGAATATCTACAGTACTGTCAGAGGTTGGATTTGCAATTATGTATAGCATATTGGAATAACGTAATATTGCGTATGCAGTTTAAAAAACTTAATTTATGTAAGTATGTATGTAAAAATCCCTAATATCGGACTATTGGACACATTTAGCTGATTAGTCCAACCTACGCTCTGTAGATATTAGTTCAACCTACGCTCTGTAGATATTAATCAACACTCTGAAGTTCGTAGATATTAGTTCAACATATGAGCTGTAGATATTCGTCAAACATACGGGCTGTAGATATTAGTATCTGGAGTCTATGAAATCATATAAGTAAGTAAATATGTAATATAATATTGCAAATAATAAAAAAAGATAAGTATGAAAAATTTAAGATTTATCAATTAAAGATTTGAAGATTAAAAGAAATAGTAATAATATAATACCACACATTGAGAATATCTCAAAGAAGGGTTTAAAAATGTTAGGTTTTGTACTAAGAGTGGCTAAAGATTTTACCAACATTAAAATATTAAAACTTCTGTACACATCACTAGTGAGGAGTCAGGTTGAATATAACTCAACTGTATGGTCTCCTCACTATGACGTGCATTCTCAAACAATAGAAAGAATACAAAAAAAATTCCTAAGCTTTTTAAATTATAAACTAAAAATACCAAAAGTACAATTGAACTACACTTATCTATTGCAATTATCTAATCTATTAAACTTGAGTGATAGAAGAAATATTTTTGATCTAGTTTTTTTATTTAAAATCTTACGTAATACAATTGACTGCCCTGAATTCTTGGCGCTCATAAATTTTAATGTGCCGGCGAGAAACACAAGGTCAGTACTACCATTTTACTGTGGTAATACTACGACCAGGGCACAATTCAATATACCACTACACAGAATCCAACACTTGGGCAATATGTATTCGCACATAGATGTATGGAATATGTCACTGACACAATTTAAAAATGAAATAATGAAATCATTTATCCGTGATACAAGTACTCGCTAAGGAATTCTTTGGTAAATTTAATAAACTACTCGTTCATCGACAAATTTGCTAAACTATCTCTACCTATCTTATTAATGTAATTAAATGTAATGTCTTAGTAAAATCATTGTAATATGTATTATAATATTATAAACCATCATATAACCTGTAGTATTATTCAGTTATATTTAAAAAAAAAAAAAATTAATTTTCACTATAATATTAAAATCCAAATTGGAGTTCTGAACCCCTGCAACTTGCAGAGGTACTGGAGGTACCATCGATGTAGCGGTTTGCCACTTTGCGAAACTAATACTTACGTTTTAGTAGACATGGTTAATGTTGCAATTTTGTAAACCTCTGATCACCTTACTTTAAAATTTTTGTTATTTGTATTTTTATATCATGTATGTATTTTTTTATCGTAACTTATCGTTATTATATCTTACTGTAATTTAAGTTTTTATTGCTTATATTTCTATTTAACTAATGTACTTTTTTATTTCTATTGTAATTTTATTTATATTATTTCCTTATCATGTTAAAGATGTACTGCCTTTATTTATTTATGTAAAAGCCCTCTGGGCGTATAATAAAACAAATAAATAAATAAATAAATAAATATATGTATACGAACTCTCACAGTAGTGTCAGGTAATTATTCAATTTAAGTTGGAATTCATGATTATTTTCGATAATTTTTAGATTTAGTGGGAGGTTGTTTAAATAAGTTATACCTAGATACAGATAGGTATTTTGAATGTGCTTGGTATTAAGTTTTGGGATTTTAATGTTATTCTGATATCTTGCTGATATATTGAAATATAACTTATTTAGATTTATTTCTTTGAAAGTTTATGGTATTGAATATTTTGTATATATTTTGTCTATTGTAGGTACCTACATCAAATATTGAAAAGATTTTTTAAATAGAAAATTTGCATGGTTTTCCAAGATATCCTTTTTTATCAATCTTTGAACTATTTTGAGAGGATTTAAAACAACATCATAAGCTCCTCCCCAGCCAATAATTTCAACTCTTTTGCTTTATTACAAAAGGTTTTGTTTTAATACAAATGTTTACTGCTGAGGTAGTGAGGTGTTTGCGTATTGGCATTAAATACTACATTTTGTGTATGCGACATTTTATGCCACATTCCCCCAGGATACGAAAATATTCTGGGGAAATTTTCCATATTGGCTAGACAAGATTTTAACTCCATTTTGGCTCTTTCACAACTCACACCTCACCTCATTTCAGATGGGAAACCTCAACACTTCATTTTAGTAATTTCGTTCCTTGTCTAAACTCATTCTGAAATCGTCTCTTATCCGAAGACGATTGATGGTTTTTGTGGAATGATTTCAGAAATGGATATCCACAGAAATAAAACAGAATAAAAATCTTAATTAGGTATAGGTAAGTGAACTGGAATAAGGCTTTTTGCCTGATGAACTCACGATGGAGTCCATCACGATATAAATTTGAAATAATAAGTAAATATACATGTGAACCCGAACGTTCCAGGTATTAAAATTGCAATATCTCAGAGTGCAGAGAGTTAAGTTATTAATTTGGAAAATCGACAATGTAAAGTTCACAATGGAAACATTTTTGAAAGCAGAAAAAGAAAAGTGCAGAGAGTTAAGTTATTAGTTAAGTTATTAATTTGGAAAATCGACAATGTAAAGTTCACGATGGAAACGTTTTTGAAAGCAGAAAAAAGTTGGGATAACCTACAAGTTTTGTACGAAAAGATACGCATTTTCTGAGATGTAACTGTTAGTCAAGAAGCAGTTAGTCAAGAGATAATTTAATATTATAGTGAAACCAACATCAGGTAAGATATCCGGGATCATATAACTGATCTATTCTATGATCCATTTCATAGGATCTGTGAAAGAAAGCAATGAGGACAGGCTTTTCTATAGAATAGAAACTCAAACTTGAATCTGTTTAACTTTCGTTCTATAAGTTGAATATAGATTCTCGTAGAGTAGAACATCGCAACATTAGATTTTTTTACATTAGCTCCACACAAAAGAGACACTGACGAAAAAAATCTCTTAAGGCCTATAATTTCATCTTTGGCGTGCTGTGGGGAAGATCTTTAGGGAAAGGAAGGATAAGAAGTTCTGATGGAAAGGAATAAAATAGGAATAAGCTGAGGATCCTGGAGTGACCACTGCGGTGCAAGTCGAAGGGTCTAGAGAACCGGATGAGTCATAGGTATAAATGTATTATAGAAGGTAATTTTTCCAATCTGAATTTCTAGACATATAGATAGGTAGGTATTTGATACTGGAAAGGGGATATATACCTACCTATACGCCATAGATACACCTATTCATTGATCTATTTAAAAAAATCTATGAAATGGTAGATCCGCTAGAACAAGCTTTTCTACGAAATAGAAACCCGAAGTTGATTGAGCTTCAACTTTCCTTCTATAAATTGATAATACGGCCACACAGAAGAGATTATTAGAAGAATACCATTATTAATTATTTGCAAATGATGCGTTGAAATATTTCGATAGAGAATTCTGTAAAAACAGTAGGTACCCTACCTGAGTGGGTGAAAGATACTTAATTATCAATTAAAAAGGTTTTTTGAGAGTAGGACTATTTTATAGAGAAATTTTAACTGATCTTGTACTACAAGGTAGGTGCCTACTTAACTTACTATGTACCTAATTACCTCATTCAATTAAAATTCTGTATTGCGTGCTAAGTTTTTTGCCTATGTGAAGGAGCCAATAATAAGAATATTTATCTATATGTAATATTATTTATTCTCAAATATTTCATATTATATTAATTAGCACAAGAAAATTTTATCCCAACGTTAATAATTTTTTTGTACTTAGGTATACCTACAGTATAGCTACCTACCTAGATATAAATGCGTAGTTATGTAGTTTTATCCTTGATGCATTTAAATGAAAATATGTTTTATAATTTTTCTACTCGGCGGTACATCCTCTCTGCACACCCCTTCGGGGGACACTTAGATGTATTTTATATGTAAGGAGGTATACCGTATTTGCCCTAAACCAACTGCATATTGTATATAAGCAGTACCGGATTATCCCTAAGGCAGAGTAGGCAACTGCCTAGGGGCCCCGCATCGGCTGGGGGCCCCGCGCCCCGAGAAAAAATGACTTGCTTCAATGGTTTGACTCTCTATCAGACCAAATTTTATTTAACATTAGTATTTATTTAATTTAATATTATAGAATTTGACGAGTGTGAAGTTTTTTTTGTCAAGTTTTTCTTGTGAAGATATTATGAAAATTGTTACTATTTCATCTCGTGCCGTTTTCATTTTCTCTCCGTCCGCCTAATAGTACCTACCTAAGTAGTAAGTTAAATTCATTGGCGATAATGTCGATTGAAAATGATATTTTGGAAAAGGTCAACTTTCAAGATGTTTTAAACGATTTTGAATCTAAAAAAGTTAGAAGAGTTAATATTTAAACATCATTGTATTTTTGTTATTAGTTTTTTGGGTGTAACGCCGTGTAACCAAAGAAGGAGGTAGCGCAACACGGCATAACATCCCAAAAACTAATAACAAAAAACTTTTGTCCGTGAAAATCTAAAAACATTGTTGTATTTTACTTTACTTTACAGGTTATGCTGCTGCCATTATCAGGTAGGTGCCGAGTGTGGCTTTTATTGGTATTTATTTTGTTTCAGTTTTTTTTTTACTTTTTATTTCTAATTATGTGTTTAAAATATAAATGTTATACAAGCTTTCTATACCAAGGTGGTCTGGAAGAGATCACAAGAGTGATAAGACCGCTCATAGTACCGTTTTTTTTTAAATATATTTTTGTTTCTACAACGTGTCCAGAAACTTGTAGTACAAGAGGGAAACTAGTGAATCTACATCACACAGAGAACCCAAAAAAAATTTTTTTTTCGATCTGAGCATCGATTTTTTATTATTTTTTTTTCAATTTTTTCGGTAACTAAAGGGTTAAAAAAACTTTTGAGCCTGTTTAACATTCGATGCATTTTAAAAGACATTACAAAACAAACTTTTTTTCTGATATTTACCCCCTAGTGTTCGATTTTTTCAAATTTGACCAAAAATATTCCAACTTCGGACCCGATTTACTCGAAAACGAATGCTATAATCAAAAAAAAAAATCACGAATCGACTCCAATTGTGATGTATATATCTGTGTGTATATCTGTGCCTTTTTATGTCTAATAAAGAATTATTGTATTGTATTCGTTTCAATTTTTTTATTGTATGGGATGATGGCATTACTTCGTAGTCGGCCGGCTTAGTCAAGCGGTAAGGCTCTTGACTCGCATTTCGAAGGTCGCGGGATCGAATCCCGGCGTGGCAAATACATTTTATTTGATTAAATTGTGTTATTCACAATTTACTCATTTAAAATAATATACTTATAGTATATTTGCGGCACGTTCCAGAGTGGAAGATACTCTCAGTATCGCCCTGGTGTAAGACCACCATTCAAAATTGAAACGTTGCCTGAAATGGCTTTAGCCGTGTTTGGTGATCAGATTTGAATAGCCAGGTACTTCCTCACCTTCCTCCTCCCTATCTCCTTCCCATCCCCACTACCTTCAGCCAAAACATACCCCAATTGGGAATGACATTGTCTCACTGGCTCCATACGGGAGCAGTTGAGACTCTTGTGCGGTAAAAAAAAAAAATAAAAAAAATGAATAAAAATACGTTGTGGTAGAAAAATATTTTTGATAGTTTGAAAAAGGTGTAGGTAGGGGCCCCGAGACGTGCACTGCCTACGGGCCCCGACATGCTTAATCCGGCCCTGTATATAAGTAGGCCGGGGGGGCAACTGTCAGGGGATCAATTGTCAAGGAATCTCACATTTACACCATTAATATTAATAGAGATGATATGGAGCTTAATTAGTTAGTAATTGTTATTCTTTACTTGACGGCTACATCAAAACTAAACGCTTATAACAAAATTCATTTAACTACATAGTATTAACTAGGTAACTATAATTATACTAAAATACCGAGCCTAATGGATCACGGTTAGGTAGGTATACCTAGCTTTTATATTCATAGACAAATGATAAACACTGTAACACTGTCCGAAACGATATCGGTCATCCAGATGATTAGTCAGACATCTCCGAATAATCTAAATTAGAGTTGAGTATGTAGTTATATGTAAAAGTGTACCCTCTATCTGGTGCAATACTCAGATAACTCATAAACACCACCAAATCAATTATATAATGCACACAAATATGTATTGAATTAAACAAAATTATGATGTTTTCTGGGTCACAAGTAGGACATTTCAAAATTTCGTACTAATATACTTACCGCAACGTTTTGCCTCCCGGTGTTATTTTAGAGCATATTCAATGTGATAACTTAGTATTTGAAGATATCTGAGTAATCAACTGGACGATCGATATCTTTTAGACACATAAGTAAGTAGGTATTTAAATGAACAACGTAGTTTTTTTTATAAAATTCATACTTTTTCAGAATAGACAGCATTTTTTTAGCTATCAAGAAAAAATTGATTTTTTTTATGAAATCTTTAAAAGTGTCTTTCATCCCGTTTTTACATTCATCTTCAATGGACGTTGCCTGAGATGGAAGACTCGCTTCGGTTCTTATAGCGAAAATAATTGACGGAATAATTATTTTGATTTCTCGATTTGTGCAACGTTTTGCCTCCGAGCCATCTCTTTCCTTTCCACGTATAAAGCCAAAGGAGAGAGCAGGACGTGTATACGTGATTATGCCATAAATCAAGGCGTGATCTCGAACGAAATAATAATAAACGGAGCTACGCCCCACTATTAAAATGCTGGCCCCTGATTGGTCGGGCCAAAACGATCAGAGGGAGAAGGAGAGAGAATTAGGAACGCCCTGCGAAGACGCGAGGGAGGGAGACGGGGAACTTGATTGTTTGCCAAGCAATTACAAGAGCAATTTTCGAAAATGGAACGTTTTATGTTTTAACCCTTTCTAACCTAGACATTGCGAAAAATTCATTTTTCTTTATTTAATTTAAATTAAAATTAAATAGTTATTATTAAATACTAATTAAGTATCAAATACTAATCGGTTTCGCCTGATACTCAATACCCAACTCTTCGTATTGAGTAATTATACAATATTAAACAAACAATTGGTATACAAGTTGAAGCTGATGGCCTCAGTGGTCGAGGGGTAAGGTTCTCGACTCGCAATCCGGAGGTCGCGGGTTCAAACGGATTAGTGTTATTTCACCATTTATTAATTAAAAATAATATGTAATAAATTTGCGGCATCTTCCAGAATTGGAGATACTTTCAGTATCGCCCTGGTTTAAGACCGCCATTCAGAATTGAAACGTTGCTTGAAATGGCTACAGCCGTGTTTAGTGACCAGATTTAAATAGCCAGGAATTCCCCTACCTTCCTTTTTCCCATCTCCTTCCCTCCGCACTACCTTTAGCCTCTCAATATACCCCAATTGGGGATGCCATAGTCTCACTAGCTCCAGACGGTTGGGAGCAGTTGAGTGTTGCGCGGTATTCATATAAACAAAAAAAAGACACAGCCAACTTTGCAGACTGGCAAATAAGGAACCAATGAATAAGAAAACTTTTCGAGGTTGTTGTTTTTTACATTAGCTCCACACAGGAAGGCCTGAGGACAATATTTCCCCTCAGTCATAATAATAATAATTTACCTATGTCATCTTTGAGGATGCTGTGTGGAGGGTACTTTTAGGAAAGGTCGGAAGGGACATTCTGGGAAGTAAAAAGCTATGAGGGGTGGGCAGAAATCAGGAGTGCCTCCAGGAGTGACGAGCGATTAAATCCACCCCTCCGACTGCGGTGCAAGACAATGTTCCGAGTTAATCCTGCTGGAAAGGTTTAAATGTTTCTCTCCCGATCCAGCCCGCCATGCAGTTGATGCAGACCTATTTTAGCTAACCACTGGCAAAGTTAAGAGCGATTAGTTGAGTGATCTTTTCTTATTTAAAAAAAGCCTAATTGCTTCTGATATTATGGAATTCTTGAAAACAGTTTTCATAAACGTAGAAATTTCAGACAGCAGGTAAAATCTTTACATTTTCTTTTTTTACATTAACTCCACACAGAAGGCCCTGAGGAAAATAATTTCCCTGGTCTTGAAGAGACCCATGTTGTAGGAAGGAGGAAACATAGAGGCCGGCAAATAATTCCACAGCCGAGCTGTTGAACACGGCCCGTTCTCATGTGACAAATTTTGGGCAGGCGTTTGGCGTGTTTCCCAACTGTGCGCCGGTGCCGAAGGGATCAATGATGCTAGTTCCTCGGAGCATTTTCCATTGTAATACCGGTAGAACAAGGTTAGCATTCCCACCCGACGCCTGTGCTCTAAAGATTGCAATCCATCTGTTAATATGGGAGAATCTATTAAACGGACCGCCCGTTTCTGCACAGAGTCGACGGTATTTTTCAGGTATTTTTGAGCTCCAGACCAGAGGTGGCTGCCAAATATTTATACAGACCACAGGTGGCTGCCATGACTTTCTTTTGCTGATCAGAAAAGATTTTTTTATGCTTTTTCCCCTAAAATTTATATTTGTAAGCACATTAAAATTGTGCTGAAAGTTAAATGCTAAAAGCCTTTTTTGGCCACCGGTTTGGATTGCCGGTAATCAGGCAAACCAATGAGCTAATTTCTAATAATAAATAAAAAAAGGTTTAGGTACCTATTCTTTAATTATATCTGCACTAAGATGTGCTAAAATTCAAACTCATGTAGTCGGCCTCCGTGACTGAGTGCCCTGAGTGGTTATTATTTTTGACTACCTACGAATAAGGAGGTCGCGGATTGAAATACCGGGAGGCGCAAGTAAATTTTATTTTATTGAAGAAGAAGATAACACTAATAATCTAAACGAAAATATGAAAAAAGAACAAGATACAGAAAAATAAAAAGATAACGGTCGCAAGTGGGAAGTCATACGAGATCGTCATACCGAGATGAGCGCCTTACCAATTAGGCCATTTTTTTGTTTTTTACATGAGCTCCACACAGGAGGCCCTAAGGAAAATAATTTCCCTCAGGGCCTATGTCATATTTGGGGATGCTGTGTGGAGTGTTTTTAAAGGAAAGGAAGGAGAGGAGAGTTCTGGGAAGGAAAAGGGTTTAAGGGGTGGGTAGGAACCTGAGGTTCAGTGTCCTGGTCATCCGCCTCCAAGACCTAGACAAACCTCACCCCATGAACCCGGGCACCCCTGTTAAATCACCAATCGTAGCGAACCACTTGGGGTGAACCACTCTTATCAAACCGTAGATAATATTTGTCAATCTAATATTTAAAATTTTAGCAATAGATATTATTTTCGACTAATTTTTTTCCATATTTAAATTTTATTTGATTAGGGTAAGTTACGATGATTGATGAAGTTGAGAAGGGGGGGGGGGTCGGAAAATATATTTTAATGTTTTTTGGGACCTCTACTTGCCACAACTTATTATTTACATCACATTGATAAAACAAATTAATGATTCAAATAATGTTGTTGTATTTTCTTGCGCGGTTACCAACATTACAATGAGTGTGGGCGAAAGAGAAAGCGAAAGATAAAAACGCGTGCGACAGAGAAAGGCGTGGACAGGGGGGCATGCCACGCTTCTGTCCTTCAACTCGCGTACTGCGACGGTTTCTGATTGACGTCGGGCTGGTCTTAATGTTCGGCGTATACTAAAGTATTCTTACGCAATACTGAGGCCGATGAACGGTTTGAAAATTTCGGGGTAGATATCTTCTGATTATTATCTTGTGATTTTTAACAAAAATCTACACCTACACTTATAATTATTGTAGGTACCTAATAGGCCACTTGCATGGACTTCATAACGACTTGGAAAAAATCGTGTGGATAGAGTTTTTTACTAAGATTACGAAAATGTTAGTAAAAATTTTTAGAAATGTACAGTTTTTTTTTATTTTTAAATAAATAAATCCATTATTTGGGCTCGTGACGTCACTACATGAAAATGTCCCGTCGCCGAAAATGTTCCTATTAATTTTATAAAATTCCACACTGATTTTTTTTTTATATGGCATCACTTTGATTTCAGGCGAATTTTTGAATTCGTTCACTAGATTTATTATTTGTTCTCTGCGAACTTATCATTTGGTTTGATTTTTTGACAGATCTTCTGAAGAGAACCCCGTACAATTAATGGGTACGGGGTTCTCTTCAGAACGTGAAGAGGATGTCGGTACATGTTTTAGAGGTATAATGATTATGGTTCTGATTTTAACAAAATTAAATTTTATAATATTCTTATTATTATTACAATTTACAAGTTCAAGTATATTACATTGAATTTAGTAATATAGACGCTGTACATTATAATGATTTATGATCAATAAGATGGATCAAGGAAAAAAATATTTATGAGATGTAATATTTTTGGTATGCCTCGTTATTCTCCTGTGCCATTCGTGTGGAAAACGTTATTTTTTTAAAATTATTTTCGGCTATGTAATTATCGTTTTTTCACACCTATAAAATTATGTCCCGTCTTTCCGGTTTATAAAAAATGGTCTGATTTTTCGGATTGAAATTTTCAAAAAATCCCCAGGGTTTCAAAAATACGATTAAAAAAAAAAAATACAGAATGTCTTAGGATATTTGCCTAAACCGGAAAAAAAAAATAAAAAAATGTGATGCAAGTGGCCTATTATATTTTAATGAAAATTTTCCGGGCTTGAGCGGGTCAAAAGAGCGGGAAGTCGTTAGGATGTCCGCCATTTTGGAAGCAAATTGCCGGGAATCGGTGTCATTTGGCGGGAATTGAGAAGAGGGACTTTGGTGCCTAATGAATGGTCGACCATTATTTCTTTGTCCGTCTCCCGAGAACATACGTCTTGGACGAGGATGAAATACCCTCCTGAGAGGATGTGTTTCCATGGTAGGTAATTGGTAAACACATATTTAGTCATCTTCGGAAATATCTTCTTTGGAAAATCGTTCCACAGTCAAAGAAAAAATGTTAGACGTGTGTTTGCACCCTTGGACCTGTTCCAAGGTACGACATAATAATATAAACCAATACATACAAATAACAACATAATAATATCAACATAATGAAGGTTATTTATTATTATGTTGATTGTTGATATTTTTGTTTTGATTATTGATATTATTATGTTGATTGTTGATAATATTATGTTGATTGTTGATATTATTGTGTTGATTCTTTGAATGTTGATATTATGACATTGATTGTTGTTATTATTATGTTGATTGTTGATATTATTATGTTGATTGTTGATATTATTATGTTGATTGTTGATATTACTATGTTATTCGTTATGTTGATATTATTATGTTATTCATTATGTTGATATTATTATGTTGATTGTTGATATTATCTATTATGTTATCCGTTATGTTGATTGTTGATATTATTATGTTATTCATTATGTTGATATTATTATGTTGATTGATGATATTATTCGTTAAGTTGATATTGTGATGTCGATTTTTGATATTATTATGATTATGTAATTCATTACGTTGATTGTTGATATTATTATGTTATTCAATATGTTGATATTATTAGGTATGTTATTCATTATGTTGATTGTATGATATACTCGTAATATTATCTTTGTTTTTTAGCACATATTGAAGTGACAGCATAAAGTAACATAGTAAGCTATTATAAATACAAATATAAAGAAAAAGAAAACCTCGTAAACATGATTCATCCCCCCCCCCCCCCCCCCGGGGTGACTAAAAACCTAAGCCCCTCGCTGCTCATTTATACCAAGCGTGGTATTTTGAAGACCCCCCCCCCCCCCTGAACAGGTCACGTAGTATGAGTACGTTCCTTTAGGTATCATCCAACTGAGAAGTGCTGAAGAACAGCTTTAATTAAATAATGTTTGTGTGTTGATAATCTTTCCATATTTATCACATTATCAACAACATATAATAATAATAATTTATTTTAGTAATTTGTACATTTAAGTTTACAAATTTCTAATTATTTATAATATTTCATGTTGCAGCTAATTAATTATAATATTTCATATTCACTTTATTTTTTCGAGTTTTATGTAGCTCCTACAATACGTCTTGAACTTTCCAATTGGTGTGGACTTTAAAGTTTCTGGTAGTGTGTTATACAACTTCATTCCCTTGTATAGTAAACTGTTCTGCGTATTCGCTTTGTCCTTTTTTTGTAGCCTAATTTCCTTGCACGTCCTTGTGTTATATCTGTGAATGTCTTTGTTGTATACAATTTTATTTGAGAAGTATTTTGGTAACATGTTGTTCAATATTTTGTGGATAAATACAATCGTGTTCAAGGTCAGCAACTGTTTCACGGTCAACCAATTTAGTTCCTTTAACATTTTAATTATTTTTGAAAATCTGTTACATCGAAGTATTATTCTCATTGCCCTATTTTGGAGAATTTGTAACTTGTTCTGTTCTCTTTCGTTACATAGGAAAAGGATACTTGAGCAGTAGTTGAAGTGTGGAGCAATAATTGAATTGTAAATGGTAATTGCAGTTTTTCTAGAAATTTTTGGCCGAATTCTTCCAAAAAAGATATCTTTTTGCCAATTTTCTTTTGGGTGTATTCAGCATGTCTATTGACGTTTAGTTTGGAATCTAATATAACTCCTAAGTATTTAATTTCATGAACATTTTCAATAATTTCACCATCAATTTTAATTTTGCTTTCACTGGATGTCTTCTTATATCATAATAAATCGTTTGCATATACCAAGTATATGCAAACGATTTATTATGGCATATAATTCAGCATTACATCCTGTATTGTTACAATGGTAAGGTAAAATTTGTGACGAATTCGGTACACGAAAACATATTACCGAAAGAAGTTCAGGAGAGGTCAACAAGTTATTAACAATTTTATAAATAAATAAAATAAGTCAAAACATTCTTTTAATGTATCAAGTCCCAGTAAATGTAACAAAGAGAAGTAACTAATGTTTTCAATAGATATTCCCAGTGACGTTTGAATTTATGTTGGACACGCTCAAGGGAATTTTCATGTGTACTGTAACATGGATTCCAAATGGTGGAGTTAAATTCTAGTTGGCTTCTAACATGAGAAGTGTATAGTAAATTGAATTAATTGTGTGCTGATTCCTCTACCGTTATAGCATCCCAGTTCTTGCCGTCTAAATTTCTTACTCTTATTCTTGCCAAATTATCTGGCAAACAATTTAATTCATTGTGTTTTTGTGCGAGTAGAAGCGGAAGGAGAAGGAGAAGGAGAAGCAAGGAGGAGTCATTAGGGACTTTTTGCTTTGCTTTTAGATAAGTAATTCGATTGTTAGCGAAGGTTTCATTTACAATATTATTATGGACGGAATTATAAGGTTACCAAGCGTTTCCATCCCGCGACAAAATATCCACGAAACAATATACTCCGACAAAATATCCTCGAAACAATATTCTCCGACAAAATATCCCCGAAACAATATACTCCGACAAAATATCCCCGAAACAATATACTCCGACAAAATATCCCCGAAACAATATACACCGACAAAATATCCCCGAAACAATATAATCCGTCAAAATATCCCCGAGACAATATAGACCGACAAAATATCCCCGAAACAATATACTCCGACAAAATATCCCCGAAGCAATATACTCCGACAAAATATCCCCGAAACAATATACTCCGACAAAATATCCCCGAAACAATATACTCCGACAAAATATCCCCGAAACAATATACTCCGACAAAATATCCCCGAAAAAATATACTCCGACAAAATATCCTCGAAACAATATTCTCCGACAAAATATCCCTGAAACAATATACTCCGACAAAATATCCCCGAAACAATATACTCCGACAAAATATCCCCGAAACAATATACACCGACAAAATATCCCCGAAACAATATAATCCGTCAAAATATCCCCGAGACAATATAGACCGACAAAATATCCCCGAAACAATATACTCCGACAAAATATCCCCGAAGCAATATACTCCGACAAAATATCCCCGAAACAAAATACTCCGACAAAATATCCCCGAAACAATATACTCCGACAAAATATCCCCGAAGCAATATACTCCGACAAAATATCCCCGAAACAATATACTCCGACAAAATATCCCCGAAGCAATATACTCCGACAAAATATCCCCGAAACAATATACTCCGACAAAATATCCCCGAAGCAATATACTCCGACAAAATATCCCCGAAACAATATACTCCGACAAAATATCCCCGAAGCAATATACTCCGACAAAATATCCCCGAAACAATATACTCCGACAAAATATCCCCGAAGCAATATACTCCGACAAAATATCCCCGAAACAATATACTCCGACAAAATATCCCTCGACATAATATACCAATGACAAAATATCCTACGGACAAAACATCCTCCAACAAAATATCTACTAAAATTTAACCTAACCTAACTTAACCTAACCGAACCTTAGTTTACATTTTACTATTTTTGAACAGTAATTTATGATCTTTACAGGTTGTCTGTATTATTTTTGTCCCATTTTCTGTTGATTAGGTTAGTTTATCAGTTATTGAGTTTGTATTTTTTGGAAGTAGGTATATCGTGTCAAGGGATATTTTGTAGCATAAAATCACATCAATATGATGAAGAGGTTGGAAGCAGATGAGACTCTTGTTCGGCAAGCAATTTGGAAGGCGTTTATGGATACCGCCGCCCCGGGAACCATTTATTGTCTAACCAACACCTCTGGCATAGGTCACCCCAAGTGGTTCGCTACGTTTGGTGACTTAGTCGGGGTGCCCGAGTTCATGGGGTGAGGTTTGTCCGGGTCTTGGCAGCGGATACGTCTTTCCATCAGCTGCATGGCAGGCCGAATCGGGAGAGAATGGTTTAGGGAGTCCCTTTGACTTCTCCAACCGTACTCTCTCGGAACATCGCCTTGCACCGCAGTGGTAGGGATGGATTCATACGTCGTCACTTTTGGACACACTGACCCCCAAATTCTTACCCACCTCTAACACCCTTTTCCTTCTCAAAACTTCCTACTAGTTCGAGAAGTATTCACGGAGCGATTTCGGACGAAAAATGAACCACTTTTATTTTTCTGCGATTGATTTCGGTCCAAAAATGGACCACATTTTTCTACCATTCGTAAAACATTTATTGTTAAGGGCTAGCGAGACTATCAAGCGGCTTGGCTCAATCACGTAGTTTTTTGTCTATGGCTAGAGTTTTGACCGCATTTTGACCGTCTCCAGAGGTGGCTTGACGCTTGAGTCAAGCGTTGCGCAATAATCTACGTTATTGCGCAACGCTTGAAGCGAATTTATATTTCTTGGGCGTAGACAACAAATCATAGACAAATAAGTACCTGAGTGGTGATTTTAGATATTACGTATCACGTAAAACGATTATAAAAAATAGATTAAATTATTACAATATAGGTATATATTGTTTTTGTGTTTAATTTGTAGAAATCCATCTGATTTTTCTTTTAAATTAATGTTCATATAATTTAATAATGTTATTACGTTAATGTTATATTAAAATATTAATATATAACATTTATTATAACATAACAAATAATTATTTTTCTTTACTAGATTCCATCTCGCAAAAAAATCACTTTCAAATAGCGAAAATGACAGGAAACCATAGACAAAGGAGTAATATCTCGAGAGAAATATCGTCTAGACATAGACTAAGGCTTGGCTCAACGGCTTGAAGCGCGCGTCAAGCTGTTGAGGCAAGCATTCATAGACAATAACGGAAAAATAAATTTACGTGCTGGCCGTCAAGCCGCTTGATAGTCTCCAAGCGTTCTGGCAAGCATTTGTCTATGTCTAGATGTGATTTTCGATAGTTTGTTTGGTTTATTTATGGTTGAAAGTGAATTTTGTGCGGCTGAAATAAAATGGAATATAACGGAGACAAAGCATTCTTAGCCCTTGGGTTATCTTTGTATTTTAATAAAAATAAACGAATTTGGTGTCAAGAATGGTACAATTTGTGATCCCGCTTTACTCATAAGCATTTACAAAGCGTATTACAGGCACGGCACCAAATGATTACTTACACGCATTTTTTCAAAGTAGATGATCGTAATTACGAAGCATTGTTGTATATTTCCGTTGATATTATGAATAAATGTTATAATTAATATAACATTAATTGATAAAGTTGATAAAGGAAAATTATTTATTCCCTATTTCTCAGATGTTCACAAGACCTAAACAATATTTTAAATCAGTCAAAGCAGTTACATCATTAACAATAAGAAAACAAAAAAATACTTGCAGAACTGAATAATAACATTAATAGAAGTTACAATATTATTAAACAATGAGAGAAAAAAAATACTTTCAGAACTTAATAATAAATAATACTAGCTGGTACCCGGCATGCGTTGCAACGCCATTCAAAGAAATAAATTAATTCTCCCTGCATGTCCTTTCCCGTGCGTCCCCGTTGACCTCCCGAGTCCCTTTCCGAGAATACTGCACAAGAGTCCCAACTGCTCCCGTCTGGAGCCAGTGAGACTATGGTATCCCCGATCGGGGTATTTTGTGAGGCTGAAGGTAGTGGGGTGGGGAAGGAGATAGGAAAGAGGAAGTTGGGGAAGTACCTGGCTATTTAGATCTGGTCACCAATCACGGCTTATGCCATTTCAAGCAACGTTTCAATTCTGAATGCTGGTCTACCAGGGCGATACTTAGAGTATCTTCCAATCTGGAACGTGCCGCAAATATACTTTATATTATTTTAATGAAAAAATTGTGAAATAACACAAATTAATCAAATAAAATTTATTTGACACGCCGGGATTCGATCCCCCGACCTTCGGTTTACGAGTCAAGAGCCTTAGTTACGTCAATTTTTCTTTCCGTAAGATCTTTCCACAAAGTATCGGAAGACTTAAAAAAATCTTTCAATTCCTTCCCCTCCCTTCAATTTTTTTACTTTTTCTTTCCGGAAGAACCTTCTACAAAGTATTAGAAAACTTTTAAAAAAAAGATGAATGAAATAGGTAAAGTGGTTCTGAAGTTATAGTGTGACCAAGGGAAACAGGGATTCATTTGTAGAAATCCATCTGATTTTTCTACAAATTAAACACATAAACAATAATTAAAATCAGATGCATTTCTACAAATTTAACACAATAACAATTAATTCTTATTTTATATTAATTTTATCTAATTTATAGAATTGTTTCATGATGCGTGAGAAATGTAACAAATTTTGAAAAAAATCTGTTCTTTTATGTCGAAGAACGCTAACTATTAATGTAAATGGGGTCCTATTTTATGATTCTGCGATTGTTTCGAAAATGTAATTAATTTCAAGAAATGGCCAATATCACCTTTAATGAGTGATAGCCAAATAAATAATTTAAAAAAATATATCAATTCGCATCAAGCTCGCCGCCAGCACGTAGATTATTGAAGCTTGCTTCAAGCGTCCTCGGTAGACTGTCAAAACGCTTGGCTCAAACGAAAACTACGCGCAGTGTTGCCAGCTTAACAAAAAACTACGTGCTTGAAAGAAATGCTATTGATAGTGTCGGAATCTCTTTATTATTTAAAATATTTCCTTGGCCAGACATTTTTTTTAACACGAAGCCATTGAAATGCTTTATTTATTATGCCCATAGATGTCGCAAATCCGATTTTCGTAGACTATTTTAGAACAATGTTAAAAATAATTTTTTTAAATATTTTTTTCCCGTCGAATTTTTGAACAGCTGTTTACGGATAAAATTATGTCCTTTTTCCATTCACTATCAAGTGTACCACAGACAATATACAGAAACCGAAAATATTCTAAGTTGACACTAATAAGTAATAAGTATCCCTCATGGCAGTTTCAAGTAAAAAGCTCCCAGGATTCGCGTGATTATAAACTTTACGATTTTATAATTTTTTTTTTTTAAATCCTACAAATATGAGATAAACGGTTAAATACAGGTTAATTAATTAGCTATATAGCACTATAATAAGTTTTTATGTCTTCGTGTTAAAATTCGAAGGTGGTATGATTTTTTTAAAGTTGGCGAAAATCTCAAGCAATCGAGGCAAACTTATTTATTTCGCGTGATCGCTCCTGTCAGCGCCGGATCTGCCATACTTTCAAAAACGTGCAAAAAACCTGGCGCTAACTCCGAAGGGGCGCCGTGAGAAAATAAATATTGTATTAAAAATTTGTTATAATATCCCCTCAATCGTTTAAAAATTACCCATAGTACGAAATAGTTATTACGCTCTAGCAACACTTTCCAAAGAAACAGAATGCGCACGCATCAATTTGGTATCAATTATAGTTAGTTACAGAATTTTTTTACAAATTCCATATATTTAGTTTAAACGTAAGATCTATTTTTCCATATATCTTTTACCGTCTTTTACGATGAATGGGTGCGATCCAAATTCAATAACCAATCACAGCGCCGTACAAGAGAACAAACAAACCGACTTCGCCTTTCAAAATGCTTTTAGTTAGCGTACGCTCGCTATTGTTTTATTTTGTACGATTTAAGTCTCTAGGAGAAGGTAGTTAAAGACCATTTTCTTATGAAATCTTCAGTAAATTCCATTAACAAAAACATCGCACGGTTAGCAGGATTTGCAGGTTGCAACTTGTTAACAGTTTCATCATTGATTTGACATATTATTAGTTGTATAATTAAATTCAATTAGATTTGTTATTTTACGGTGTCAGTGTAAGCGTCTTTCGTAAGCCGTTGATACCATACGTCAGTGTTTAGTGTTTGTATGGAGTTTGTTCGTTCGCTCAACACAGAACACAGGGGAAATGGAAATGCAAGGTACAAATTTGTGGTTATATTCTTATTAGATTTTTTTTTATAACTAAATTTCTATTGGTTGTTAGAGGTTGTGGATTACAATGAATAGAATAATAATTTTTAAAAAACTTTCAGGCTCGCAGAATCTTAATTATAATAATAATACAGAAATTGTTTCGGTAATTTTTTGGGATTAGTGTCCATGGCTATTACGAATAATTTTTAGAAAAAAACTTAAGATTCGCCTTTTCCCTCAAAAATGGAAGATCAGTTTCCTTAGTCCCATCTATAAAAAGGGTGATAAAACGGATGCTCCTAACTACAGACCTATTTGCAAACAATCAGCGATACCTAAATTGTTTGAATCCGTAATTCTATCAAAATTTATGTTACAGGCTCGTAAAATCATTTCCCCCCACCAACATGGATTTATATCCGGAAGATCTACCCTTACAAATTTAATTATATACGAAAAATATATTTCAGACAATCTAAATTCAAAATTGCAAACGGATGCAGTTTACACAGATTTCAGCAAAGCATTCGACAAAGTTTCCCAAAAAATCTTATTAAACAAACTAAAAGTATATGGGATAAAAGGAAATCTACTAAAATGGTTTGAGACCTATTTAACATCTAGAAAACTATACGTTAAACTATCTAACCATATGTCAAACGTAATTCAAGCTTCAAGTGGGGTGCCCCAAGGTTCTCATCTAGGTCCTATTCTTTTTTTGCTATTTATCAATGACATTGTTTCAATATTTTAAGGTATCCATTTCCTATTGTTTGCTGATGACTTGAAAATATACACTATTATAAGAAATTTAATGGACTGTCTTGTATTGCAAAACAACTTGGATCGATTGTATAATTGGTGTAACATAAATGATTTATTTTTAAACATTAATAAATGTCAATCTATAAGTTTTTCTCGAAATAAAAAACCAATACTCTTTCAATATCACATTAACAATGTGAATCTTTCTACAGTAACATTAATAAAGGATCTGGGTGTCGTTTTTGATAACAAGATGACATTCGTCCCCCACATTGATGCAATCACGAATAAAGCACTTAAATGTCTTGGTTTTGTGTTAAGATCGTCCAAAGATCTAATGCATACTAATACACTCAAAATGCTATACATAACACTAGTCAGAAGTATTCTTGAGTATAATTCCTCTCTCTGGTCGCCATTATACAATGTTCATTCACACAAAATTGAAAGAGTACAACATAAATTTTTAAGGCATATAAATTACAAATTAAAAATTCCAATAAAAAATTTAAATTATAATAATTTAATGCAATTGCTTAAATTACCCGAATTGTCACAGCGAAGAAAAATCTGTGATGTTTTATTATTATTTAAAATTATCAACGGATATTTGGATAGCCCTGAACTTGTGAACATGATAAATTATCAAGTACCTCACAATTACAACACCAGACTCCATGCTCCATTTAACGTAGTTGCTTCTCGCACTAATTTTATGTTTAACTCTTGTCTTCAGAGATTGCATCGTGTGGGGAATGAATCTGTCGATATATTTTTTTATAAAAACATCGCTTCCTTCAAAAAGCGTATAATATGTATGCAGATGCAAAAATCCTTAAATGTTCCAGATTGTTAACAGTAAAAAATTTAATACCCATTGCTCTGTAACTACTTTTATAGTACCTACTTACTTCTTTATACATATATGTAATTGCTGTGTACCATTTATTTTATTTTTTTCCTGATAATAACAAACTAACGTAAAAATCCTTAAATGTTTCACATTGTGAACAGTAACAAACTTAATACCCACTGCTCTGTAACTACTTTTATAGTACCTACTTACTTCTTTATACATATATGTAATGTATGTCGTTAAATAAAATTTCACTTCGCGAACCGACACTAGACAGCCCGCCCGCTGCCGCCCGCCATTTTGTCACATACGCAAGCCCGCTACACAAACCCTGCGTAGCCAAACAAACCATTCAAAAACGTAGGCTGTTTTTTAAAGTAAAGATAACATACACAAGCCCGCTACACAAACCCTGCGTAGCCAAACAAACCATTCAAAAATGTAGGCTGTTTTTTAAATTAAAGATAACATACACAAGCCCGCTACACAAACCCTGCGTAGCCAAACAAACCATTCAAAAACGTAGGCTGTTTTTTAAAGTAAAGATAACATACACAAGCCCGCTACACAAACCCTGCGTAGTCAAACAAACCATTCAAAAATGTAGGCTGTTTTTTAAAGTAAAGATAACATACACAAGCCCACTACACAAACCCTGCGTAGCCAAACAAACCATTCAAAAACGTAGGCTGTTTTTTAAAGTAAAGATAACATACACAAGCCCGCTACACAAACCCTGCGTAGCCAAACAAACCATTTAAAAACGTAGGCTGTTTTTTAAAGTAAAGATAACATACACAAGCCCGCTACACAAACCCTGCGTAGCCAAACAAACCATTCAAAAACGTATTTTAACAGTGATAAAATGGCGGGCGGCAGCGGGCGGGCTGTCGTAGTGTCGGTTCGCGAAGAGAAATTTTATTTAACGACATTGGAAATTAAAATGCATTATTTTCCGCCAGCCGTGATGCAAAAAGTTCCCTTTTATAGTGATTAAGGCGAATCTAAAGTTTTTTTCTAAAAATTATTCGTAATAACCATGGACACTAATCCCGAAAATTTACCATTGTTTCTCCCTGCGTGTCCTTTCCCATTCTTCCCGTTCCCCCTTCCGTTTCCCTTCCTTCCCCCCCTCCCCCCTCCCGAGTTCCCCTCTCCCTCCCAGGTTCCCCCACTCCCGGATTCCCCTCCCCCCCTCCTCCCGCGAACCCCCTACCCGAGTTCCCCTCCCCCACCCTCCTCCCGTTTTCCATACATTCAGTCCCGGTACATACAGTTTTCAGCTAGCTGTTTCAACGGTAACCGACGAGTTCATCGAAAATCAATTCATCGAAAGCCAATTCATCGAAAGTATAGTTATTAGATTAAGTGTAGTTTTTCAACTTTTATTGATATAGAATTCGTATTCAAAACAAATAAAAAATACTTTCGTCGGTTGTTGGATAGTTTATTGTAGAACAATTCCATAAAATACTAACGTTTCACCTACCAATTGTGGGCTTCCTCAGAGCTGAAAGAATCAATTTCTAAGTTCGCAGGTTACACATATAAGGTACGTAATGTATGTAAAAACAAAGCAAATACCAATCAAATAAATACCTTATATACTATTAGAGAATGCATGAGCTTTGTGCTGAGCACATTATGTGTTAAATTTAAATGTTATAAAATTACTATACCTAAATAAAAATTAATCAAATTAAAATTACAAAATCAATCCAATCATATCTCATAATACAAAAAAACTATATTTATTATTAATTTTTTAAACTTTATGAGTAAAATCTCAAATTATAATATTTAATTAAATGAAGACAATATTAGCGAAACTCAATCGAAATCTGGAGACAGAAAAATCAGAAAAGATATTGGCTCCGCTGGGACTCGAACCCAGAACCCTTTTCTTACATGGAAACAGCTCTACCGATTAAGCTACGGAACCCATATTAATTCGGTCACTTTTAACTGTATCATACTTCGACTAAGAACTACCAACATTATCTTCATGTCGAAGTATGATAAGAACTACCAACATTATCTTCATGTCGAAGTATGATACAGTTAAAAGTGACCGAATTAATATGGGTTCCGTAGCTTAATCGGTAGAGCTGTTTCCATGTAAGAAAAGGGTTCTGGGTTCGAGTCCCAGCGGAGCCAATATCTTTTCTGATTTTTCTGTCTCCAGATTTCGATTGAGTTTCGCTAATATTGTCTTCATTTAATTAAATATTATAATTTGTGATTTTACTCATAAAGTTTAAAAAATTAATAATAAATATTCATCCTAGACTTGCAGAAAAAGTCAATAGATGTCGCGTATTACAAATAAAATGGATAAAAATTTATCCAGACACTATCTAGATTGCATTTAATTCGAGTTGAATCTTGTAATCATATATAAAGATAGCAGCCAATAATATGTGCGTTAAGTAAATGAAGATAATGTTGGTAGTTCTTAGTCGAAGTATGATATCGTTAAAAGTGACCGAATTAATATGGGCTCCGTAGCTTAATCGGTAGAGCTGTTTCCATGTAAGAAAAGGGTTCTGGGTTCGAGTCCCAGCGGAGCCAATATCTTTTCTGATTTTTCTGTCTCCAGATTTCGATTGAGTTTCGCTAATATTGTCTTCAATTATTATAAGCAATAATTATCAGCCTGAAACACTCATCCACATTGAAAAATCTTCCGAGAAAAGATACATGACGCCAACGGGACTTGAACCCGTGTCCTCTCGATTGCCGGTCGATTGCTCTTGACCACTGAGCTATGGCGGCTTATCTCATACCCGCCAAATGATTCAATATATGCTAGTGTTTCATTCAACAATTACTGCTTATTATATTTTTTCCACCTGAAAACAACCAACTTTATTTTTGCGAGAGAAACATTGTAAGTGTTAACTCCCTCTGATCTCCCTCTGTTTCAGGCTGATAATTATTGCTTATAATAATTGTTACCCTTTGTGCTATGCATAAAAAATCTTGTCTTAAAAACGTTAGTTTTACAATTAAAAATAATAATTAATATTGTCTTCATTTAATTAAATAAAAAACGATATATTTTTAATTATGTTATTATACGAATTACTAAGGTTTGCGACGTCTGTTTTATAGTTAACATATTATGTTCATGAAAACCATTTTACTAATTAATCTTTTATGTAAATTATTAGTTTCCTTTTCCAAAATTTTATTATCAATTTTTTATATATGAATTTATTGTCAACTTTTAATGACCAATGCTTTTTTAACTTCCCGGTCCGCTCGGCATTTCTCTCAAATATCTACAAAATATTTTTTTTCGATGAATTGGCGATTCGCTAAATTTATCATTCGATGAATTGGTTTTCGATGAGTTGGTTTTCGATGAACTCGTTTTCGATGAACTCGCTGTGAACCGTTCTAAACTAATACAGGTGAACTCCTAGTGTGGAGGACAATATATTATACCTCTGTAATGTATATGTACTAAGAATAAAAAAATTAAAAAAACTAAATGTAGCTTCGTTCTTTCAAAAAAATTAGAGTCCTTGCGAGAGCCTTGAAGGAGTAACCATCTGTTACTTATACCAGGGCAGGTAAGTGGTGGTTAACCTCCAATGACAATAACGAACACAAAAAAAAGAATTATCCGATTTGGTGCAGTCGTTCGGAAGTTATGCGCGTACATACATTTCGGCGACTCATTTTTATTATATAAGAAGAAGAAGATGTACTTATCTACCTTTAGTTTTGAGATCACGTTTTCTTTTTCATTAGCCATTCAAGCCTATATCATCTTTGGAGATGCTGTGTGAAGGGTATTTTGAAAAAGAGGAAGATCTGGGAAGGTAAAAAGGTATGACGGGTGGGTAGGAATCAGGGTTTTCAATGCGTTCATGAGTGAACGACTGTAGAGCTCATGCAGGAGGTAGGCAAACGCATCCATTACCAAGACCTAGACAAACCTCACCCTATGAAACCAGCCACCTCTGTTAAGTCACCAAACGTAGCGAACCATTCGGGGTTTGGTTATCCAATCAATGACTCCCGAGGCGAAGGTACCTATTCATATATTGTTAAAGACATCCCAAAAAATCAAGTGACAGTGATAAACTCACACCCATCTCATAGCGGTTTGTTAGTCTCTATGCTTACCCATTTCCCACCCGCCCGGGGGGTGCTATACAATTATGTACACCCACCCCTCTCCCCCCTCCCGCTATAACCTCCCCAATGTGTATATTCACATCCCCTAATGGCCCCGGCTTAGATGGACTTAATTTAGCTTGACAAAGTAAGTATTAATTTAATAGCGTAATTTGTTGGTTTGCAGAGAGTTAGTAAATGGAAAGTGGTTGCTTTTCATCATATTGCTCTATTATCATGTGAATACTAACTGAATTAATAATAACAACTTTTTTCAAGGCTCCTGCGGAAATTCGCTCTCACTGACTTATTTATTGATATTTTTAATTGAATTTTTTTTCAAAGATACTTCAGATGTTATACAATAAAGTATGTATAAAATAAATAAAACCAACATTATTCATATCTCAAAAAAAAAATCATGACAATATGCCTTTATTTCGCCTTTAAAACCTGACCCCCCTTAAGGCACCAGGACACTAAAAAATACTTTTGTAATTTTTTTTATTTATTTCATTTTCTGAAAGATGCATTTGTTAAAAATGCTCTCACCAAATGTTATAAAGCAATTCGAAAACTTGACGGAGATACAGTATTTTATGTGAAACCATTTGAAACAGTTTATACATTGAATTATCCTTCAGCAAAACTTTGAATGCGTTTTTCTCAAATATTTTTAACACGTTTTTCAACCTGGTAGACAACATATTAAAAAAACTATACATTCGATTTTCATGAACCAAGTCTTAATCTGTTCGAAAATCTACTGTCTATGGCATAGGGGAAATTTGATATCTAAAAAAAGAGAAAATGGCGGAACAGCGAATTTTTTTCGATTTTTTATGGAAAATTTTCATTGTTCATAAAAAAATAGACGTTTTTAATAAAAATCCCGAAGTAGTGCCATAGTGACAGGATTTTCTAACTGTTTGAGACTTAGTGCAAGCAAATCGGATACATAGTTTTTCTAATATGAGGATAATTCAATATATAAACTGTTTAAAACGGTTTCATATAAAATGCTGTATCTCCATCAATTTTACCAATTTCCTCAAATGGTGAGAGCATTATTAACAAATGCATCTTTCAGAAAATGATGTGTCCTTAAAGCCTTTTTTAGATTATTTTATTTTTTATCACATTTCAAAAATAAATATCGTCAAATTATTTTTTTTATATTTTTCATTTACTCACAGTCCAGTTACCTCTAAAATGATAAACACAAAAAATTTTAATATCCTGCATTGTATAATTTAAAGCAAAAATAAATAAAGTAGCTCACATCTGTCCTAGATATTCGATATACCTTTTGATTACAAAAATAATTTGTCAGTTTGGTTGGGTATTTTGATATCAAATCCAAAATTAAGATTTGTATGAAACGGGCCGAAACGGAACGCGCTATTTTAAACGAGTCGTGTTTTATTAAACATTTTCGCATCGATTTTATCGCTTAAAATATTAGCGCTCTTCTCTAACATTTGTAATTTCATATCTCTCCGTCTTCTTCTTTTTGAGTGCGGATGCGGCGGCTTAAGGAACGTATGTTTAATGCCTTTTTGCCGTCACCGTTACCGTGAGTCGTTACGGTAATTATAAAAGGTCCACTCAATTCATATAACACCGTACTTCCAAGCAGGCGCGTGTTAGTCTGGTTGGTTAGTCACCTAACTCGGAACTCAATTATCTCTGCTGAGACAACCTCGACTATATGTGTCTTCCGCCCCGCCCTGCTCCCAGCGCCCTCCCAGCGTTGCTTCATTTGATCTAATCTCAGAATATAGGTATAGAGATAGAGTATGGGCACTGATTAAGAGTACCGACTGACAGATTGACGGGTGTCATTTAATGCGTTGTTAAGAGACAAATGCCTAATGTGCAATTAGATTAAGAAAATTATGCAATATTCAAAAAATACAATGCCCGAAATTGTTAGTTTTAAAAATACTTACAAAAAAATTTAATTGTAAATATCAATACCGCACAAGAGTCCCAACTACTCCCGTCTGAAGCCAGTGGGACTATGGCATCCCCGATTGGGGTATGTTGTGAGGCTGAAGGCAGTGGGGAGGGGAAGGAGATAGGGAAGAGAAAGGTGGGGAAGTACCTGGCTATTCAGATCTGGTTACCAAACACGGCAGAAGCCATTTCAATGGTGGTCTTACACCAGGGCGATACTGAGAGTATCTTCCACTCTGGAACGTGCCGCAATTATACTATATATTATTTTAAATGAATAAATTGTGAAATACAAAATTAATCAAATAAAAATTATTTGCCACGCCGGGATTCGATCCGGCGACCTTCGGAATGCGAGTCAAGCGCCTTACCGCTGCACTACGCCGGCCATCTTACAATATTCTCCAATATCTTCCAATATCTCCAATGTCTTCCAATATCTTCCACTTTCTTCCAATATCTTCCAATATCTTCCAATGTCTTCCAATATCTTCCACTTTCTTCCAATATCTTCCAATATCTTCCAATGTCTTCCAATATCTTCCAATATCTTCCAATGTCTTCCAATATCTTCCACTTTCTTCCAATATCTTCCAATATCTTCCAATGTCTTCCAATATCTTCCACTTTCTTCTAATATCTTCCAATATCTTCCAATGTCTTCCAATATCTTCCACTTTCTTCCAATATCTTCCAATATCTTACAACAAGCAATGACATCGATGTTTAACTGCATTATACGATCAAAATTAGAATACGCTTCTGCTGTTTGGGCCCCATACCAGCAAAAATACATAGATTTATTAGAACAAATCCAAAAAAAGTTTCTAAGGTATCTTTATATGAGAATGCATGGTGAATACCCGCGATTTATGCATCATCTAGATTTGCTATCTGAAACGCGCTTCGAAAGTCTCCATTCTAGAAGGAATGAGACCCTAACAGTCACAGCTTTCAAAATTATAAACTATTACATTGACAGCCCATACCTCTTAGAATGCTATAAATTGTTCGTACCGAACAACTACTGCCAGGGTCGCCACCATGACTTGCTCTATATCCCTCATGGCAGAACAGACGTTGTGGCCCAACATAGCATGACAAGAGGTATGGTGCTGCTAAATGATATTTTTAGGTCTCTTGACATTTTCAACATTAGTCTTGAAGGTTTCAAGAATAATTTTAAGCAAGGACTCTAAAATATGTATTTTTGTAATTTTGTAATTTCTTTTCTCATGTATATATTATGTGTATTGTAATAGGATTAAATCAATCTGTAATGCACAAAAAAAAAAAAAAACATTCTCCAATATCTTCCAATGTCTTCCAAATTCTCCAATATCTTGCAATATCTTTAAATGTCTTCCAATATCTTCCACTTTCTTCCAATTTCTTCCAATATCTTCCAATATTCTCCAATATCTTCCAATACCTTCGAATGTCTTCCAATATCTGCCAATATTTTCCAATATCTTCCAATGTCTTCCAATATCCAATATATATTTTTTAATCCTTCAAAAATCGTTAAGAAGTTGTAAAATATTTCCGCTTTGCAATAAAATTCAAATAAATGTAATTTTTGTGAACATATCCGAAAATTAAAAACTGTTTTTGAAAGATAATGAAATTCGCTATTCAATTTGATTATTAGAAATACCCATGCATTTTTTTAACATTTTTTTTTAATACAACCTTTAAAAAGTTTTTGAAATGGCTCACCATACGTTTTTTCAAACTAAAATTATTGATGACGACAAAAAATAAAAACAAAAAATACACTTATTTTATTAAACAAATGTTTTGCAAATAAACGTTATTGCACGAAAATTTCGGAGATTCGTTTTTATTTATATCCTTTGCCTAAAATAAAATTTCCCGCAAATATATCAACACGTTTCCACGACAACGATTTGTTTTGTTTTTCGTCTGACGTTATCAATAACTCGCTTTTGTAAGGGACAATAAAGGATAATAAATATCTGTACCCGAGAAGCATACAGATGCGAGTCCAACAAGGTAAATGTTCTGGAGAGCCAAAAAACTATTTTTTCTCAAACTATGGTCTCATAACTTCTTCGGATATCCATGCTGATAGATAAAAAAAATTATCATTAAATCAATTAGTTTTGTTTTAAAAACTAGCAAATAAAACGAAATATTTTATATGTAAAACCTTTAAAAATATTGTTTAAAAAAACGATGACTTGAGTCAAACAAAAACACGGACTTGAGTCCTTCTGCTTCAAAATTAATGGAATATACTGTTATGACACGTGGTTATTACATATTATGAAAGGATCAATGTTTATAAATTGTTTACTTCCATAGAAAGCGTAGTAATGTATAATTTGAGTCATAATACTCAAAATGCAACCAAATCATAAAGACGCAATCCATGGTACATCCTTCTGCTTCTAAGATAGTTGTTGCATCATGGTAGTTGCATCCGTATACATTTTTGAAAATCCTATTTTTTCTTCATGATAGGACCTGCATCTTTCTGCCACTGATTAGCATGACTATTTACTTCAAGTCTGCATCAAAAACTCATTTCTTAAAATTTTGAACTTGCATCCGTATGCTGCTTTTCGGGTACAGATATAATATTAGGTCCTACATATGAAATTGGCGTTTTGCCGTACTGGCAACTTTGATCTCAAATATCTTCTCTTTGGTTAGGAATTCCAAATTCAAATTTATACAGCTATTTACTCATGTATTTGTGTTTCGAAAATTATAATTCATTTGTTTTTTCTTTAATTGTTTTTTTTTCTTTGCGTCACTTAGTTTACAAAATGGAAAACTTGAAATATCGCGTTATTTACGAGTGGCACCAGTGCTGCAGAAACGGCTTGAAGGATTAATGATGTGTATGGCGACGGTGCCGCAAAAGGAAACACTGTGCGTTTTTGGTTCCAACGTTTTCGTTCTGGAAATTTCAACCTGCAGAACAAGCGCCGTGGACGGCTGGAGACCAAAGTTGATAATTTATTTATTTATTAGTAAGGGACAAACAGCTTATACATAAAACATAAAAATAAAAATATACATTTTTAAATAGAGTCAAGCCAAAAAAGCCTCCTATGTTAAAGTTGATTGTAGATAGAGTTTTATTACATATTAAAATTAATTTGAGGAATGAAGATAATGAAGAATTGAAGGCTATTGTGGAAGCGGATCCATCGCAAACCACGTCCGAGTTAGCTGCAGGCTGCGGTGTTAGTGATAAAACTGTTTTAATCCACTTGAAGCAAATTGGGAAGGTGAAAAAGCTTGAAAGGTGGGTACCTCACGAATTGAGTGAAGCAAATCAACAAACGCGCGTTAGAACGCTAGACCACACGCTGCACAACAGACGGCTACCAAATTAGAGGAGCTTCTATTGGAATGTCTAAGACATCCACCGTACTCTCCGGACCTTGCCCCAACAGATTACCATTTTTTTCGAAATTTGGATAACTTCTTGCAAGGGAAAAAATTCAACTCCGATGGGGCAGTCCAAACCGCCTTCAAAGATTTTATTGATTCCCATCCGAATAGTTTTTTTAGTAAAGGGATCGATGAACTACCTATGAGATGGCAAAAGTGCATAGATAGCAATGGTACATACTTTGATTAAATAAATATATTATGTTAAAAAAAAATCGACTTTATGTTCCTCCCATACAAAACGCCAATTTCATATGTAAGGACCTAATATTTAAATATTTATAATGTCATAACGTTAAAGCTTACCGTTATATACGGCCTATTTTACTGGCATATAATGTAGCTTTCTATTGGTGGAAGAATTTTAGTGGTTTAAGCGTGATTGCGTGGCAAACAAACTCTCGCACTTTCTTTTTATGATATCAGAATAGATTAAGTATTAGTACAGATTATAATGTGATTACACCACAAATTGTCAGTATCAAAAAAAGAAATATTTAAAAGAACAGCACAATAAAATCTTAGTAAAAAAAAATTGTCACGTCCGATGGTATTTGTTCTCATAATTACAACTATCAATTTTATTTATTTTTTTACAAAATATAGAATGGCACGGAATAAAATTAATGCATGTCTGTCAATGCAACTTAATTGGGTGCAACTATTAATTGAGTGCCGCGCTCGAGCCAAATTGTTCCTTGAAGCTCAATTAATTATCATTGGTTTATAAATAGCTGCTAATACTCGTTCAGATGATCTGCTCTTCTAGACAGAGAAAAACTAATCTCAAAATTCTCAAAACATTTTCATTTGTGGTTTCCCGGAAAAGTCAATCGCAGCTTATTTGATAAATAACCACACTACCGGTCCCTTAAAGTGGTTATCTACGTTTGATGACTTTTAGTATCGTTTGGTGAGGTTTGTCTAGGTCTTGGCGCGAATGCTTTTGCCCACCTACTGCGTGGCGAGTTGGATCAGGAGAGACTGGTTGAGGATGACGTGACGGGACTCCAGCCGGACGCATTCATCATCTGTCCCACCGCGGTGGGACAGATGATGAATTCATACATTCGTTACTCCTCTCCTCTCATACTTTTTTCATTCCCAAAACTTCTGGTCCTTCCTTTCTCTAAAAAGACCCTCCACACAACATCCCCAAAGATGATGTAGGACTTAAGGCAGGGGTGGGGAACCTGCGGCCCGCGAAGCCTTTTGGTGCGGCCCGCGAGCACTTTTGGTGCAGCCAGCTGAAAAAAAAATTACACTCAGAATGCACCACAAAAAACTACACCAAGACAGCGAGTACGGTCTTCTTTCACAGTATTTCAGCTACATTTTAAAGTTATTTTCGCTAAACCCAGAGAAAGTTACAACATAGCTGGCATGCTTACAAATGCACATATGTTTCTAAAAATCAGGTAGACAAAATACATACATGATCCATCTTCCTTTTTATTTTATTTTGTTTTTATTATACGATAAGGAAATTACTATCGATAAAATATTTCAGTATTGATGGCAACTCTATTCAGGAAGGAAAAAATATGATATGCTTTCTCTGTATTACTACACTTCTGCCATAAAGAATGGATAAATAAAAAAAATATATTCCATTAAATTATTCTAAATAGTTAAATAAACATAATATTATTAAAAAAAAATGATTGCAGCCAATAAATTTGCTGTAAAATGCAGGAAAACCGTTCATGCGTTCTGAGTAGGTACAATATAAATTAAGATGGTGGACTGTTGGAACCCTGCGCAGATCCATTCCTAAGTTATTATTATATTATTATACCATTCTTGAGTGCATAATGCAAATTCCTGTTGCGGATTCATCTGCTGACGAATCCATCCTCGGGTTTTTAGTGCAAAAATCGGAGAAAAACTATCGTTTTCGTGTACCGGGTTTAGTATCAAATAAAGCTGGGGACTCGCATGCAGATTCACCCAGTTAAAACCAGTTTCATGTTCCTAATTTTTTTTTTTTTTACGTAAGCTCCACATAGGAGGCCCTGAGGAAAACATTTTCCCTCAGGGCCTTTGTCATCTTTGGGGATGCTGTGTGGAGGGTTTTTTTAAGGAAAGGAAGGAGAGGAGAGTTCTGGAAAGGAAAAGGGTTTAAGGGTTGGGTAGGAATCTGGGGTTCAGTGTGTCTTGGTCATCCGCCTCCAAGACCTAGACAAACCTCACCCCATGAACCCGGGCACCCCTGCTAAATCACCAAACGTAGCGAACCACTTGGGGTGACCTATGGCAGAGGTGTTGGTTATCCAATAAAGGTTCCCGGGGCGGCGGTACCCATTCCCGCCTCCCAAATTGAATGATCTGTCATAATTCCAGTAGCGGATTAATCTGCTGACGCATTTCACTAGCCTGTATACATGTGACACGTGGTGTCAATACCGAGTAAGCTCAATGGAACGTCTCCGGATCCAATATAATGATGCGTGCAGAATCATATTTGGATTCAGAAGGTATAGCAGCGCTTCAACAATGTTCTCAGAATTAGGACTCCATGGATTCGCCAGTCTGATGAGACACCGGGTCACTGGAGCCAGGATGCGGCTAATGGCCTCCGACAACACGTTGGTGACCGCAGCCTTCCAGCACCAAGCTCCACTCCTGAGTGAGCGATGGGCCCGAGCGCACTCAAGATCACGCCCTGCATAATAACTGATTATATATTTTTTGTTATTATTAATTTTTATTAGTATTATTTTTTTTTCTATTTATGTTCTTATTTCTTTACTGTGTAAATATATAAATATGTATAACTATATGGGACGTGTGGGATTGCAATATCCTCACATCCTTATTATTATTTCGAAGAAAACCGTTATAATGTTTCGAGTGGAGTTAAAATTTTTGTTTCAAACCATATGCTGCAAAAATCGTAATTGGTATTAAAACCATACGCATATTACAATAGTAATAATAATTGAAGCTGGGGACTCGCTTGCAGATTCACTCTTAATTTAATACCAGTTTTTTGTGTTCAGAATGTCACGATCAAATTCCAGTTGTGGATTCATCTGCCTACACATTTTGAAGGAAACTATTCCCTTATTCGGAGTGCAGTTATTAAATTGTTATTGCAGACCATGTATGTGCTGCCAGAATCAAAGAAAAACCATTTTCATGTTCTGAGTGTAGTTTTAATTCATCGCGTACAGTTTTGTGTTCAGAATATAAAGATAAAAAATAAGTTGCAGATTCATCAAAGGAAGCCATTATCATGTACCTCCTAGTGAAGTTTTATATTTACGTTGCCACACCATAAGAACCGTTACAATAAACATCGCATCGGGTTTCTACCCCCCCCCCCCCTCCACCTCCCGGTGCATGAAAATAAATGTGCGGCCCGCGGGTGATACCAGAGACATCCAAATGGCCCCCGACGCCAAAAAGGTTCCCCACCCCTTACTTAAGGGATAAAAAAATCACGCGATGCGGTAGTCAATATCGGCGTCCAAATCAGCATAAGTTCGATTCAAACAGCAGTTGTAGAATATCGACTGTAAAACCTTGCCCTTACCCATCTTAGATTTATTTATAACTAGCTGGTCCCGGCATGCGTTGCTATGCCATTTAATAAAGAAATTGTTTCTCCCTGAGTGTCTTTTCCCATTCGTCCCGTTCCCCTTCCGCCTCCCCTTCTTCTCCTGCATCCTCTTCCCCTCTCGCGTTCCCACTCCGTCACCTTCACCTTCCCCTCTCCCCACTCCACTCCCCCCCCCCCTTCCCCCGACCCGCGAACCCCCCTCCCGAGTTCCCCTCCCCCCTCCCAGGTCCCCCTCCCCCCTCCTGCGTTTCCCTACCACCTTCCTCGCCTTCCCTCTTCCCTTTCCCGCTCCCTCGTCCCGCCAACCCTCAACCCGCGTTCCATATATTCAATCCCAGTACATTCAGTTTTTAAACAACCCGCGTGCCACCTTTTACAATTTTTATTCAAATTTCCATTTATCATGTATATTAAATTTGGTACCTAACATAGATACCTATTTAAAATATCTGAAATTCTTGATTCGATACAAAATATTAGGGGAGTACCTATTTTAAATAAATTTTTCAACTTTTTTAAAACAGAATCCTGATTGAACAATCATTCATTGTTTTGCAAAATGTCATTCTCTAACACGCGAACTGTCAAACGTGCGATGTTTTTTGTTATTATCTAATTTTCTGCGCAATTTTCTTAATTTTTCTCTCCGTTAGAACCATCCTCGAACTTCAAGGAATATTCTAAAAAAATAATTATCGAAATCGGTTCAGCCGCTCTCGAGATTTGCGCTTACCAACAAATTTAGCGATTCATTTTTATATTATACAAGGTGGGGCAAAAGTAATCATCCTATTGGAAAACGCTATAACTTTTGCAAATGGCGACAAATGTCAATTCGGTTTTGACATTTGTGACGTAAACAAACGCAAAATACAAATCGATAAGTCATGAATCGGTTTACTCTGCAAGAACGCGGAATAATTGGTCCCATATTTTGCGCAACAATTCGTCAGTTGTGTTGGCGCAGCGTGAATGTCGTCGCAGATTTCCTGGCCGTCCGACACCAACTGGACAAACACTGTGGCGTTTGGCCACTCGCCTTGAAGAGACTGGGACAACACGAGATGTTCCCAAGGCTGGCCTGCCCCGGATCAGCCGTTCTGGAGGTTCCCCACCACTTTCCCACGGCGTTCTAAGGAAACAGATGGTTTCCTCCTTCACCGTACACGTCAGGACTCTAATTTTTTATTTATAAAGAAGCTATTTTTTTTATTAAAATGACTCTAGACCTCCAATGTCCGGGCATACATTGTTAGCAGGCAGTATGCGAGTGCGTACATGGTGTTAGTTATTTATTTCACAGTATCACGTCTCATCTCCGCCACTGGATATAGCTGAAAACAAAGTTTATTAATAGAAAAGAGGAAAGGTTACTAGAAAAAAAAAACATTATTATGATGAGATTGTACGACCTAACCAAAGCAACTGAGTTGCAGTCGTCCGGCAGTCCCGCCGAGGATAAGCGGAGCCATCAGTCCAGTCGCAAGCGGGACTCGATGTCCGCGCCCCTAAGCCGGCTTCCCGGTACGCCCTCGAAGAAAGTGTTGGAATTAAAGAGTGAAAGACCTGAAGACCCTAGGGATAAAAGTGAGCATCGGGTCACCGGAGGCAGGGCGGAAGGGCACCGGTCCGCAACGGTTGGTCTTCAGGCCCGCTCATGGCGACGGGGGAGGCGCGGGCGGGTTATGCAACCGCTGCCTTGGGAGTCATCTCCTCAGTTGATGCACGGTCATAGGTCTAGTCCACCCCCTTGATGGGGTGTAAGACAATACAAAATGATTAAGTGATAGTTCCGTTCCGGCTCCTTACGATCCGGCTCCTTACTTATGCAAGTCCAGACACGCAAAACTTGGTTGAAATATAGCTTAGATTTAGAAAAAAAGAATAAATGAAAGTAGCAAGTGTAGTATATACGGGTAAGGTTATTAATAATATCAAGTTAAGAGAGAGAAAACAATGATTAAAAAGCAAGAAATAGAGACAAATTTTAGATGTTAAAGAGGCTGTTGAAGGTAGTACCTAAGAAAGCATGATGCATAAATACATGAATAAACAGTTTCAGTGCGAAATAATAAAAATCCGGGCAATAGTAGTAGTAGAAGTATAATAAAAGGGTGACCATGGATTCCAGGAGCAATTACACCTGGATCCTAAACACACAATGAAGTTAAATTTAATCATCGACTCTAAGTTCAGGCCATCGCTCAACCCAGATCCTTGTAAATTTCCTCAGGCATTCGAGATTCTCCTTATTCGACACGAGATCTGCATTCCATGCTGGTCTCGTAGTTACTTTCAGACCTTCCAACATTTCATCTCTTGCGTCCGTCAAAATCTCACAGTGCCACAGAATGTGCTCGGCTGTTTGGTTTGTGTCACCACACGCACAGTTTGGATCGGGAGACAGGGTCAGGCTGTGCAGTCTTCCCCTGAATTCTCCATGACCTGAAAGAATTTGTGTTAAGTGATGATCCAGTTTGATGAACGCCCCTTCCATTCTGGCTTTAACTGACGGGAAGAAGGAGAAAGTCCATCTGCCCGTATTCGATCTATCCCAACGTTTTTGCCATTCATTAAGAGTGAGTTCACGCATCTCTTTCAGCAGTCGAGGGAGAGGTACTGCCCCACCTGGTGTTAGTTCAACTCCAAGATGGACGGCTGACCTTC
This sequence comes from Limnephilus marmoratus, assembly GCA_917880885.1. Lineage (NCBI taxonomy): Eukaryota > Metazoa > Arthropoda > Insecta > Trichoptera > Limnephilidae > Limnephilus > Limnephilus marmoratus. Next base: position 1,849,906 of record OU862932.1, on the reverse strand, counting down.
CTCTAATTAGTTTTTTCTTAGTTAACACTTCCCTTATTTCTAGATCAATGGGCAAAATACCGGCCAGAACCGGCAATGCGTCCGAAGCTACAGTCCTGTAAGCGCCCGAGAGCGCCAGCAGGGGAGTTCGCTGGCCCCGCTTAAGTGCTGAGTGGATCAGTACGTTGTCTAGGCGATGCTCCCATACAGAAGCTGCGTACGTGACTTGTGCCACGTACGCTCCCCTATACAGTAGGAGAAGTGCCGGAGAGCGTAATCCCCACTCCGCAGTTGAGATTCTTCTCAGTTTCATGAACAGGGCCTGGGCCCTGCTGGATACACTTATAACGTAATAAAAAGGGTTATGGTTAACCTCGTGGTATTTAAATGTGTGTAAATCGACATCTTAACTGTCAGTATGGAATATTGAGGTTATGAAAGTTAAATCTTGTATTAAAATTTGCTGAGCTCAGGGTAGGTAAAACATGTGAATTTGGTAAGCAATAAAAATGAAATTAAATGCTATAAAGGTAATATAAATTTAATCATTATAACAGGGTTTGAACATCAAAGACTCTAATTAATTAAACAATAAATCTCAGGGTGCAGTGACTGCTCTATGATACCAGTCAATATTAAATCATATTTCGCTTCTAAGTTAAAAGAAAGATGGAAGGCGCCAGTCGTTTATAAAATGCCCTCGAACTACTAAACGACAAATATTCTGTTAAATATGAAAGAGAAAACCAATAAAATATAATAACGATACGTGAATGCTACATGATGAGATCTTCTGTGAAATTACTTGTGAATTATCCGTGAGAATTCCCGTGAGAATTCCATAAGGTCTTCCGCCCGTCTTGTTTCTGTCAGGAGTCACATGTTGACGCACGTCTCTCAAGCCGCCTGGAACCAAACTGAAGTACTTCTCTGCACCCAGCCTCTCGAACTTTTGCGAAGCATGAGCACCAACCTCGGGAATACAACGGCGTGCCATGCTACCAACCACAGCGGTCGAATTCATAGAGCATTAAAATGCCATAGCGGTACCTACCGCTACATTACCCCTCCACCAAAGAGAAAATATTTCCTCCTGGAAATCCTGAGGACCATGTCATTTCCTGAATAGAACTGCATGCTATGTGCAACTTGGTTGTAGATGTTCGACTTGGATGATCGCCAAACTTGAAAAATTGTCAGCCGGTAGGATCCTGGTGATTGAGGTACGCCCAATCCATATAATGAACCTCATGGAAGAAGCGGTGACCACCGTACTGCAATACTGAAGACATGACATAAAGCGATGAACAGAAAGACGCATCAATCTATGCAGCTTCTCTCCAATTATGATGCATTCAATAACTGATGACCCAAGATGGCCCAAGGTAGAGATGAAACATTTGGTCCGAAATCTCAAATTCAGCATCTTCTGATATTAATTTCTTTCAAAACTGATGACCCAAGATGGCCCAAGGTAGAGATGAAACATTTGGTCCGAAATCTCAAATTCAGCGTCTTCTGATATTAATTTCTTTCAAAACTGATGACCCAAGATGGCCCAAGGTAGAGATGAAACATTTGGTCCGAAATCTCAAATTCAGCGTCTTCTGATATTAATTTCTTTCAAAACTGATGACCCAAGATGGCCCAAGGTAGAGATGAAATTTTTCCCGCGCTGCTAGCTCTGCCGTCCAATAAGAATGAAGATGTATGATGATCAAGACTGCATCTTGTGAAACTGAAGAAAATCCTTGAGTGACCGAAAGTGCAAGAAGTTCCATATAGAGTGGAGATCAGAGTATTGCAATGAAATGCGCCATCCGAGTAATGTGATGAACTTCCGATGTGATGGAGTTCGAATGTTGAAGAATGTAGTCCAGATTGTGAGACCCAAATGATCCAGTTTCTTGACGTTCCCTAAAACTGAACCTGCCTAAAATTGGTTTTCTCAAAACAAAATCTAATTAAAGAAGAAACTTTTTTTAAAAATATAACATTAAAAACAGTGCTAAAGTACAAAAAAACTTCATCGACTGAGATCCTAAAAGGCAAAAAGTCACCCTGACCATAATGTAAATAACCTTTGAAAAAACATATGGAATGCAACATTTAATTTTATGTATATTATATTGTTAATCACCACAGAAGCACAACGCAATATTCAAATTATAAATATTAATCGATCAAATTCAAAAATGAAAAATGCCAATAAGATTATATTCAATTAGACTTCACAAAAACAGCAAGTAAAATTTATAACAATAAATATTAAATCATTTCCCAAGAAGATAGTGTTGATTATAATTTGAGAACATAGATGTCGCTGAATTCGCCCAGAAAATAATTCCAAATTTATTAAATACTTAACAATGTCTAACTTCAGACTTAAAAAAAAATTTTGTCTCTCTATTTCCAAATGTAAAAAAAAACTGAAAATAATCATAGTCGAAGTGCAGTAAAAGATCAACATTAATATTCCAATATGAACTCATAAAATCAATCTGAAAAAGAGATCAGAAACAGAGTGAACCCGTAACACTCAACGTAGAAAATTAATGAAAATTATTTGTTATTTTAAAACAAAAGAAATATCTTTTATTACAATTTTAAATTCTTATAAAAAAATAATGTAAAAATATCTTCATTGTAAAATGACGCCGTTTATAATGTGAAAGATAAATTTGTAAAAAAATTATACTATCTTCCGAAATATTTTCCTGAACAATTAAATAACACGCATAAAAATATATCTGTTAAACCTAAACAACCACAAAACATAAAACGTACACATAATCTCGTGTAAATCCTCAAAGAGATAGAGTTGTAGTGAAAATTTATCACCATTTAATGTAATCTCAATACACCAATTACGATGTGCCACTTGTGTTAAAACACCACCTATGGCCCTATGCCATAATGTAATTCCGCTATAACCTCCGAGGAGATGCGAAAACAAAGTAATTGTTCCAATTATCTAGAACTAACCAGAACCAGGAAAAATATTATGAAACTTCTATTTCCATTATGCATGATCAACGATATCCAAAGTTTGCTACACATCATTGAAAAACCTCCGAAGAGATGATATGAAACCAACTTCCAAATATTGATCATGATCGATCAATTAAATAAGCGTAGCCACGCCCATGAGTATATTCATGTGCTAAACGTTCGCATTTTCCGCGAAAACTTGACGAGGTAATACCTGATCAGAATATTAATCTGCGACACCAGCTATTTGGTACAATCGCAGGAATGACCTGTTTTATGCAGGTACTTACTTCACCACCCAGTGAAAATAACCTGACTATGTATTACGAACACAAGACAAATTACAGACAGACAAAACGTACACGAACACAATTGAAAAATATGAGCATTTATTTGTGACGGAACAAACCAACGCTGTATTTCTCAAATATAAAACATTTAACAACAATTAATAAATAAATAAAATAATCCCTCAAAAGAGAACGGTGGTCGATACCAGTGAAATTTTATGAGCGCTCATTTGAACTACACGTGTTCATTGTAACAAATATCATGCAACGTGACCATAACTAAATCGTAGTGAATCATGACAAAATTTGTTCAAAGTTATTTATAAAAACAATACAAAATCGTGTAAAGTATTTCTTTAATGTTTCATGATAGAAATTGCATCTCATATAATTGAAATGAAAATAAAAATAAAAAAATTGTAATACATGGCATCTATTGAATAACTATGAAACTAATTATAAAATGCTACAAAATAGCGAAGCCTCAAAACTTAACGCTAACGACTATCTCTACCTGACCACAGATGTCACTATGAGAAAAAACATTTCCTGTAAATAATCAAAAATTTTTTTTTTTTTTTTTGCAAAATCCGTACTAAAAGAAAAAAACACAGCACGAACTAACAATATGTTATCACATGTAAAACCCTAAAAGGATGTGATAACAATGCCAGAATGAACCGTAAATTAAACTCCTGAAACGTACATATGAAAAATCCCGATGAAATCAATACGTATGCCCATTTTAGTAGAAAACCTGAGAACAAAATTAAATGTCAAAAGATCTAACGTTAAAAAAATTTAAGAAAATGACCCAATAATTTAAATCCAACAGAACAATAAAACTAAATATTTGAGAGATCAAAGTAATCATTTGTGATTTGTAAATCCCGATTAAAACCAGCAATTTTCAATCGTGACACACATCAAAATGTCATCCAATGCTAACAAAAAGAACGAATCTACACTGATAAAGTTTAATATGCAATGATACAACAGAATACTGTACAGATTATTCTGAAATCAGGACATGAGTAAAGTTTATCAACTCCCAATAAAATTAGATTTAAATCAATAATTAAACCAAAAAAAAATTTTTAATTCCCATTAACTAAACGATAGATTTGTCAAAAGGAATGAGCTAAAACATCGATCTTCATGTCAGCTCATCAAATTTGAAAAACCATCAACTGCAAAAAAACGGATCTAATGATTTTTAAAAAAAATTACCAAAAGAAGATAATAACCGAATTAAAGATTTAAAAACTTCCCAAAAGTCAAAATCTGTCAATACAATTATATCCACTAGTAATAAAATAAATGAAAAAAAAATAATAATTAAACCCGCTTGTTGCGAAGAACAGGTCCCAGCAAAACCGCCGATCAGCGTGAAGAAATTTGACGTCTAATATGATTTCCACCGCTTATCATTAGAAAATTACTGGCCATACTGAAAACATATTTATGAAAAGTTATTTAAAGAAATAAAATATTTGAAACATGGTTAAAGGAAGAAAAACAAACAAACGGCTGACAAAGATAGCCTTGTTCGTGACAAAAATTCACTTGGGTCGCATGAAAAAAAATTTTTTTTTTTTGTCAATACACTAATCACCAGGATGTTAATGTTCAAAAATACGAAAATCTTTATGAAGTAATGAAGAAGCTCAGATCCAGTAAAAGTGTATGGGGCGCAGAATCACCAAGGTCCCTATTCATAAATGAAAAATAAAATTTAGTTGTAAGGATTTTCCTAATAATTTTTAAAGAACATCAATAATTCGAAGATGACGCTTAACATTCTGAAACAAAATTTCAATCTGAAACCGATTTAAATCACAAGAAAGAATTTTTAAATAATTATTAACTTACATAATTTTATTATTATTGTGGTCCAATTTAAATTGTACTCGGCATTATAACCTATAATCCCAGATTAACGCCATGTGATATCGGGAAGCCATGGATGCTACATTGTGACAAACTGAGGCTAAATATACCTACAACTTCTGAAAGAAAATTAGAAAAAATAATTAGGCGATTTTGTATTTTCATGTATTGAAAAAAACAAGGAATATGAAAAAATAGATCGTTCAAATTCAACGAACAATGAAGATTCAAATAGTCATTAATGGTTACAAAGTTTGTCATAATTAATCTGCGAGACGCGAACAATATTTGAGCATTAATTAATTATTCACGGCTACAATAATAGTCTCAAAGGGAGTTGAATAAAAGAATTAGTTTGATCCAGGCTGACAAAAGAGAATTTGCAATAATACTGTAACCGACGTGTTGCTCTCCCTCATTTCTTAATTTTAATTTTATATGTTTTACTGATGTACAATGCCCCGGTGCAACCAAATAAAGCTTGTGTGCCAAGTTTGCACCGGGAGACATTCTAGAATCCTATAATTTTAATAATTTTAACAATTAATACTTTATTTATGATTATTTACGCCTCCAAAGGCAACCAGGCTGACTAGCCTCCTTTTTAGTTATGGCCCTGAGAAGGGCCGTTTTTTCGGCTCCGAAGGAAGCAGCTACTCCGCTAAGCGGACTGCCTTCCCTCCCTTGCTGTTCTGCCGTTATGGCTCAGCAGGAAGCGGCTGCTCTACCAAGCAGGCTGCTTTACCTCCCGTTTTTGGCGGCCCCCACAAGGGCCTTTTTGGGCTCTCAGTCGGCTTTACCGTGCCGCCAGCAACGATCTTTTTTAAAACACATTTTATCAATTTTAAATGTCTTTTTCTTAATACACAGATGCCCTGGTGACACAAGTAAAAACTTGGTTACCAAGTTGCCACCAGGAGACATCCTAAACTTATTATTTCATCGCCTTCAGGGCTATTTCTCCGGCTACAAAGCCAAAAAACCAGTTTGGGCGTCCCTATTAAGGGCCTTTATATTGGTCAAAAATACACCATATTTTAATATAACTTCGTTTAAACACCCCGTAGGACGCTGAAACTAAGACGTTTCAGTGCAGAGTCCTACGGGGCATCCATAGAGCCATAAATAAACATTGTAACTCTTAAACTGCCAGCGCTATCAGCACTTGAGCAGATTTTCGAGACTTTAGCATCATTTCACTTTTTCTCCATTTTAAAAATCCCAGGACCTCGTAAGGCGACGAAACCAAAAGGTTTCGATAGCCAGGCTTACGGGGGACCTGGGAAAAATATTAACTTCTTTGTAACTATTCAAACACTTTGTTAAAAAACAAATACCTACCGACAAAAAGTCAAACTTCCTTAAAATCAACCCAAACTCAGCAAACAAAAATTCTACGGATAGAGAATATCCGTAGAACCACTCTAGTTTTAAGGAAAACATTGTAAATACATTAACCTAACCTGTATAATTAATTTAAGAAACCAATTTTAGACGACCACTTTCAAGCAAGTGTTTGCCAAAATGGGTGGCCCACAGAAAGGCACACCTTATATAGGTAAAGGGCTAGGTAAAACCTCCCACCACAAAAATGTACCACGTGACAGGTTTTGTCACGGAAATCGGGTATATAAACCCGGCCATTTCTCATAATAAATCAGTTCTTCCATCAACGTCAACTCGTGTTATTATTTCCTTCTGGGAAAAGTTATTATCATCCGCTGCCTCCCGCCGACCTCTGCCTAGACTTTGCTCCTGGTGCCATCAGTCTCCTACAGAAAGCCGGCCCTACTTCAGGCAACCGCCACGCACCAGGACTGGGCAGAGGAGTAGGCACATCCAGTGTCCTCAACTCATCAGGCACTGGGTGCACGGGAGGTCAGTATTATTATTATTTCAATCATTTCATCCTGGTCGTGTACTGAAACCGGTACCCTTTTTTTACAGTCTTGTACAGGCTTGATACGTCTGGTACAAATACGATAATCTAAAAATGTTCAAAATGACTTACATGTGAGTCCATCCAGAAACGCCGATGACCTTACAGAATTCCACTCTCAAAAAAAAATGTATACCCACAAGATAATATATTTTAAACGAAACAAAATATGATAAAATAGTACAAAACCACGTTGGGTCGCCATAATATAACGTAATAAAAAGGGTTATGGTTAACCTCGTGGTATTTAAATGTGTGTAAATCGACATCTTAACTGTCAGTATGGAATATTGAGGTTATGAAAGTTAAATCTTGTATTATTTTTTTTTTTTTTTTTTTCATTTACTAGATTCTTATATATCTTGAAGAGATGAATCATTTAAATTTACTGAATTTAAAGTTAATGTTCCTTATACAAATAGAACGGCGTCATATGCGCCTTGCAATTTTTACCTCATGTGGGTATTTAAAAAATGTTGCCTGGCTATTATAGTCTCAAAGGTCTTGTGTTTTGTCGGTAGGGAAAAATTGTTATGTAAAAACCCTACTAAAATTGCATGTTTCGCTTTGCGCCACCAAGCAATCTGAACTCAAGCCCAGTGGAAAGATATATACATACGTGTGTGTTTGTGTTATGTTGGGAGTGGGAAGGAGTCGGTCATGTCCTTTTATTTGGAGCTCTTCCGCATTTGCCTTTGGGAATGAGGAAACCATGAAAAACCTCATCCGGGAAGAGTCGGCCGACAGTCAACATGAAACTGGGCGGCCTTCAGTGATTTCAGCACGTGAAATCCTACATTTTGTGGTGTGGGGTGTATGTGTCTGTTTTTATGTGATATATACTTTATGAGAATTTTTAGGATAAACTTACATATATATAGATAAAATAAATATTATTATATAAATATATACATAGATATATAGACATAAGTTGTGGGGAGGGGTCTGGTGATTGGGAATACCTACTGCTCACTCAGTCATCCGCATCTGATTCCGGGTTGTGCCAAATATGATTTAGGTCCATCAGGATATGTTTGGGTAGTCTGTGTTTGTACCTGAAAGGAAGATCGCTAGGTGCATTGTATTGACCGATTTCTTTGATGAGTTTATTTTTACTGTGTTGAAGTGACTTGTAAAACCGGTCGGTCAGTCTGTGTGTGTATTCAAATAAGGTCGGTATTTCTTCTCTCGCATGTAGTCTTTTCAAGTTTGTTCTGAGTCTTGTGTTGTACGTGATTTTAATGCAGAGATTTTGTAAAGTCTGTAGTTTAGTATGGTCAGTGAAGGAGATGCTGCCCCACACGGGGATAGCATAGGTCAGTACCGGCCGAATGAGCGAGTAGTAGATCAGGAGTTTGGTTTTGGGACGTAGCGGACTTCTTCTGTTGAAGATTGGCTTCATTGCGCCGACTGCCTTTCTGGCTTTCGCGTGCGTTTTGGCTACGTGAGATTTCCAGTTGAGACGTGAGTCCATTGTCAGGCCCAGGTAGACGACTTCATCTTTCCATTCTAGGACGTGTCCTCCCATTTCGATGTTGACGTCTGGAGTTCTTATTTTATTTTTTCTCGAGTACATTATGACTTCGGTCTTCGCCTCATTCAGCTTGAGTCGCCATTTTTTGTAGAACTCTAATCTTGTATTAAAATTTGCTGAGCTCAGGGTAGGTAAAACATGTGAATTTGGTAAGCAATAAAAATGAAATTAAATGCTATAAAGGTAATATAAATTTAATCATTATAACAGGGTTTGAACATCAAAGACTCTAATTAATTAAACAATAAATCTCAGGGTGCAGTGACTGCTCTATGATACCAGTCAATATTAAATCATATTTCGCTTCTAAGTTAAAAGAAAGATGGAAGGCGCCAGTCGTTTATAAAATGCCCTCGAACTACTAAACGACAAATAGTCTGTTAAATATGAAAGAGAAAACCAATAAAATATAATAACGATACGTGAATGCTACATGATGAGATCTTCTGTGAAATTACTTGTGAATTATCCGTGAGAATTCTCGTGAGAATTCCATAAGGTCTTCCGCCCGTCAGGAGTCACATGTTGACGCACGTCTCTCAAGCCGCCTGGAACCAAACTGAAGTACTTCTCTGCACCCAGCCTCTCGAACTTTTGCGAAGCATGAGCACCAACCTCGGGAATACAACGGCGTGCCATGCTACCAACCACAGCGGTCGAATTCATAGAGCATTAAAATGCCATAGCGGTACCTACCGCTACACACTCTTGACATGCGCCAGGAAAGATGAAGAGCGATCCAAGATAACGCCTAGGTATCTTGCATTTTCCACAAATCGGATGTTGGAGTCTCCCATTTTTATAGTAGGATTTCTTCCTCTATCGAGGAAGCCCTTCATAAGGAGACCCATGGTCTTTTGGGGAGCGAAATTTAGCCTGTTTCTTTTACCCCACTCAAGTATTACTCTCAAACCTCAGCCGTTCTGCTGAGAATATCGCTGCTGTTGCTCAAGATGTTGAACATGAGCCCGGAACATCGACCAGACGACGTGCCACGCAATTGGGCATTATCCGGCGGTCCCTACTCAGAATTTTGGTGAAAGATTTGAAGATGTTCCCTTACAAAGTGCAGACAGTGCATCAGCTGTTAGCTGTTGACCGCCAAACGCGGATAACCTACCCTCAAGTCATCCTGAATCTCAACGAAAAGGTGGACGATTTTTCATCGAAAATTGCCATGAACAATGAAGTTCATTTCCATAATGGCGGTTACGTGAATAAACAAAATAATCATTTCCGAGGCACCAAAAATCCGAGTATCACCCACGAAGAGCCATTACACCCGCTCAAAGTTACTGCGTGGTGTGCTGTTTACGCTGGAGGAGTCATCGGGCCATTTTTTTTAGAACGCCGCGGGACAAACGACGACTGTGGACGGCGCGCGCTACAGAGCCATGATTACCGATTTTTTTTCTTCCTCAATTGAATGGATTGGGACTGGAGAATATGTGGTTACAACAGGACGGTGCAACGGCGTACACTGCTCGAGCCACAACCGATATTCTGAAGGAATAATTTCCAGGTCGCCTAATCTCTCGTTTTGGTGATTTGCACTGGCCGGCCAGATCACCCTATTTAACCGTTCCAGACTTATTTTAATGGTTTTTTTTAAGTCGCGGGTTTACGTCATCAAGTCTCAGACTCTTGAAGCCCTTAAGGAGAATATTCGCCAAGAATTCGAGAACCTGTCGCCCAAAGTTCTGGCAAGAGTGATGGAAAATGCCATAAAACGGGCCCGTATGGTCATCAACTCTGGCGGCGGTCACTTGGCCGATATCATTTTCTCGACATGATGGAATAAATTCTAATGTATTAAATAAACAAATTTCATAACCAGAACCAAAGTTTTTCATTTAATAAAAAAATTACAGCAAAAAAACATCGGATGATTACTTTTGCCCCACCTTGTAGATACAGTATTTCTTTCATGCAGAACATAATAATAACATTTTTGAATTAAATTTTGGAAAAAAATCCATTTTCCTTAAAACTTAGGTATTTAAAAAGGTGTGACAAAGAATTTCTCTTTCTGTCCATATAGCTGCAATAGGTATTTTTCCGCACCACACGGTTTGATTTGAAGACAGGAAAACAAACGAGCTAAGAATTGCGATCTATTCACTTCAATACGAGCAATCAATCAGAGTGACACTAATGCCGCAGGTTGTAATAGAGTCCCGGCCCCGGCCCCGGTGCGCTGTGTCCTGTGTGGCTGCCAGAGCGCGCTGTGTCAACGAGCAATTTGTCCGGCACTCGTCAGAAGGGACTGCCAACATCAATAAAGCCATCGAAATGCTGTGGCCTAATCGATTCGGAAAAGAAACGCTGGCCAAAGTGGTTGAAATGCCAATGTGACTGATTGTGAACAACTCAAATTAAACATTCGACTGTCCCGACGAACAACGTCAGTTGTGCAAATTGATCACTTTGTATTAAAACCTACCTTTTTGGGCTCTCATACCCTTAAATTAAAAATACCTATCTGAGAGTATCATTCTTGTTTTACCTATGATATACCTATCTTAATCACAATTTTTGATTAACATTTTTCGATCCCTTACACATCAATCTTTCTCTTACCAAGAACGAATCACATTTGGGAAGATGGATATTCTGATCAAATCTTTATACTATTGTACCGCCAATCATAAAATTTTGCTTTTGTTTTCAAAATACGCTAATTACAGAACATCTATAAAAATATCGTGAAACGGCTCAACCGATTTTTATGATTTTTTTTCGTATATTTGATAAGTATGAGAATAGGTTTTAAGTTATATTTCATACCGCTATCTAGAAAAAAATGTCTATTTTTTTTGTATTTTTTAAAATTTGGCATCTAAAATACCAATTTTAGTATTTTTGTTTTAATAAATTTTACCGTCGTTCGTATTTCAAACAGAACGAAATTATTTATGTGGTTGTATGACAGATCCGCCTCATCAAACTTTCATCCACACATGTGCAAGACATTCACGAGTAGCGTCGCTTCATTTTGATATTTCATTCGGCATCATGTTCTCGCGTGGGCAAACCATCGAGCTTATTTGTGTTGGCTAAAGACGGACTGACAAAAAATATCTGACTGACATAAAATACACTCAATTGCTCTTCGAAATTCATATTGATTTTCTTTATTTCATTTTCTGACTTTAGTTGGTGTTTTGTTGTTAATATCGGCGGTCATCATCTACAGCGCTCCATTCCTTTGTCATACTCGTAGATCCCATACCCACACACTTAGAATACGTTCGTTATTTTTTTTATTTAACAACCAAAATATTCAGTAGAAATAATTTATATGGTAGAGCAAAGTTTGTTGGGTCAGCTAGTTTACTATAAAATTATAATTTATTGTTAAATAATAACTGTTTCAAACGTAAAATCGACCTCAAAAATACCTTAATAATAAGTTGGTATGAATGTCAAGCGAATTTATACACAGTGTCGATTTTTCTACTTATACGCTGGTATACACAGTATATAGAGAAGTAGATTTTTCCTTGACGCATTTGAATGTAAATACGAGGAGGTGTGTTTGGAGGCGTCTACTAATATCTACAGGAATTCCAAAAACTGAAAAAATCGAACTAATATCTATGGGAACCAAAGTGTTGACCAATATCTACAGCTCAAACTGTTGACTAATATCTATAAGAACCAAAGTGTTGACGAATATCTACAGCATTGGCAGAGGTTGGATTTGCAATTATGTATAGCATATTGGAATAACGTAATGTTGCGTATGCAGTTTAAAAAACTTAATTTATGTAAGTATGTATGTAAAAATCCCTAATATCGGACTATTGGACACATTTAGCTGATTAGTCCAACCTACGCTCTGTATATATTAGTCAAACTCTGAAGTTCGTAGATATTAATTCAACATAGGAGCTGTAGAAATTCGTCCGACATACAGGCTGTATATATTATTATCTGGAGTCGGTTTGTTTTATACTATTGTTATTCGGCGGTACATCCTCTCTGCATATCCCTTCGGGGTCACTTAGTTATATTTTGTGTAAGTAGGTATACCGTATATTCCCTAAACCGACTGCACATGTATGTATATAAGTAAGTCGGGGGCAATTGTCGGCGGATCAACTGTCATTGAACCGGGTTTTGCCAAGAAATCCGCAAACACCTATCTTAATTGAAAAATCTTTGGAAACTTTTAAGACAAAACTTCTTTAGCACAGTTGTGATTTGAAACACGGTGAAACGAAAAAGAGACAAACACATACATCTATAGGATTTAGCCTGCGAAAGAATGAGATAGAATAATCGGTCTCCTCTTTGTATGGTGCTTCGTAGCCTCCCCACTCTTGTATACTTTAGTTTCTGCAGGTTTCACTTTTACCGCGTGTGAACTGTACAATTGTAATTTTTGAAGTGAAAACTTCTTTAGCACCGTTATGATTTTTAAACTCGATAAAACTAAAGCGAGCGACACTAAAAAGAGACATACATCTATAGGATTTAGCCTGCGAGAGAATTCGGTTCCATTATAATACGATAAATCCACAGTCCCGCGCGACTCTCCTTTAGTGTAGTGGTATAAAGCAACAGACGAACTTCAGCGGAGGACCAAAGATTGAATCTTACGAAATCCAAAAAAAAATGTTTTTATTTTTGTAAAATCAATATCCAATCTTCAAACCACTCCAAATGAATAGGCAAAAGAAAATTACATCTAGCGACTCCGAAGAAGAAAACACAAATACTAATAAGATGACCAAACATATAGGAAAAGGTGCACTGGAATTTGACGACAAAAATATGGAAAAAATCATCCTTCACATTGATATAAAAAGTGTTTCATAGTCTCCCACTCTTGTCTACTTTAGTTTTCTGAAGGTTTCACTTCTACCGCGTGTGAATTGCACACTTAATTGTTTTTTCAATGCGAGAATGAAAACATCCTAAGACTGAGATAATTAATTCAGTAATGGATTGATCGACCAAAACCTCAATTTAAAATAATGAACAGTTTGCACCACGAAATTGGTTGGAATTGGCCTCTCCGCAGTTGATTTCAAGAACGCTGCGTACAAAAAGTCGGGCATGTCGTATTTAAGTCGCGATGTCGCCTGTCGCGGCGACAAATTGTATTGGTAATTAATCGCGCGTTCACTCCCTGCCGGTGTATGCGGTGAAATAGAGAGATCAAAAGTAACCAAAATACGAGTTATTACTTCACACTTCGTCGCCTGCGATCGTGGCACCTCCGCCACATTACTGCAACAACTTAATCAGTTTCGGCGTTCCTCAAACACAAGCTACATAACATATGGGATTAAATTTCTAAACTATATTGCCTACGCACTATATTACTCTCTTCCACATTGATATAAAAACATCCAGCATAATCAAAATATTCATAGTAATGCTTTAAAAGAATATTTTTTAAGTAGGTACTAAGAACCTTCATTTAAAAATTAAAATATGTAACAATTTGGGAGATGAGTATGGAAACCGCCGCCCCGGGAACCATTTATTGGATAACCAACACCTCTGCGATAGTGGTTCAAATATGAATTTAAATATTATAAACATTTAAAAAAAAAATTAAATGACCCCTTATTAAACTTGTTCCTTTTGTAAATTATGCCATTTTACCCCCCCCCCCCCCCCCCCCCGCCCCACCCCCTTCCCTCTCCCACCTTTCCATTGACGCCTTTAAGTCTATGTCTATTGGGTTCCAAGTGAACTCAGAATCAAGTCAACTGAACACCTCTTTGAAAAGTCATTAAAAGCTATGAAAAAAAATAACTTAAAATAGCCCTTAACCCTAACCTAACATAACCTATTTAACTAATGCTTATATATTTTTTTCAATACTTTTAACGATTTTTTAAAGGAAGTTCTCAGTTGGTTTCATTCCAAGTAGTCCGGTCATGGTTGTAATTAATTGAAAATAACCCTGACGAAGTAAGCATTGCTTACGACACATGTTGGCTTTTAAACAATAAACATGGAAGTATTTTATTAATATTGAATTAAAATGGTGCCTCAAAATAAGTTTGCTGTGTTTGAAGAAGTACCTATATATATTTACCTTATTTATTTAATTATTTTCATATTACATTTGGTTATAAAATGACGTATTGCCCATCTCACTAGGTGTGAAACGCCTGTGTTGAGATGGCTATTTACAGAGTGGTTATCTAAGATTTTGTAGTAATATTATGAAAATGGCAGGTAAATATATATATTTTTTTTTTAAATATACTATTCAAGTATGTTACATATATATAAATAGAAGATTGCAATAGGTACATGGTTACATATATACACACAGTAGGTATAAAGGTAAGTCTGTTATTAAATACTTGTGATGGATATGTTTATTTGAGGTGATCAATGATTTTACTTTTAAATGTACTTTTGGTTTGCGTGTTTCTAATTTCAGGAGGTAGAGAATTGAACAGCTTTGTTGCATTATATTTAAAACTTCTTTGTCCATAAGAAGTTTGACAAACTGGGATGTTGAAAGATTTTACATTTGACTCTCTTAAGGCTCTTGTGTTCATTCGTTCTTCAAACATGTGTGTATTTTTAAATTGATGAAGCAAGATATTTTTTTAATACAATTTTTGCAGGTTCGGAACATTTAGTGTCATAAAAATAAAATCAGTGCTAGTTCTCAACGGGACTTTAAGAATAACCTTCGAAATTAGTTTTTGAATCTTTACTAAAGGCCCTAGGCAATTATATTTAATTTGTTAGCACTTAGTACTTTATTTAGTTCAGATATATTCAGTTGTTGCACTATCATACCAGTGAGGCAAAAGTGCGCTAAAAAAAGTCGGTAGCAATCTTGCATCTCTTCACAGCATCCAACGCTCGGCAGACGGCTATAAATCTCCTCCTAGCTCGCCCGGAACCGCCGGGGAATTCTAACCAACAAACTTACATGACACTCGTGACATGTGTGTCTTCTACCGCTAGCTTCCACTTCTTCTTCTATATCTCTTTACTTCTCCACACTGCGTTGCGCTACTCCGGGCTGTGTTTAACTGTTTAGTGAGGTCTCTAAAATGCAAAGTCACCCCAAAGAGTTAGGACTGTGTTACAATAGTTTAGGTAGGTACTAATTTGAAGTAAGTGGATCAATCCAGTCCAGTCTCCGAATTGTTGGAACTCTTGGCTAAAAAAAACAATTGTATTGAAGGGCAACGCTTAATTTGAAATAAATTTTCTGTTGCCTGATAAGAAGGATAGATTTCAATTACAATTAATGCAGAAATCTCTAGCCGGAGGGCGATTACGGTTAACGACATTAAATTTGATCGTACCTGCAATTAACTAATGTTTCGTTAACCGCGATTATGGTTCTCGCGGTGACTGCTGGTGACAGCCAGAATCGTTAACTTTTCGATCCATGACTATCATTCGCTAAGGATACCTAGGGATCTGTCATTTGCGAAGGATTGGCTTCATTAAAGTGTAACAATTGTCTATATTTGCGTAGTTTTAAAATGGGAAAATTTAATTTACTATTGACTGTAAACGTAAACATGATTAATAAGTTATTTGTCGCATAATAATACTATTGAATGAACCTAATAATTAATAACCTAATAATTAACTCTCAGTAAACACAGTGAGCACGCACTTTTTTTCGTCCCAAGTAAAATAACAATAAACACCAATTAATATCTCTTTTTAGTGCTTTTTTCTAGTCAACTACTAAGTGACTACACGACAACTGCACAGTCTTAGGGCTAAGAAAAAAAAAAACAGTAAACGCGCTTAAATTCAACAAACAAACTTCACATCATCCATATTTAAAATTATTGTTCACCATTGGCTGAGGTACCTTGCACTCTACACGCCTAGTGTCCGTCCACCACTACTTACTTAGTGAACGTTATACCAGACTACAAGCCACTATCCAGGGAAGTTCAACCAACTATTTAATTTATTTTATCAAAGTATTATAACTAATTATGGATGCGCAAGCATATATTTCCTTGGCTAAAGACGCCATTAATGCATTAACTAGCATTGTGATGGATCCTAACAATAAATTTACCAAAGAACATATTGCAAAAATAATGCCAAAAACAAATAATATACTTAGTTCCATTGGCCAAATGGCTGCGAGAATGGCTACCTTGGAAGGTGAATTGTCCGTTTATAAAAATATTCCTCCAATTACAACCACTACTATTCCCTCACACTTACAAACAAAAAACGTTTGTGAAATAATTGCTGAAATCAATGAACAAAATTATAGAGAAAAAAATATTATAATTTGTAATATTCCTGAAAGTGAAGCGTTAACCCAAACAGATATTATGAATAGTGATACCACCAGCGTTAAAAAAATTATTTCTGACTTGGACAACTCCACAAATTCTCTCGACCTGAAAATATACAGAATCGGGAAAAAAGATAACAATAAACCGAGGGGAATCAAAGTTGAGTTTCCCGAGTCAAAATGGCCTAAAATCTTACTCGGCAAAAAACACTCTTTAAAAAATAACATTCGCATGTACCCGGATCTATCATTTGCGCAAAGGAATCAGTTAAATGATTTAAGAACGGAACTGAAAAATAGGCAAACATCAGGTGAGCAAGATATCACTATTAAATATATTAATAATATCCCAACAATTGTCAAATTTTCTACGAAAAACTGACTCATAACCGAAAATCCACACCACTAACTCTCAACATTTATTACCAAAATGTAAGAGGACTTAAAACTAAACTAAATAATTTAAGAACTAAACTACCGACCTTAGAATATGATATTTACTGCTTCACTGAGACATGGTTGACCCCAGATATTAAAAATGGTGAGTTAGGATTTCACTCCCATAACACCTATCGAATGGACCGTGATACTAATACTAGCAACAAAAGTAGGGGAGGTGGTTGTCTAATTTCAATTAATACCAAATTACCCACAAGAAAACTTAAATGTGTAATCATCAACGTGGAACAACTGTTTGTTTTAGTGACAAATAAAAGTGAAAAAATTATAGTTGGTTGTGCATACATTCCACCCTCATCTGATATCCAGCTATATACTAGTTACTGTCAAGAAGTAGAAATATTGCGAAGAAAATATCCGGACGCTAAATTTATCCTTACAGGTGACTTTAATCAACCAACTGTTCATTGGGATATTACCAACAATAAAACTCGTACAAATTCCACGTCCAGTAATGGTTCTTGTGAACTTATAGAAATGTCATGTTTCCTAAATCTTAGACAAGTGAACTTTATATATAACTGCAATAATAATCTATTGGACTTAATTTTTAGCAATTCCAACAATATAAGTGTACAACATGCAAATGACAATGTTTCAACAATTGATAACTACCACCCACCACTTTTTGTTAAGCATACATCTATACAAAATTTAAATTTAGAGTCTTTTAAAGAAAAAATCAATTTTTATAAAGCTGATTATCCTAAGATTAACGAGTTTCTCGCCAAATCAGACTGGAACTTCATTAGTAATCGTAATAACGTTAATGATATAATAGAATCTTTTTACTGCATAATTCACAAATCAATTGAACTTTACGTCCCTATTACAAAACATAGAATATCTAATTACCCCAAATGGTTTAGCAAAGAGCTAATTTGTACTATCCAGTCAAAAAAACTTGCACATAAAACATTCAAATTATCTCGAGCTCCGAATGACTATCTATTTTTTTCTAAATTACGCAAAAGGGTGAAAAACATATCGATCTCCTGTTACAAAGAATACTTGGAAAATATAGAGAAATCGTTACAAAAGAAACCTCAAAATTTATTCAAATTTGCAAAAAATCTTAATAGTAACGAATCTGGTATTCCGTCTATCATATACCACAATGGTAAAATTGCGGATACACCTCAAGGAATTACTGACTTATTTGCCGAATGCTTTGGCGAAGTATATGATGTAAACTCATCCAATAACCAAATACCTCAATTTAAATCAAATATTTCTATTGATTTCAACGACCTTGTTATTGATGAAATCGATGTTCAGCATAAAATTACACTATTAGATACTCTGAAATCCGCTGGCCCGGACACCATACCTGCAATTTATTTAAAAAACTGTGTATCTAACTTAAAAGGCCACCTAACCAATATATTTAACCTATCATTAGCATCAGGCCTTTTCCCACAAAAATGGAAGACCAGTTTCCTTAGTCCCATTTATAAAAAAGGTGATAAAACGGATGCTTCTAACTATAGACCTATTTGTATACAATCAGCAATACCTAAATTGTTTGAATCCGTATTTTTATCAAAATTTATGTTACAGGCTCGCAAAATCATTTCCCCTCACCAACATGGATTCATATCCGGTAGATCCACACTTACAAATTTAATTATATATGAAAAATATATAACAGATAATCTAAATTCAAAATTGCAAACGGATGCAGTTTACACAGATTTTAGCAAAGCATTCGATAAAGTCTCTCAAAAAATCTTACTAAACAAACTGAAAGTATATGGGATAAAAGGAAATCTACTAAAATGGTTTGAGACCTATTTAACATCTAGAAAACTATATGTTAAACTATCTAATCACATATCTCACGAAATTGAAGCTTTAAGTGGGGTGCCTCAAGGTTCTCATCTAGGTCCGATTCTTTTTTTGCTATTTATCAATGACATAACTTCAATATTTGAAGGTATCCATTTCCTTTTATTTGCTGATGACTTGAAAATTTACACTATTATAAGAAATTTAATGGACTGTCTTATATTGCAAAATAACTTGGATCGATTACATAATTGGTGTAGCATAAATGATTTATTTTTAAACATTAACAAATGTCAATCTATAAGTTTTTCTCGAAATAAAAATCCAATACTCTTTCAATATCATATTAACAATGTAAATCTTTCTACAGTAACATTAATAAAAGATTTGGGTGTCGTTTTTGATAACAAGATGACATTCGTCCCCCACATTGATGCAATCACGAATAAAGCACTCAAATGTCTCGGTTTTGTGTTAAGATCGTCCAAAGATCTAATGTATACAAATACACTCAAAATGCTATACGTAACACTAGTCCGAAGCATTCTTGAGTATAATTCCTCTCTCTGGTCGCCTTTATATAATGTACATTCACACAAAATTGAAAGAGTACAACATAGATTTCTAAGGCACGTAAATTATAAACTGCACATTCCAATACAAAATTTAAATTATAATTATTTGATGCAATTGCTTAAACTACCTGAATTATCACAGCGAAGAAAAATCTGTGATGTTTTATTATTATTTAAAATCATCAACGGGTATTTGGATAGCCCTGAACTAGTGAATATGATAAATTATCAAGTCCCCAACAATCATAATACTAGACTCCATGCTCCTTTTAACATAGTTGCTTCTCGCACTAATTTTATGTATAACTCTTGTCTTCAGAGATTGCATCGTGTGGGGAATGAAACTTGTTCTGTGGACATATTTTTTTATAAAAACATCGCTTCTTTTAAAAAACGTATATGTATGCAGATGCAAGAATCCTCAAATGTTCCTGATTGTTAACAGTGACAAATTTAATACCCACTACTCTGTAACTACTTTCATAGTATATACCTACTTATTTATTTATATATGTAATTGCTGTGTACCTTTTATTTTTTATCTTATTTTTTCATAATAATAACAAACTTACATAAAAAAAATTTTAATGTTTCAAATTGTTAACAGCAAAAAATTTAATACACACTGCTCTGTAACTACTTTCATAGTACCTAATTTCTTCTTTGTATATGTAATTGCTGTGTACCTTTTATTTTTCCCAATAATAACTTTTAATAACAAACTTACGTACTTTTATAATAGCAAAAAAAAAAAAAAAAATTATTACAAGAAATTTACTGATTTTTATATTAACCGCAAAAAAAAATGTTTTACACCTCTGCCGACCGGTTTGCTTCGAGTATGTTTGTAATAATGTTTTGGGTAATATTGTGACAATAATTTCTGAAACTACTCTAGCCTAAGACCAATACGAATATACTGGTTTTACTCCTTGTGTTGTGCCAACATATGTCTGTCATGCTGTTTATTATTTTATATACTATATACTTATTATGCTTCTACATACTTCTTATAATGCTCTGTACAATTTACCTTACATGTAAAAGCCATCAAGGCGTAAACAAATAAATAAATAAATAAATAAAAATAAACCTGGGGAAGCCATCTTACGACGCTTCGCCCGTTTCTATCTATCCGCAAAAGTAGTCTATATAATATATACAAATGAATCCCATTTTCCCTTGATCACGCCATAACTTCAGAACGACTATACCGACTTCATTCATCTCTTTTTTTAAGTTTTCTAATAATTTGTAGAAGGTTTTTACGGAAAGAAAAATGTAGAAAATTGTACAGAAACTTTAATAATTTCAGAAAACTTAACGACTATTTTAACTTCGCGCGTTTGACAGTTCGCGCGTTTGATAAATGTGAATTTAGCAGGCAGCTGTTTTTTTCTTTGGGACAAAAGAATTGTCTATGAATTTTAAAATTATAGATATTTTAAATAGGTAGATACCCTTTGAATGATTGTTCTTAGAATACACAAAAATAAATATTTGTAATATACCAAAAATGGAAATTTGAATAAAAAAATTGTATCTAATAGGTGCCCCGCGAGCTATTTGAAAACTGAATGTACTGTGAATGAATATATGGAACGCGGGAGGGGGATTTGCGGGACGGGGGAAGGGGAAGGGGAACGCGGGAGGGTAGGGGATGCGGGAACGGAACGGGAACGCACGGGAAAGGACATGCTAGGAGACACAATTTATTTCTTTAAATATGGAATTGCAACGCATACCGGGAACCAGCTAGTTTTAAATAAGAAACAATAGTCTATGTATTATGTAGTCATAAGTAAAGGATTTATTTTTATGCTTTCTATAATTTGTGCCCTTTCAACGTCTAGTCATCTTCTAGTCTAATATGATGTGAGATTTTCGCATTCAAAACTATTATCGTGATTTGTTTTGGGGGTATTATGCCGGGTTGCACTTCCTCCACAGTTGGCCAACTTCCTCCATGTTTGAAATGTCCATCCATAATAATAATAATAATAATTTTTATTTTAGTAATTTGTACATTTAAGTTTACAAATTTCTAATTGATTATAATATTTCACATTCACTATATTTTTTCAAGTTTTATGTAGCTCCTACAATTAATACATCTTGAACTTTCCAATTGGTGTGGACTTTAAAGTTTCTGGTAGTGTGTTATACAACTTCATTCTCTTGTACAATAGACTGTTCCGCGTATTCGCTTTGTCCTTTTTTTGTAGCCTAATTTCCTTGCACGTCCTTGTATTATATCTGTGAATGTCTTTATTGTATACAATTTTATTTGAGAAGTATTTTGGTAACATGTTGTTCAATATTTTGTGGATAAATACCATCAAGGTCAAGGTGTTCAAGGTCAGCATCTGTTTCACGGTCAACCAATTTAGTTCCTTTAACATTTTAATTATTTTTGAAAATCTGTTTCGTCGAAGAATTATTCTCATTGCCCTGTTTTGGAGAATTTGTAACTTATTTTGTTCTCTTTCGTTACATAGGAAAAGTATACTTGCAGTAGTTGAAGTGTGGAGCAATAATTGAATTGTATATGGTGATTGCAGTTTTTCTAGAAATTTTTGGCTGAATTCTTCCAAAAAAAGATATCTTTTTGCCAATTTTCTTTTGGGTGTATTCAGCATGTCTATTGAAGTTTAGTTTGGAATCTAATATAACTTCTAAGTATTTCATTTCAGTAACATTTTCAATAATTTCACCAATCAACTATAACACATATGCCCTGATGATGGACACTGTAACGCCGTCCAAAACGTTGGCTAAAGAAGGACGTAGCGCAAAACGGCCATAACACTCCAAAAATAAATTACAATAATCTTCCTGAGGTGATTTCTTACACGAACGGCGCTCTAAAAATCATCCAATTATTTTTATTCTAGTCTATTGTGAAGCCGGCCTTAGAGACAGACTAAAATATCAATTAAGTCGTTCACACAGATTTTAATGATCATTGTTGACAATGTTGAGTGAGTGCACTTCTACTCCTACACAGTTATTTTAATAGTGTCGAGAGGCCATTACATTAAATTACATATTATTAATTATCACAACATCTTTGTAGGTAGTAAGGTAAGTATGCTTACTTGGGAACTTACAAAATCTAAATATGTAATACACTTGAACACTTGTAAGATAGGATTTAGTTCGCTTACTACCTGATTTTAAATTTTTATCGGGATAACTTCTGTTATAATCACTTTTGAGAGTAAGGGAAGAGGAAGGTGGGGAAGTACCTGGCTATTCAGATCTGCTGACTAATATCTATGAGAACCAAAGTGAGGACGAATATCTACAGCTCAAACTGCTGACTAATATCTATGAGAACCAAATTGCGGACGAATATATACAGCACTGGCAGAGGTTGGATTTGCAATTATGTATAGCATATTGGAATAACGTAATATTGCGTATGCAGTTTAAAAAACTTAATTTATGTAGGTATGTATGTATGTAAAAATCCCTAATATCGGACTACTGGACACATTTAGCTGATTATTATGGATTTGGGTTTTTGTTTTAACAGCTTTTTTTGGTTTTAATGACCATTTCTATGTCAGTTAGGTTAGGTTAGGTTAGTTTAGGTTAGGTTGTGGTGCCGTGTATTATGACCTCCATATTTGTTCAATTATTGTCCTCGTAAACAGCAAAATACGTAATATTATGCAAAAACTTCATGTACGTACCTACTTTAAACGTTTAAGCCTTTACGTAATTAGTAATTACGTAAATGAAGTAATTTATGCTTTTCCGTACAACCTCTTGCTCAGCTGCCCTCTGTAGATATTAGTCACCACTGGGACCGTCATAAATATTTGTCCGACCTTAGCTCTGTAGATATTAGTCCTCACTCTGAAGTTCATAGATATTAGTCCAACATATGAGCTGTAGATATTCGTCCAACATACAGGCTGTAGATATTAGTATCTGGAGTCAGCTGTTTAGTTCTAGCTGTTTTTAGCAACCTTCCTTCTTATCAAAAAATAGATTGCGGATATTATTATGAAAATTGCTTCAACTGCTTCCGACTTTTCTTTCGTAAATTTTACCTAATTCCAAAACAATAGAAATATTTAGGTACTTACATATATATAGACACTTAACACTAAGCACCCTTACTAAAAATGTATTGAATATTTTAAACATTTTTTTTATTTTTTATAATTAAGTACATGTTATAACATTAAGAGCGTTTAACCAGCCAGCGGACGAAAATCCACATTTCGTCGAAAGTTGTTCTTACGATCGTGCAGGGCGGTTACAATGAGAAAGATTAATTATTCTCCGTGCCAGCTTTTTGAAATTATAACTTAATATCGAATTTATTTACTTTACTTAAGTACAAGTACAAGTGCAAGTACTTTACTGCAAATAGACTTTGTCACTCTTCAAAAATGGTCACATGATGTAGGTTTAATAATCAATGCTAAAAAAACAAAGCTTATGCACATCAGATCCCCTCATGCCAACATCACCATAACTCCTAAAATTGTTTCTCATGATTTTAATTGCATCCATAATTCTGTGATACAACCATGCTCATGTAAAATTATTGAACTAGTCTCTAAATACGTATATCTAGGCTTAACAATTGATTGTAATTTTGAATGGGATATACACATACAAAAAGTTTGCACACGGCTTAGAGCTATAGTGAGCAAACTTTATAGACTGAAGTTTTTTGTTCCACTAAATACTCTTAGATTAGTTTATCTGTCATTGGCGGAATCCCTAATAAGATATGGATTAACCACATGGGGACATTCAACAAAAACAAATCTTCTTTCAGTGCAAAACGTACAATATTCTTTGGTAAAATTATTATTAAAAAAAACTGAATACGAACAAAGACATGACATACCAAAACCATCACTATACAACTCTGTAAATTTATTATCTGTTCGTGCTATATTGTGACTGAAAATTGCGAGTCAGCATACATCTCAATCTGAATATAATAAACTAGTGGCTCATGTTCATAATACAAGACTAACTGCAAATGATGGACTTATAATTCCCAGATACCTAAATAAATACGGTCAAAGAACTCTAGAATACCTTGTTCCAATAATTTACAACATGTTACCCAAAGCAATAAAAAGCTGTGAATTGAGTTTCAGAAGGAAATGTTCGCTAAAAAAATGGTTAAGTGAAAGAACTTTTTTGTACTAATTTCTGTTATTTCCGCTTTTCGTTTTAATGTTTTTTCCATTATTATTTTCTCTTGTCTTTTCTTTTTATTTTCTTTCATTTTCTCTGTTCTGTATTTCTTATAAATTCTATAAACAATTTATTTTTTTCATGTACCTGTTTATTTTATGTACCTACCTGTCTCAATTTAAAAAAGTAATTGTCAAAAGAACCCGTTGACAAACTGATATCAATCAGTTTAACGGGACTTAATTTAAAAAAATGTAAAACTGTAAATAAATAATAAAGGAATTTTATTAATAAAAAATAAAAAAAATTTCAATCCAAATTAGCTTTAATTTATACCTTCATCCAAAAATGCTGAAAGGCGTGATGATAAAACTATTAAAATAATGTACCTACTTTTTGTAATTATTTTTTGATAATAAGTATTTATCATTTTTCAATAATGTCTAAATTTAATAAGAATGTTAAAAAAATCTGAAATATATTAGTTTGTAAGTGCGCAAATAAATACACAAATGGACCAATTTTCGTCAAGAAACACATGTACGTACATATTTTTGAATGATTTTATTGAAACTAAAATTAAAATTCTAAAACATGCGTTTGCTAGATAATGTATCGATTTATTTTACTGCATGATTATATTATTTCAAATGGGTGTGGTATAATACAAAATCTTTTTTGAAAATTTAATAAATCTTTCAACGACCTATGGAATAACGTTATTATACTAAAGATTTTAAAAAAAATCTGAAAATTTATTACATGCGAATGCTAGATAAAAGAACAATCTTTCGAAATCCATTTATAATTTTTGGTGGAAAAGAGTCAATACGTCTAAAATCTTTTTTGAAAATGACGTACTTCCGGTTTTCTCTGGTAATGCCCTCTTAAGTGAAGTTTTCTATTAAAAGATACATTTAATAAATTCATTTTACACCTTTTATTAGAGCAAAGCTCGAATAAATAAAAATGAATCGCCGAAATATATGAACGCGCATAACTTCCGAACTACAGCATCAAATTGGATTTTTTTTTGTGTTCGTTATTGTCAGGACAAGGTTTGTATTAAACTACTGATGAGCTCTGGCATTATGAAATTTGTATTAAAAAATTGCAAAAAGTGGCACGCGAGCTGTTTGAAATCTGAATGTAAAGAATGCTGGAGGGGGGAGGGGGGAGGGGGGAGGGAAACTCGGGTAGAGGGAAACTAGAGAGGGGGAGGGGAACTTGGGGGTGGGGCTGGGGAACCAGGGAGGGGGAGGGGAACCTGGGAGGGGAGAAGGTAACCTGGACGGGGAGGAGAACCAGGGAGGGGGGAGGGGAACTTTGAGGGGGGTTCGCGGGCCAAGGGAAAGGGGGAGTGGAGTGGGGAGGGCGAAGGTGGAGGAGGCGGAGGAGGGGACGCGGGAGAGGAAGAGGAGGCGGAAGGGGAACGGGACTAATGGAAAAAGACACGCAGGGAGAAAATTTCGTTATTAAATGGCGTAGTAACGCATGCCGGGTACCAGTTA
This sequence comes from Limnephilus marmoratus, assembly GCA_917880885.1. Taxonomy (NCBI): domain Eukaryota; kingdom Metazoa; phylum Arthropoda; class Insecta; order Trichoptera; family Limnephilidae; genus Limnephilus; species Limnephilus marmoratus. Next base: position 1,823,512 of record OU862932.1, on the reverse strand, counting down.
GTTAATAATAATTAATAAAGGTAAATTGATAATCAAACGTGTATGTGAAAACCTTACTAATCTGGAAACTAATAAAAATAACACAAATAATACTAAATATATTGGATCAGTAAATATATTAGAAGAGAAATCGTGAACACAAGCATGATTTGAAGCATAAGTCACAATCACAAACCAAACTGTATTTTTGCCGGGAAAAGCCACGCGCATGGCGCATGGCGCATGCACAAATTAACCAAGACGCAATGATGCCAGCACTTTCGCAGCAATTATTTGAAATAGAAAATATACAAATAAAATTTTTAGTAACTAAAACACCGTTTAACGGGTGGAAAGTGTTTTTATAAGTATGGCTGTATATCTAATTTGAATATTATTCTCAATGAAATTGTCTATGAATGTTTTATTACTTTATGGCTATTATAAATTGCCCCTTCTATGGAAATTGTTCCATTTCCATAATATGAACTCCTCTCACTTGAAAAGAACGCATTCATAGCCAAAATTCATAATATAATAAATTCAAAACATACCCCATCCGCGCCGCTCCAGCTCTATAATTTAGATGCTCCCTTGTAAGTGATTTTTGACGTCTGGCCGTCAGATTTCTCCGCTGCATGACAGGAGAGGGAGGGTGGCAATAGTCGGCGTTGATCGTTGACAGTGCACATTTAAATATGAAAAGACGGCAGCGGAAAAGTAATGTAACGGGAAGAGGGGATTGTACTTGAGGAGCGTGGCCAAAATCATGGCGCGGTCGCTAATGGATCATTTGAATAAATTGTCCGGACTTTCGGGGGTTAGTTGTTTCATACTTGACTTTATTGTTGACTCCTCTTGGGCATACTCCAAACTAAACATGTTTATATATATATCGATAGATAACTACCTATATGAATTAATATATTATACGGCGTCCCATACATAATTTGAAAATAATAGCAACCCACATGAAGAGTTAAATTTCAAAACGCAACTCCCCGTCAAATTCCGCTGCTTCACTTCAAAAGCCTAGCCCTTCAAAACTCGGACTTATTTTGTCAGATGGTTAAAATATTTCCGCTGTACAATAAAATCCAAATAAATGAAATATTTGTGAACATATCAGAAAACTAAAAACTGTTTTCGAAAGGTGATGAAATATGCTCTCAAATGTTGTCATTAGAAAGAACCATATATATATATTTTTTTAATAATTTTTTTTTTTATGCGAACTTTGAAAAGTTTTAAAAATGGCTCACCTTACGTTTTTTCCAAGTAAAAATACTGATAACGAAAAAAAAATACACATTTAGTTAGACATAAACGACAATAAATATACAATTATAATATACAAATATACAATAACAATACAATTATAAACGACATAGTCACCACATTTTCTTGTCGTATCTTGTAAAAATAATTCAAAAAAAATCACAGAGTTTCATAATGATAATAACCAGTATAAACATTGTTTATTCCGATTCTTTTACACATCTAGACACAAATAGTCGCGGATAATTTCTGCAATTTAGTTTATATTGCATTTTTTTTATGTTAGACTTCTCATCATTTTTACCAATGTATTTTATTTCGTATTACCTAGGTATAAGCTTTTGTTTTTACATTTTTTTTTTCATTATATTATATTTTCATTATTGTTGTTTAGTTTTAAAGTATTTAAAAGTACTGTGTTACTTCATCATTATCATCTTCATTATATAGCCAATTCAATTGGCTTAGCAGGACTTGTTTGTTGATTTTAATATGTATATCTATTCTTTCAATAAAAAAAATAAAATAAAAAAAAAAACAAAAATAAAATAAAAAAAGCATAAAATGAAGTCGCTCAAAATGGATGTGCGCGTTAATCTTTTAAACTACGCAACGGATTTTCATACGGTTTTCACTAATAGATAGAGTGATTGAAGAGGAATGTTTATATGTATAATACATGTACATTATATTAGAGAAAAGCCAAGAAATTCAAAGAAAACATATTTTTGTGCGATTTAAAACGGCTGGCGGGCCGTAGGTACTATAGTCACTTTTGAAATTCGTTCTACGGAAGAAATTGGAGAATAGTGATGTCCTAGAGTAAGTAGGTATTTGATTTTCCAATTTCAACTATCCAGTGTTGCATTGCAAGCATTGTATAATTAGTGGCGAGTTAATTAGTTTATATGTATAATACATGCTTATTATAGTAGAGAAAAGCCGAGAAATATAAATATTCAATTCAGGCAGCGGGCAGCTGGCAAGCGAGTGGTGTGGATTTTATAAAGGTTGGGTAATGGCGTAGTGTTTCGTTAGCCACAGCAACGTGTGGCCGGGTCTGCTAGTAACTTATAAACAAAGAATGTAAAAACCCATTAAGGCGTCTAATAAATAAATAAATAAGTTTTCTTTTTCAAATCGCGGTCGGAAATTTTGGTTTCATAAAGCTGTACATTTTAATTATTTTGTGATAAACTTTGAGATTTGAATATATAGTGTGTCGTTTTCTCTTTCCAATACCGTTTTGATACTATTTCTCACTATGATAGTAAGGGAGACAACGATTGCCATGTGATCTATGTGAGCTGGGACAAATAAGGTCACCTGTGATTAAACGGGCTAGCTTTTTAAATGAATGCTTACGTATAAACTTACGTACAGTGGGACTATGGCATCCCTTATTGGAGTATGCCGTGAGGCTGAAGGGGGTGGACTGGCTAAGGGGAGAAGGTAGGGAGGCACCTACCTTCTCCCCTTACCTACCTACAGATTTAATGAACAAACTCCAAAGTTCGCGGGTTGATATCCCGGCGTGAACAAGTAATTTTTATTTGATTGAACTGTGTTATTTCACTATTTAATCATTTAAAATAATATGAGGTTTATTTGCGGCACGTTCCAAAGTGGACACTCTCAGTATCGCCCTGGTGTGATACCACCATTTAGAATTGAAACGTTGCTTGAAATGGCTTTAGCCGTGTTTAGAGACCTAAATAGAGCCGTGATCTGAATTGATCAGTATTTCACCACCTTCCTCTTCCCCTACCTTATCCTACCCCTACCCACTACCTTCTGCCTCACCACAAACTTCAATTGGAGATGGTGTAGTCTTACAGACTCCAGACAATTTGGGAGGCGGGAATGGGTACCGCCGCCCCGGGAACCTTTATTGGATAACCAACACTTCTGCCAAAGGTCACCCCAAGTGTTTCGCTACATTTTGTGACTTAGCAGGGGTGCCCGGATTCATGGGGTGAGGTTTGTCTAGGTCTTGGAGGCGAATGACCAGGACACACTGAACCCCAAATTCTTACCCACCCCTTAAACCCTTTTCCTTCCCAGAAATCTCATCTCCTTCCTTTCCTTAAAAAAAACCCTCCACACAGCATCCCCAAAGATGACATAGGCCCTGAGGAAAATTATTTTCCTCAGGGTCTCCTGAGGGGAGCTCATGTAAAAAAAAAGACGGGAACGGTATTCACAATTAAAAAAAATTAGAATGTGGAATTTACACGCGTTATAGGTGAAACCTTCTAAAAATTAAAGAAGACAAGAATGGGGAAGCTACGAAGCATCGCACAAAGAGGAGAACGATAGGCTACAAAGTACCGCACAAAGAGGAGACCGTTTATACTATCTCATTCTCTCGCAAACTAAATCCTATAGATGTACTGTGAAACAATTTCCAATAAGGCCATGCAAATTCTAGGTTTTGTAATACGTAACACAAGGACTTTTCAAAATTAAGCTACTTTACTGCTCTCTTGTAAGATCGCAGCTGGAATATGCATCTCCTGTATGGTCTCCGATTTATACCTGTAACTTACACCGTTTGGAGAGAGTACAAAGAAAATTTCTTCGATACGTTTAATTCAAATTGAGACAGCCTGTAATTGAAATCCGCTACAATGCATTAATGTCTGATCTAAACCTACCACTACTTTCTACCCGGCGTACTATTAATGACATTCTTATACTTTTTAAATTACTGAACAATCTCATAGACTGCCCTCAAATGTTAAGTGTTATAAATATTCGTGTCCCTGTTAAATTAACTCGACTCCACCACCTTTTCCACAGTGACAATCATAGCACTAACTATTCCTATCATTCACCGCTAGTGCGTTTTCACCGAACTGCCAATACGTATACAGACCTTTTCGATATTTTCAAAACCTCACCGTCTTGCATCAAAGCAAAAATAACTAGTTATTTATGTAACTGATATGTTTGTAAAATGATAAATATTTGTTGTACTAATATGCATCGTATGTATGTACTGTATGTTATTCTATATATATATAATGTTTGTAAATGTTCGATACACCTGTATTATGTATGTAATAGCCCTATGTACGGGCGTTTAAATAATAAATAAGTAAATAAATAAATGTATGTGTTTGTCTCTTTTAGTGTCGCTATTTTTCGTTTCATCAAATCACAACGGTGCTAAAGAAGTTTTCAATTCAGGAATCCAATATTGTATTTGTATTACTTTCATGAAAGAATTAACTTTTTATACTGACAAAAAAATTTATTCGTATTCCTTATATGCAGTAAGTACCCATTAGTGGCATCTTTGAACGCTAAGATTATAACTTGTATTTCTTTTACGCAATAAATGACGTATGTAACTGAGTGTAAGTAAATATGGTAGCAGTTGCAATGCACTGAAAATAGCCAAAGACCTTGGAATATGATGCTCCCTTTGATCGTTTAATTTTCCGGCCATCTTCCTTTGCCGGCGACCGTCTTCTTTTACAAAGGAATACATATTATTTCTTTATGCTTGTCACCATAACGCGACACGCTCAATTTATTAAATAACGAATATCTAATAAATGCTTTTAATGATTTTGTGTATTAAATAACATAAATATATTAGTCTGCATTAAATATCTAGGTTAATGGTTCTGTTGCATCCAAAACTGCTTACGAATTGCAGCTTCAGTTGCATTTGTAATGTACTGTAAATACTATTAATGAAACGAGACGAAATTATCTTTGCTGGAATTGGGTGATAATATGTGTAGGGAAAACAATCACTTACCACTGTATTTTTTGCTAAGGAGCACACAACCACATTACAATACAATATTTTTTTTTTTTTTTTTTTTTTTTTTTTATTAATTTGCTTACATGTTCATATTCAAATATGTTAATACCACTCTTCCATGGAAGCGTTAGCTTGTGTCTGGAAGAGTAGTGTACATTTTTTAATGCTATATTTAAGTTCTTAAATTACAATGTGAATGTAAAAAACAATAAGTTGTAAGTTCGGTGATATGTGATTATAAGTATTTATCTACTATCAAAACAATTTTACTGTTTGGATAATGTGTCCAGAATTATTGTAATTAGTTGCTAAAAACAATACAAAATTTAACTTATTTGAAGAATGGAGTATCACTTGGAAACTGAGTTATAAGTAGATTAGATTAGTCGGAAACTGTTTTTTTTTTTTTTTTTTTGAGATTATCTTTAAAATATTTTTTTACAGTGTTTATTAATTGGATTTTATCATTTATTTTTCTAATTTCATCCGGTAATCGGTTGAAAATAAGTCTTCCTTGATAAGTATAATAATTTTGTGCAAAGGAAGTGTTTAATTTTGGGCATGAAAAAATATATTTATGTCTAGTACGGTTTTCAGTTATAAATTGATATTTTTCTTTTTCTTTTATAATTTGAATCAATGCATTTCTATTGTATAGATCTTTGAAAGATGGTACTTGGAATTCCTTAAATAATTGATCCGTTGGGTAGTCAGAAGGTTTTTTTAATATGATTTTAATTATTAGCCTCTGCACAACTTCAATTGGGGAAAGATTAGTTTTGTATGCGGATCCCCAGCTAATGATAGCATATTGTAAAGTTGATTGAACCAAAGCGTAATATATTAGATATAAGTTTTTTACAGATAAAAAATTTCTGATTCTTAAAAATATATAAATCAATTTTCTAATTTTTTTTACAACTTGACAAATTTGTTCCTTCCATTTCAAATTTTTATCGATAATGACTCCTAAATATTTGATTGTGTTTGTTGTTTTTAATATTGTGCAGTTTTGGATACAATAATTTTTACTATGTGTTTTGGAATTATCATGGATGATGATATCAATGTTTTTAGGGGTATCATTTTTGTGTATTGCAAATGGAATTACAAATGTTTTATCACCATTTAGTGATAGTAAATTTACGTCGAAGAAATTCTTTAAAATATTTATGTCTTCGGTGGCTTTAAATGTTACTTTTTCCCAAGTTTTATCGCTAATTATTAGTACCGTATCATCGGCGTATGAAGTAATTTGGCCATGTAGTGGTTGAAAAAAAATGTCATTAACATATATGGTGAAAAGGATTGGTCCGATTACTGTACCTTGAGGGATTCCAAAGTCTGATATTTCTTTATCGCTATTAATCTGATTTATTTTTACGACTTGCGGTCGATTTTTTAGGTAGTTCGAAATCCATTTAATTGCATTGTCTTTTATACCTATATTGTTTAGTTTTTTTAGTAGAATCTCATGGGATATACTATCAAAAGCTTTTCTGAGATCAATAAATATACCGGCACATTTTTCACCTTTATCCAATGATTCATTGATGTATGAGGTTACATTAGCAATAGCATCTTGTGTGCTGAGTGACTTTATAAAACCAAATTGGTTTTTTTGAAGAATTTTATTACTTTCTAGGGAACCGACCAATTGGTTTTTCACAATTTTTTCAAAAATCTTTCCAATGTTTGAGATTAGACAAATTGGGCGATAGTTAGTTACTTGTTGAGGATCTCCAGATTTATAAATAGGTGAAATAATTGTATTTTTATAGTTTGTCGGAAATATTCCCTCTGTTAAACTTAAGTTTATCAAATGAGTAATTGGTTTTACCAAATGAATTTTCATGGATTTTAGAAAATGTACTGTAATAAGGTCAAATCCGGGAGACGAACCTCCTTTCATGCCTTCTATTATTTTTAAAACTTCACTTTCTGAGGTTGTTTCAAATTTTGATAAATTATTTTGATTTTGTACATTTTCAATCGTTTGTTTTTTCGGGTTAAAAGATTTATTGATATTTTTCGCAAGATTTTTTCCTACATTAGCAAAAAAAGAATTAAAGATGTTTGCGCATTGTTTAGGTTGAATATTAGCATCTATTATTTTATTTTCATGTTCAATGTATTTTTTTTTTTGTGTTTTTTTAGTGTTATCCATGGCTAAGTTGACTGTTTTCCATATTTGTTTATTGTTATTGTCTGTAGAAAGTATTTTATTTTTGAAATAGTCTTCTTTATTTTTTTTGATACAGTTTGTTAATTTATTTTTAAATTTTTTGTAAAAAGTGTATGCTTTTTCATTTAGAGGATTTTTCAATGCTGTTTTATAAAGTTTTTCTTTGTTTCTAATTGATATTATAAGTCCTTGTGTTATCCAAGGCTTTAAAATTCTTAGTTTAGATTTAATGCGGACTGTAGTTTCAGTAGTTGAATTTTTTATGTGTTGAGACAATATATTTTCAAAGTTTTTTGAGCAAGTCTCGGTATCATAACTATTTAACACGTTGTTCCATTGTTCATTTCTTAGTTTTTTGGATAAAATAGTCATATTTGTGTAGGAATTTGTCTTTGTTAGATTAAATTTTTTATGTTTAATTTTGTTATCATAGAGAAGAATGCATGCATGGTGGTCAGTTATATTCGTTTTCCAAACAATTGATTTGATTTTGTCGATATCTTTAATATTTATGTTAGTCCATATATGGTCTAAACAAGATGGAGTGTGATTTTTTTCTCTCTCGTATTTTTATTAATGCATGATATGAAGTTAAATTCAGTCATACAATTAATATATTCATTTTTGAAATTATTTTCTACGTTTTCATTAATGTTTAAATTGAAGTCTCCTGCAATAAAGCAAAGTTTATTACTAAATTTTAACAGTATGTGTTTAAATTCATTTATAAATGACGAGATATTCGAACCGTGTGTTCTGTAAACAGCTATTATGTGGTAGTTTGTTTTGTCGAGTTTTAATTGTATTTCAATACAGTTTACTAGATGTATAGGATGTTCAGTTATTTTGACAATACTAAATTTATCGTGAATGAATATGACGAGACCACTATTTTTATTGATGTTTATTTTGGTTGTAACATAATTATATTCTGGTAAATGATAGGTGGGTGATTCGTCATTAGTAAAAGTTTCTGATAATATTATGATGTCAGGTTTTTTATTTAGATTGTTTAATTTTAGAATTAATTCATCCCAATTTCGTTCCATACTTCGTATATTACTATGAAAAATGAAAATATTATTGAGATTCTTTGAGATTATGTCATTACATGAATCGGTGTATACACACTCATATTCTTGTATTTTAAAATTATTTTCTAATTCATTAGCTATGAAGTCATCCATTTAGTAAAAATATTAATGTGATATTGATTTCTTTTAAATATATAGAGTATTTTCAAAGTAGAGTGTGACATAGAGTTAGTAATACAAATACGGATTTTATAATGTGTAGAGATTGTTGAAGAATGTTCCGGTTTTTTATTGATCATATATTGATTGATCACATTTTTATCATTACTAGCATAATCATTTACAATATTTAAATGCATATCTCGTATAATAATATTATCTATATTTCTAAAATTCAATAAAACGTTTTTTGATTCTACTATAAATTGTTGTACTGTAGACTTATGTGTAGGATAAATAGCAATATAATGCGATAATTTATTTACGTCTTTAAATTTTATATTTAAAATAATCATCATAATCATTAATTACTTCATTAATATTGAGAACATTATACTGGTTGGAAATAGATATTCCAATATCAGAGTTTTTGTTTATTCTTATTATTGTTACCTGGTACCCTGGAATGGAGTAATTAGTTTCGCCAGTAGAGTAGGTCTTTGTAAACCCAATCAAGCCCGGGAAAAAAAATATTTCTTTTAAAGATATTATTAATTTTTCAAAAAAAATTTTTACGCTTTTAATATTTTTATGAAATTGAGTAAATCTTTTTTCAGTGCAAATAAAATAGAAATCTCTTATAGAGTGATATAAGTTTTCTTCAATACATATTTTTTTATCTAATGCGTTACATAAAAAATCATTCATTGTTAATTTATAGATAAGAGTTTGAGGAAATGAAAATTTACAATATTTATTCGTAGTCAATGCGTTCTTTGGCAATTCGAAGCATTTTTTGCCGGTAAAGGCATTTTATGCTATCGACTCTATGATCGGTGGAATAGTTCATATCAAACCTTTTGTTTTGGACACAGCAGTTGTTGCAGATTGGAGTTTGTTCTTTGTTTTCACATTTGGATAGTATATGTTCCTTAGTGCAATGAGGGCAAATGGGAGGCTGCGTCCTGGCGAGACATCTTTGAGCTGTGTGGCCGAACTTGAGGCAATGGTAACATTGTGTGAGCGGGCTGCAGTCGCTGACGTACACTCTTTGGAATTTGATGTTTAATTTTTTTTTATCAATTAGTTTTTTCCTTAATTGTCCAGTTGTTTCGATAATGTAGTTAGTGGTGTCGTTTTCTTTTCCTTCATTGTACTTATTTTTTAATTCCTTGATAAGCTTAATGTCTTTTTTGTCTTCTAGGGTTAATCCTTCATTTTGTTGTACAATCCCGTCTATAATTTCTTCTTCAGTCAATTGGCATTGCAGGCTTTTCAACATTAAGCACGGTTTCCTTTTTTTTATTTCTTCGGCCGATACTTCTTTTCCAATTACTTTATTTATCTCTTCGGTTAATTTTTCTGCATCTTCTTTTTTTTGGCAAGAAATCACTAATTTTTGTTCTCCGATCTTTTTTACTCCATTTACTCCAACTTTTATTTTTGCTAAATTAATATTTTTTTGAATTTTTATTTTTATGTCCTCGGCCTTCAAGGTGTTTTTTGAGGTAATTAAAATGGCGTATTTCTGTTCTGCATTATATGAAGTTTCTGCGAAGTTTTTATTGTTACTTAGTGCACTAGCGTATGATTTTTTGTTATTTTGATGGATTTCTTCGAGTTTCTGTGTGTAGTGATGATTATTTTTAATATTAATTTCTTGTAATTCTATGATCTTCTTTTGTAGACTAATTAGTTCGTGATGAATTTTTTCTTCCAGTGATACAATATTTTGTTCCAGTGTTAATTTTATTTTTGAGTCTTTCACTGAAGTGATCTTATTAACTAAGTCTTTAATATTTTTAAAAATTTCTTCGGTTTCCATATTAAATTAATGGAATCGCCCAGGTGGGCGAGTTATTATATATATATATAAATGATCTATGTAACAGTTCCCTTGCCGACCACATTATCACCTTTGCTGATGATACAGTCTTACTATTTGAAGACAAAAGCTGGAATGTTGTTCACAGTAAAGCAGAAGTAGGGTTAAACAAGGTCAAACAATGGTTAGACAATAATCTCCTAACACTTAACCTAGATAAAACCAAATTCATCCGTTTCAGAGCAACACAAGCAGGAGAACCAAAAGAAATACACAACATCATTATTCACCATTGTATTGACCGGACCACATGTAAATGCTTAATCTTAGAATGTGTCGATAGTATAAAATATCTAGGAATTATCATAGATAAGTCTCTGAGATGGGACGAACATATTGTCTCAACTTCCACAAAGATTAGAAAACTTACTCATCTATTCATGTCTGTTAGAAATATTCTTTGCGTAAAAGATCTGAAACAAATGTACCATGCCTTGTGTAACTCACTGCTAGAATATGCATCCTTGGGATGGGGCGGCTGTTCCAAAACTATAATTGATCCCCTAGCAAAAGCACAAAAATCACTTTTAAGGGTCATCCTTAAGAAACCATTTAGGTATCCCAGTGAGCTATTATTTAAAGAGTTACGAATTCTTGATGTACGGCAACTATACATAAGGAAAATTATTTTACATACACAAAAACACCGACACCACTATCCATCCATCGTTCATCTCCACAACACCCGTCATGCAGGGAGGAATCCAGTAATTCCGCCTACTACAAACACATCACATGCCCAAAGACAATACTCCTACTTAGGGCCTAAATTGTTCAACTTCATACCCGATGCTTGGAAACTGAAAAGTACAAGCATTTTACGGAAATGGGTTAGCAATTGGCTTCTGGATATGGGGAGAGTCGAGAGCGAACATATGCTAACACAATCTCACATACCTAATATGTACTAAAAAGTTTATGTTAATGCATAAAAAAATAATAAAAAAATCTTTTGCTCTGTTTTTTTGATCCGTGTAAAATAAAGACTGTATTTTGATTCTTGAAAAATAACGACTAGACATATTAAAAATAAGTTTTGAAATTTAATAGATTGGAAATTTATATTCATATATTCTGGTTTATAAATGGGTAATTTCTATTACTTAGGAAATTCTAAAAAATTTTAGTACATTTATTAAAAATTAAATAGTCATAAATGCATTTCGAATTCATATGTCATATGTTGGTGTATAAACGTGTAAATTCTAATTATGCAATTGCAAATGTTCCCCAAAATAACCTGGAAAACTATTAATGTAATTAAATGTAAGGCCTTTGCAATTTCATAGAAAAAATTGTAATTTTTTTACCTAAAATGTTAAATTCAAAATTCGATAGTTCCGTACTCCTGCAACTGGCAGAAAGAGGTACAGGAGGTAGGTACCTTCGATACATTGGCTTGACACTAACAATGTACTTAGGCGTTAAAGACAATATGGTTAATGTTGCAATTTTGCAAACCTTTGTTTGATCACTTACTTTTAAATTTTCGTTGTTTGTATTTTTGTATTACGTACGTATTTTTTTTATCGTAACATATTGATGTTGTATGTCTCACTGTACAATTATTTTGCTTATATTTTTATTTCATTTATATATTTTTTTATTTCCATTCCTTTGTTTATAATATTATGAACTAGATGTGCAATTTGGCTGTCCTGAAACGGGTATCCTTCCCAGTTGGACAGGCAAAGTTTCATTGTGTAATGTTTTGTAATATATATATGCATGTATAAATAAATAAATAAAATAAATAAATAAATAAATTAATGTAAGTAATTATATTTATTGTTTTACTTCTTTCAAAATAACGCGACTGTGAATATATAGTTCGTCATTCATAATTTTGGGAGGCGGGCGTGGGTACCGCCGTCCCGGGAACCATTTATTGAATAACCAACACCTCTGCCATAGGCCACTCCAAGTGGTTCGCTACGCTTGGTGACTTAGCAGGGATGCCCGTGTTCATGGGGTGAGGTTTGTATTTGTGCCCAACTGCTGCGTGGCGGGTCGGATCTAGAGAGACTGATTGAGGAGGTCTTTTGACCTCTCCTGTCAGAATACCTCGACCCATCGCCTTGCACCGCAGTTGAAGGAATGGATTCATACGTCCGTCACTCCTGGACACACTGACCCTTAGATTCCTACCCACCCCTCATACCTATTTCCTTCCCAAAACTTTCTCTTCCTTTTCTTAAAAAAAAAACCTCCACATGGCATCCCCTAACATGACATAGACCCTGCGGGAAATTATTTTCCTTAAGGCCTCCTGAGTGGAGGTATTGTAAAAAAAAAAACAAATGAGTTCTAAAAGATATTGTACGCTTCCGAGATGGTTAGATTTCTTTTTTTTTATATCGCGATATTGTGTAATACGTACACGAAAAACACCAACAACTTGCCTCCAAGGTAGTTCCAAATCTTCTTCTGTTTTCAATACAAATGTACTCGAAATTGAACTATTTTCTTGCCATGTTCCAAATTTCAAATAATTTTCCAGCTGATGATAAAGGAAAGGTAGGAACGGGATAAATGACATGCCGGAGGAACTAAGCATATTCTCATTTCAAAACAAAATACTTTTATTTTATATTATATGCAAGTTTATGCTTTGTAAGTTTTGGTTTATTTGCATCTTAGGAACTTAATTGGTTAACAGTGAAACAAATACTGACCTTGAACACGTTGATATTTATTCACAAAATATTAAACAACATGTTACCAAAATACTTCACAAATAAAATCGTATACAATAAGGACATTCACAGACATTACACAAGGACTTGCAAGGAAATAAGATTAAACAAAAAGGACAAAACGAATACGCAAAACAGTCTGCTGTACAAAGGAATTAAGTTATATAACACACTACCAGAAACTCTTAAGTCCTCACCAATTGAAAAGTTCAAGATGGATTGTAGGAGCTACATAAAACAAAAACAAAAAATTTTGTGATTTCAAAAAATTTTGTGAATTTAAAATATTATAATTAAAAAAACTGTAATATGAAATATTATAATCAATTAGAAATTTGTAAACTTAAATGTACAAATTACTAAAATAAAATTCAAATAAAAAAAAATCTTCGTAAGTTAACTTCTCGAGGCTCTGCAGTTTTCACCCACTTTCTCTATAGAGATCAACTAATAATTTTACACTGTACTGTCCTGGTGAAGCTTGGGAATAAGCGAAACCGGTAAACGACGAGTTTTTTTTTTTAAGTTTTGTGGTTTCATACGCAGTTTTTGATAGAATTTTTTTTTTAAACGAAAGACAAAAATTCTCGGGTTATGAATAATCTGGCAATTTTTGGAATTGGGTGATAATATGTGTAGGGAACTCCTAATACCAAGACAGAAAGCGGAAAATGTTGCCTGTGTTGTGATGGAGTCCAGCCGAAGAATCAAACACGGGACACCGATGTAAAGTTTCTTTGAAAACATGATTTCTTGTATCAATAGTACCTACCCACTGCTCTCAACCGTCTGGAGCCAGTGAAACTACGGTATCTCCAATTAGGGTACGTTATGACGCTGAAGATAGTGGGGAGGGGAAGGAGATGGGGAAGAGAAAGGTGTGGAAGTGCACTTTCACGTATCGGCTAGGCAACGTTGAAAAACGCTGAATATAACCCCTCTTGCATCACTATGTTATGGTTTATTCATTTTAATTAAATTCAGGCAAACAATGAATAAAAATATTATCAAATCAGCGATCTTCTTCTCAGATTTAAGACAATAAATCAACCGTAACATGCGATAACATGACAGCCATAGGAAACGTCATATAATTCGGTGCTGCCATAGTAATGAACACGTTTAGTTCCAATTTATTTAATTTCTATACTTATTTGCCAAACTATAATATTTGATTGTCTATTAGTTAAAAAAGGAATATTCCGTATTATCCGCACATAGAACTTCGACAACATGAACGTTCCGTATTATCCGTGACGTGGACTAAATTCAATCACCAAAAAATGAATAATATTCAAAAAATGATTAATAAAATATAATATCAAATTAGAATTCTTACTTTTTAAATTATAGTTACTTTCCATATTTTAAATTGTTTTTTAAAAATTTATTAGTAAGGCTGTTTGCGTTTTATTGCCCATCCATTATATTGTGCGTGTATGCACACACTTCCTTTTTTATGTAATAATCACGTTTGGAGGACGCTTGCCTTCTACTGGACACGGGTTTGGAGACGCTTGGAGGAGAAATGACGTTACAAACCCGTGTTGATTTCGAGACATGGTTGCCTCGTATAGGAAATAGGAAATAGGCGTCTGGGTCTTGGCGGTGGAAGCATCTGTCCATCCACTGCGCGGTGGGTCGGATCGAGAGAGACTAGGGGAGGCTTTTAGACCTCTCCTGCCGGACTCTCTCGATCTATGGCCTTGCACCGCAGTTGGACTGACCCCCAGATTCCTACTAACCCCTCGTAACTTTTTCCTTCCCAAAACTTCCTCTCCTTTCCATGAAAAGACCTTACATACAGCATCCCAAAATGACATGAGCCCTGAGGGAAATTATTTTCCTTTAAGCTCCCTGTGTGGAGCTAATTTTAAAAAATGGGTGCCGTTCACACGCGGTAGTGGTGAAACCTTCTGAAAACTAAAGTAGACAAGAGTGGGGAGACTACCAAGCACCGCACAAAGAGGAGACCGATTATTTTGTCTCATTGTCTCGCAGGCTAAATCCTATAGATGTATGTGTTTATCTCATTTGAGTGCCGCTATTTTTCGTATCATCAAGTTTCAAATCACAACGTGCTAAAAAGTTTTCACTTCAAAATCTTACACACCAATCTGTTAAACGTTGAATCGTTTTAAAAATATGAAAATGCATAAATGATTTTCCCATTTCTTAGCCATTACAACAAAAAAGGGGGAAATAAAAATGTTATATTTATTCTTTGAAGTCGTTTCTCTTTACAGTCGAGTTGAAGCAAAAGTGTGAAACGTTTTCACGGTAGAGATACGAGTATCTCCGGCCTATTTCTGTATTATCATTCTAACCAAACGGTCAAAGAACAACACTGTCTACGGAAGACGATTTGTTTATATTATTTATTTTATAAGTATTAGTTTAATAAAATCCTTCTTTAAAGAGTTTATTGGTTTACCATGATTAGAAAAAAACACTATCAACTAAGACTATTTATTATACAGTGATACGTAATACCTAGCTAGTCCGCATCCAGTCCACATCCTCGCTAATTTAAGAGGGATAAATTTCCTCCCTCAAATTTCTTCTTCTTCTTTGTGTGCCCTATCAGGTCCCCCCGACGTTGGCGATCACTCTAAAAATGTCACTCTGTCTTGCGCACCCTGGAATAGCTCCTCCACACTTCTAATGCCGGTCCATTCTCGTACATTTCGCAGCCACGACATTTTTTTTACATGGGCCCTGAGGAAAATAATTTTCATCAGGGCGTATGTCATCTTTGGGGATGCTGTGTGGAGGTTTTTTTAAAGGAAAGGAAGGAGAGGAGAGTTCTGGAAAGGAAAAGGGTTAAGGGGTGGGTAGGAATCTGGGGTTCAGTGTGTCCTGGTCATCCGCCTCCTAGACCTAGACAAACCTCACCCCGTGAACCCGGGCACCCCTGCTAAATCACCAAACGTAGCGAACCACTTGGGGTTTGTAGGGAACCATTTGTCTCGTACCAGGTCCTCGGCGACCCTCTATCTTTCCTTTCAATATTAAGAGCGTTTAACCAGCCAGCGGACGAAAATCCACATTTCATCGAAAGTTGTTCTTACGATCGTGCAGGGCGGTTACAATGAGAAAGATTAATTATTCTCCGTACCAGCTTTTTAAAATTATAACTCAATATCAAATTTATTTCAATCCAAATTAGCTTTAATTTATACCTTCATCCAAAAATGCTGAAAGGCGTGATGATAAAACTATTAAAATAATGTACTTTTTGTATTTATTTTTTGATTATAAGTATTTATCATTTTTCAATAATGTCTAAATTTAATAAGAATGTTAAAAAAATCTGAAATATATTAGTTTGTAAGTGCGCAAATAAATACACAAATGAACCAATTTTCGTCAAGAAACACATGTATGTACATATTTTTTAATGATTTTATTGAAACTAAAATTAAAATTCTAAAACATGCGTTTGCTAGATAATGTATTGATTTATTTTACTGCATGATTATATTATTTGAAATGGGTGTGGTATAATACAAAATCTTTTTTGAAAATTTAACAAATCTGCCAACGACCTATGGAATAACCTTATTATACTAAAAATTAAAAAAATTTCTCAAAATTTATTACATGCGAATGCTAGATAAAAGAACAATCTTTCGAAATCCATTTATAATTTTTTGTGGAAAAGAGTCAATTCGTCTAAAATCTGATTTGAAAATGACATATTTCTGGTTTTCTCTGGTAATGCCCTCTTAAATGGAGCAAGTGATACGTCTCCCCTCGAAGTATATGGCCCAAATATGAAATTTTCCTGATTTTTATTAATTAAGCAGTTCTCTATCTGCTCTAGCCCGCCTGAAAATTTCTGTGTTGGTAATCATGTCGGTCCATGGGACCTTGAGCATTCTCCGATGAAGCGTCATTTCAAAAGCCTACCTGTTCATGGTATTTACTTTCAAGGTCCATGATTCACATCCATACAGCAAGACCGATCACACATAACATTTTAGCATTCTCTGCCTTAGTTTTAAACGGATATTGTCATTGCAGAAGAGGGATTTCATTTTAATTAACGCAGTTCTTGCTGCTTCAATTCTGCACCTAACCTCTACATCTGGGTCAAGAGTCTCCGTGAGAATACTGCCGAGGTATCTAAATATTTCCACCCTTTCGACATTGCAACCATTTAACTGTATCACTGATTCAGAGTGATCTAGTCGTCAAATTTAAGTGAACTAAATCTGCCGCTCAAGCCTTGATAAGCCGGAGAATAGTTCCTTTTGAAGTGAAAACTTCTTTAGCACCTTTGTGATTTGAAACTCGGTGAAACGGAAACGAGCGACACTAAAAAGAGACAAACATAATATACCACAATAGGATTTAGCCTGCAAGAGAAAGCATACATATATCATCCACGTAGACTTGGTAGCTTGGTTTTTCAAAGAAAAACCAACAAATCCTCTATTAAAATCGGTTCCAAGCCAACTCAACAAGGTGGCATTTTAACACCCCTTTGAAAAGTCATTAAAATTAAGTTTTTTTTTAAAGTAGCCTATAAACTAATCTAGCGTAACCTATGCAACAATTTTTTCATCACTTTTACTGACTTTTCAAAGGAGCTGTTGAAATTGCATGATTCTGAGTTATCCGGTCACCATCAAAAATCATAGATCATCCGTGTAATTCTGGTGATATCTAAGCTTGTGACCGAAAATATTTAACGCATTACCTGAAAATATTAAAAATGAGACATCTTATTCAAATATCAAAAAAAAGTTAAATCATTCTATCTCCGTAGAACATGAAAGCAAATAATATTGTATACAAATACCCAGATCGAATATTGATCAAATACCTGGAAATTACTATCACACACTGTATTCATAAACATTATAATAATTAGTAGTTTATAATAATTAGTATTTTAGATTTTGCACAGTTATTACAATGTAAAACATAAAAGTATAATAGTAGATACTCATTAAATAGGAAAAATGAGAGATTTCTTACAATCAAACTGATTGATCAGTTTTGTAAGATTTTAAAGATAAATATTGTAAAATTAAAAAAAACTGAATAAACATACTTAAAAAAAAAAAAGTCCGAATTATTTTCCAAGCTGCGGTAGGTTCGACATTCCATCCAAGTCGAGCTTAAAATCAACTAATATACCAGGCCTAAAAACGACAACGTTTGCATCGGATACGATTTTTACGGTGATCGGACAACTCAGAACCCCTTCAGAAAATTCATTAAAAGTGATGATAAAAAATTAGATAGGTTACGTTAGTTATTAGTTAGCACAAAGGGTAGCAATTATTGTAAGCAATATTTATCAGCCTGAAACACTTCAGGTGAAAAAATGTAATAAGCAATGATTGTTGAATGAAACACTAGTATACATTGAATTATTATTTAGCGGGCAGGAGATAAACCGACGTAGCTCAGTGGCCAGAGCATTTGACCGGAAATCAGAAGGACACGGGTTCGAGTCCCGTCGGAGACAAGTATCTTTTCTCGGAAATTTGTTTCAATGTAGATGAATGTTTCATGCTGATAATTATTGCTTATAATAAGGTTACGTTAGGTTAGGGTTATGGGTAGAGACACTGATTCATAGCTTTAATTTTTAAGAAATGTACCATTATTTATTGAAAAAATAGCTTTTATAGCTTTAATTTTGCGTTTTCATAGCGTTTATAGCTAAATAGGATAACGTCAAGGAATGGGAGTCGGCAAGAGGGGGAAAAACAATTAAATTAGCAAAATCACTTGAAACACGTTTATTGTATTATTGATTGAAACTCATCATGGCACATGTTTCTACATAGCGACTAAAAAATCTCTTTCTGCGTCAACACTATTCACAGGGGCCCACACAGTTATCAGAGCTGCCCCAGCAAATTCTCTGTGAACAATTTTTACAGCTAAGAGTAGCTGAATTATGTTTACAGTGACTCCATCCCTCACTTGCTTTACAAGCTGTCTTTGAAAATAGCTGTTACCTTCCAGGAATTTACTATCATCAACAGATTTGAATGTAGGTGTAAACCTACTTTTACTTGCTAAAAGAAAAGTTTGATCGCTGATCGCTGGACATTCTGACCTACAATCGCAGAATTGAACATTTTACCTGCGCGCTCAAGAAATAGATTAGTGCTGTTGTCTTGACGGTTCAGCATATGAGATGCCAGTTTCACAGAACTCTTCTTATAACTCTCTCTTATTTGGGTTTTTATTTGGTTTGACAACCTGGTTCTTTACCTCCTGCACAGCCTTTAAGGTTTTGGCAGGGAAAACACCATCATTCACTCAGTTGAGTTTTGTCGTAAAAAATCGCTGCTATTTCGCGTTTTAGCGTATTTATCGTTGAAAACACCATTTATCGCTTTAATTCGCGAAAATATCGTTAATCAGTGTCTCTAGTTATGGGCTATTTTAAAATTATTTTTTTCATAGCTTTTAATTACTTTTCACAGATGTGTTGAGGTGACTTGATTCTAAGTTGGCATGGAACCGATTTTTACATATTATTCTGCTGAAAATGTTGGCATATCGGAAAAGTTACAGCACGTCCCTGCTGGCTCTATAAATTATATATAGTTAACCATTAGATATTCAAAATACGCTCCAATTGCCTATAGGAAGCATTTACACGCTATCAAAGTAAACAATATTGTTAAAGCATTACGTTATTATAAGATAATGCCCCGGGCCGGGTTACAATGACAATTATCGTTAACATCATTGATATATTATGTATTTGTTTTTGAACCCCAGCCCTAACGGAATCTCTAATAGTGTAATGAGTGGCTATCGGCTGCGCTAATTGGCGGGTAAATCGGTAAAAGCGCGGGAAAACATGGCGGTAATTGAGTGAGGGTTGGATAATCGACATCGACATATATTTTTATTCCAATGGTCGGTCTCCTCGTACAAAAACACGTACACATTGTGTGGGTGATTAGGTCGTGGCCACAGTGTTTTAATAGAAAACAAAAATCGTTGTGTGCAATTCACACTCGGTAGAAATGAAACCATCAGAAAACTAAACTTGGAGATAATTAGACAAATGCTGCGTATCAGGAGTAGGATAATTGTAGGGTTTATTTATTATAATACTAGCTCGTTCCCGGCAAGCGTTGCAATGCCATATTCAAAGAAATAAATAGTTTCTCCCCGCATGTCCTTTCCCTCCCGCTTCCCCTCCCCTCCTCCGTCCCGCCAACCCCCCTCCCGCGTTCCATATATTTAGTCCCAGTGCATTTAGTTTTCAAACAGCTCGCGTGCCACCTATTGCTTTTTTTTTAATTTTCATTTTTCATATATTGCAAACATTCATTTTTGTACATTATAATAAAAATCAATCAAATTTGATACCTTACATAGGTACCTATTTAAAAAATTCATAGATAAAAATTCACATTCATCAAACGCGCGAACTGTCAAACGTGCGAAGTTAAAAAAGTCGTTAAGTTTTTTCTGCGCAATTTTCTTAATTTTTCTTTCCGTAAGAACCTTCTACAAAGTATTAGAAAATGAAATAGATAAAGTCGCTCTGAAGTTATGACGTGACCAAGGGAAACAGGGAATCATTTTTTTTATATTATACTCGTATGTCGTATATGTATAGATTGTTATATGTATAGATTGTTATATGTATAGATTGTTATATGTATAGATTGTTATATGTATAGATTGTTATATGTATAGATTGTTATATGTATAGATTGTTATATGTATAGATTGTTATATGTATAGATTGTTATATGTATAGATTGTTATATGTATAGATTGTTATATGTATAGATTGTTACCAAATTTAAAAATTATTTTATATTTTATTCTACGAAGCACCGCACAAAATGGAGGCCGCTAGGCTACATGTAGTTGCAAATTGGGAGGCGGGAATGGTTACCACCGCCCCGGGAACCTTTATTGGATACCCAACACCTCTGCTATAGGTCACCCCAAGTGGTTCGCTACGTTTGTTGATTTAGCAGGGGTGCCCGGGTTCATGGGGTAAGGTTTGTCTAGGTCTTGGAGGCGGATGACCAGGACATACTGAACCCCAGATTCCTACCCACCCCTTGAACCGTTTTCCTTGCCAGAACTCTCCTCTTCTTCCTTTCCTTAAAAAAAAACCACCACACAGCATCCCCAAAGATGACATAGGCCCTGAGGGAAATTATTTTCCTCAGGGCCTCCTGTGTGGAGCTCATGTAAAAAAATGAAGTATTCTGTATTACATTATACATGCATTCTGTATTCTGGTCCGCATTCTATGACATTTTTTATTGAAATTTTGAATGCATTGTTTCCATCGTCCGAATGCAAATAGCTGTTATACATTCCTTCAATGCATCCTCCACAGTTCTATAATAAAATCCAAAGTATCAAAATTATCAGAATTAACCGGACGAAAAATAAAGAAAACAAATAATAATATTTCTTTGACTCCATTTGCCTACCGCGCGCCGCTGCCAAGCTTTTCAACTGGGGTCATTATTTTTTTCAATTAAAAAAAACTGTTTATATATTATTGTAGGTAGAGGTAGTTAATATTCTCACATAATATTACAGTTTACAGTGGGATTTTGCCATCTGTCTTTTTATTTTTTTATGTAGGTAAATACCGCACAAGAGTCCGAACTGCTCTCAACCGTCTGGAGCCGGTGTGACTATTGCATTTTGTGTGGCTGGAGGTATCGAGATGGGGAAGGAAATTGGGAAGAGGATGGCGGAGTAGTACCTGGATATTCAGATCTGGTCACCGAACGTGACTGAAGCCATTCAATTCTGAATTGTTGTCTTATATCAGTGCGATAATGAGAATATATTTCATTCTGGAGCGTGCCGCAAATATACTGCATATTTTTTGTAATTAATAATTTACGAAATACCACAAATTAATTTTGAAAAATGTGGATTTGACTCTGCGACCTCTGGATTGCTAATCGGGAGCCTTACCCGTCGACCAAGAAATCTTGATTAAAGTTAGCCATAAAAGGTCTCTCACAACCACCCCTGCCGTAGGTCACCCCTAGTGGTTCGCTACATTTCGTGACATAGCAGGGGTGCCCGGGTTCATGGGTGAGGTTTGTCTAGGTCTTGGCGGTGGAGGGGTTTTCCCACCTACTGCGTGGCGGGCTGGATGGGGTGAGACTGGTTGAGGGAGATTTTTTTTCTCCAGCCGGATGCTCTCGATCCATCGCCTAGCACCGCAGTGGTAGGAATGGATTCATACGTCACTTTTGGGCACACTGTGTCCCAGATTCCTACCCACCCCTCATACCTTTTGCCTTCCCAGAACTTTCTCTCCCTCCTTTCTCTAAAAAGACTCTCCACACAACATCCATAAGATGAGATAAGCCCCTAGGAAAATTGTTATTCTGAGGGCCTCCTGTGTCGAGCTATTGCATAAAAAGTGAAATCTTCAGAAAACTAAAGTAGACAAGGGTGGGTAGGCTAAGAAGCACTACACAAAGAGGAGACCGATTGTACTTACTCTCGCAGGCTAAATCCTGTAGTTGTATGTGTTTATATCTTTTTATTGTCACTATTTATCGTTCCAGCGAGCTTCAAATTGCAACGGAATAAGTTTTCACTTTAAAAAAAACTCACTACCAACCCCTGTTAGAACGGAAAATTACAACTATTTTCATAATTTATTAAACGCAAATTATCTATGGAAGGCATTTATGAACACGCTGATAAAATAAACAACCTCGTTGTGACCATTAAATCGTAATTAGATTATATTCTTACAATTAAATGTTACTCACAACATTATTTGGATAGGTAATACTAATAATTGATTTGATATCATTTATTTACGAGTCCCTAACCCATAATAGTTGGTTACCGGCAATGCTAATTGGCGGGTAAAACTGTAAAGCGCGGGAAACATGTCGGTAATTTAGAGAACTGTGCAAACTAATTTTGTTGAAACACCGCCCACAGGGGGAACAGTTGCGCGGCCTTTTTCATGCAAAACTTTAATTTGATTTTGAATTTGAGGCCAAAATATCAAAACAAACTGAAAAATTATGCTATGAAGGAAAACTATTAGACGCTTTTAAATTACCATGACGATTCACGGTTACGATACCGTGACCGCAATGAACATACGTTCCTTGTCGTTCTTTTCCTTCCAGGTACCGCTGCCCCGGGAACCATTTATTGAGTAAAAGACACCTCTGCCATAGTCACCACAAGTAGTTCGCTACGTTTGGTGACTTTGCAGGGGTGCCCGGGTTCAGAGGTGAGGTTTGTTCGGGTCTTAGCGGTGGATGCGTCAGCCCACCAGCTGCATGGCAGGCCGGAACGAGAGAGACTGATTGCGAGAGTCCCTTTGACTTCTCTAGCCTCTTTCGGAATATCGCCTTGCACCGCAGTGGGAGGGATGGATTCATACGTCCGTCACTCCTGGACACACTGTCCCCCAGATTCTTACCCACCCCGCATACCTTTTCATTCCCAGAAGTTCCTCTCCTTTCTTTCCTAAAAAGACCGTCCACACGGCATCGGGGGCGTTCAAGTATTACGTAACGCAATTTTTGAAGATTTTTGACCCCCCTTCCCCCCATGTAACGCGCCATAACGTTTTTCTGTACTACCCCCTCCCCCCTAAACGTTACGTAACGCCCAAGTGACAATTTTTACCTGAAAGTCACAATTAAGTACCGGAAAGTTGCTTAAATACCTTTTTTCTTGTTTTATCGCGATCGCGGTAATAAATAAAACAAGAGATTTCGAGAACGAAAAGGATTGCCAAGTAGGAAGATTTTAATTCCTTAGTTTTTTTTATCTAAATAAAGAAAACCATATTACGTAACCCCCCCCCCCCCCCCCCCCTCCCCCGTAACGCCCAGTAACGTTTCACAAGACCCCCCCTCCCCCCCTAAGTGCGTTACGTAATACTTGAACGGCCCCATCCCCAAAAATGAATAATTCCGCCAGAGGGCCTGAGGGGAATTATTTTCCTCAGGTCCTCCTGTGTGAAGATAATGTAAAAAAAACAAAACTTTTTAAAACGTAGGTAAAAAGCTGACGCACCATCACGAGTTGTCGAGTTTTTACCGAGCGCTGCCGAAATATCGCGAATGGATAACACGTCGGGTATTTACGAGCGTTCCGGTAAACTCCGTTCTAATCCGAGCACTGTCATAATTATCTATGGTTTTTTAATAACGCAATGGGATTATGAGATATTTGATTTAATTTCCATATCATGTTAATATTAGATACATATCGGCTTATTAACTTCCTCGCTGTGATATTGTTTTATTCACATGTCCACATTGTTTGTATTTAGGTACAAGAATTGAATGACGTGTAATTATTAATGGTGAAATCCCACACTGGCTTTCCTTGCCTGCTCACTGCTCACAGTACTCACCCCAGCCTGAAAATTGGACGTCATTTCCCAATGAATAGATTATGGGAATCCTCAAGGGAAGTGATAGGGTGACCAAATGTGGTCAATGTTTTTTTATATGTTTTTTTCAGATTGTGGCAGATGGGCATACACTGCATACCTACATCATTTACCTATTAATTATTTTAAATTGTAAACAAAGGGTAATAAAACGCTAGGCTTCGTATTAAGAACCACCAAAAACTTTAATTCCATACAAGCCATTAAATTATTACATGTATCTCTAGTTAGAAGCCTAATGGAATATATCTCGGTAGTTTGGTCTCCATCGTACAAAATTCACATTAATAACATTGGGCGAATACAAAAAAAATGCGTTTTATAAATTTTAAATTAGGTAAATATCCCACTAGAAGACTTAAAATAATTTATTATTAAATATTCTAAAAATACACACACTAGAAGACAGACGTAAAATAAACGACTTAACATTTTTTATTCAAAATACTTAACTCTAAATTTGACTGTTGCGATCTCCTGCAACTCATAAACTTACGAATACCGACAGTAACTACACGACAAAATACACTATTCTACTGTAGTATTCATAAGCGGAACTACATTGCCCACTATCCGATACAACGATTTCTCACTATGGGAAATCAGTACCTACTTAGGTGATATTGACATATTTAACATAAACTTGGCGAATTTCGTTGATCTTGTAAAAAATTTATTCCAAAACTATTCCTAAACATATCTGTATTTTTGTAAACCTATGAAATTGCTGTATTTTGGTATTTTTATGACTTGCGTGCCTTTTTATCTAATTTTATTTTTATCATTTCTTTATCTGCTTAAAAATCATCTGTCATGAATTAATTGTACTACCAAACATGTAAATGGGCGTTAAATAAATAAATAAAATATTTGCACCATAGTGGTCTTTTTCATGAAATTAAAATAATACACACCGGTTACTGGTTCCGGGACATCAATTTTAAAATTTCCTTGTTATTACAATAAACAATGCGTAAAAAAGGAGTTAATGTTTTTTACAGGCCTTTACGAAATCAACCTGTAAAAACAATTATCTAATACCTTTTCCAACCTTTCCAAAAGCTTTTTTTAAAAGAGGCGTGGTTTCCGATTTCGATTTTTTCCTGGACTATTGGATCACCTTAACTGTGTATATTGTAGTATTGGATTATAAAATACGTTACAAACATGATACATGTGAAATTACATAGAACACGCGAAACATACTTCTTTAGAATATTAAGTATGCAATCATTATAAAATGTTAAATCTTTTATGTACATTAAAAAAGTAATATTTGTTTGTTGTGTTCATATTTTTGCGCTGCCATACCGTTCATCCGATTGTGATGAAACCTTGGTAATTTGTTGTGCGCACGCCCGCGAATGTTTCTCTATAATGGTAAGCTATGGCGTTATGAATTTTGTATTTAAAAAATTACTAAAGGTGATGCGCGAGTGGTAAATAAAATCAGGGAAAATCCGCCCGTCAAATAGGGTTAAATATTTTGATGTTTTTGAATTAATATTTTGAATTTGTATTTTCAGCTCAAAATTTAAAAAAATCAAAGGAAATTGTGTTTTTTCTATATTCTTGGAATGTACTTTGTAAATTAGGTACTTATAGTATAATTAGAATATAGATATATTAAAAATAAATTAATAAAAATAGTTTCGTGCGAAATACGTGAAAATCATGTCACCCCAATATACTGTGACAATGTCCACCCTCTCCAAGCAAATCGATTTGGAAATATAGCGGCAGGATCTGAGGCACGCCACTGAAACACTAATTATACATTAGTGGTCCTCAGGGCCACCGTCTGGGTTCACTTGGTGCTGCACACTGCATACCCGCCACTGCGATGTGCTCAGTGACGTACATCGCTCGTTGATGAAAGTGTGACCTTTCAGTGATTAATAATTAAGAAATAGTTTTTTTTAACATTAGTCCCACACAGGAAGCTCCAAGGAAAATAATTCCCCTCAGAGCGTATGTCTTCTTTGGGGATGCTGGTGGATGACTTTTTGAGAAAAGGAAGGAGATGAAGTTCTGGGGAGGTAAAAGGTATGAGACGTGGATGGGAATCTGTGGGTCAGTGCAATCCTGGATTTGTCAATAGGCCGTATAGGCCGCGGCCTAGGGGCGGCAGTCTACAGGCAACCTACAAGAGAGTGATTATGATAGGTGGCAACTTCTAAGACGGAGGAAGGGTCGGCGCAAATTAAGTGGCCTAACTGTCTCTAGGAGTGAAGGGCGTATGAATCCATCCCTCCCACTGTGGTGCAAGGCAATCTTCCGAGAGAATCCTTGGGGAGGTCAAAAACTGTCCCTCAACCAGCCTCTACCGATCCGACCTGCCACGCAGGTGGTAGGCAGATGCATCAACCACTCAGACCCTGACAAGTCTCACCCCGTAAACTCGAGCACCCCTGCTACGTCACCAAACATAGCGAACCACCAACTTGGGTGAACCTAGTGACATTACTGACTGCAAAGTATTTATAGTTCTCTCGGGGTATTATACCCAACTTTTCAGTATTTTGTACCTACTGTACGTCACTGAATACTGTTCTGAACTTTAGGGGGTGAGGGGACTGAGGGGGGTAGACCTCCCGTCGCTAATTGACAGTTTAAAGCGCGGGGGGTTCTTACTTCGAGCAATCTACGGTCTCTTGGGGAACCATGAAATCTTATTTATTTATTAATGTTGCCCACGATTTGCCGACGTTGAAACTCAGTATAATCGTAATCAATAAAAATCACGTAATCAGCTTAGAAAATTATAAAGTAGAAAATCTGTTTTCTTGTTTCTGGCAAATTCTCGTACAATGAAGTCTTTGACGCTGGGCCGGCGCTTGGCGCTACTAAAAACCTCATGGGGAAGGGTGTGTAGGTATTTGGTGTTATGCTGCGAATACGCGTGAGAAAAAAGCGCGAACCGAACCACGAATTATGGGTAATAAACGGGTGTACGCTTCATCTGACGTTATTATTACGCTAACGTCTTCTTCTTCTTCTTTTTGTACCTTGTCCGTTCAACGGACGTTGACTATGTGGACTTTGTTTACTGCGGCCCGGAACAGCTCTTCAGTTAAAAGTGGACAAACCACTGTCTCAGGTTTTTCAGCCATGAGAATCTCCTTCTTCCAGGGCCCCGACTTCCGGCAATCTTTCCCTGTGTCATGAGGTGCAAGATCTCATACTTCTCTGGATGTCTCATCACATGTCCTTAATGTTGAAGTTTTCGGATTTTTTAAGTCTTAATAACTTCTTTTTCTTTATTCATCCGAACCATAATATCTTCATTCGTAACCCTGCCCACCCAGCTTATTTTAAGTACCTACCTATTCTTCTGTAGATCCACATCTCGAATGCCTCAAGTCGCCTAATTAGTTTTCAGTAAGCGTCCATGCTTCCATTCCATAAAATAATATCGAAAATACGTAGCATCTCACCATTTGCATTCGTAATCTAAGGTTGAGATCATGACTGCAGAATATCTTTTTCACGCGGAAAAAGGTTGCACGAGCTTGCTCAACGCGGCATTTGATTTCAACTGAAGGATCCCATCTATCGTTTATATTGCAGCCTTTCAGCTCTTAAAAAAATATACGTTATTTTTGACGATAATAATCTGGACATTCCCCACGCCGAAACGCAAATTTTATAAAATTCCCCCGATAGAAAAAAATTGCAAAGTATGCTAACGTTTGGTTCAGTTATTTTACAAGATATAGTTGTGAAAAAATTCACAATGTTTCTTTAAATGATACTTAAGATACCTTCAACGAGATTTTTGCTCTATTTTAAACGAGTCGTGTTTTATTAAACATTTTCGCAATTTTCGCATCCATTTTATCGCCTTAAATATTAGCGCGCTCCTCTAACATTCGTAATAACATATCTCTCCATCTTCTTGTTTTTGACCACGGATGCGGCGCCTTAACACCAGCCGCCTGTTTCGATTTACCTACGCCAGAAAAAAACATCGCCGAAAAGCATGTTTTATTTTATTTTGCAAAGTTAATCCACAAAAATATTTATTACTAAAGAACTTATTATTCCACATTATTCAATAAAACCAAAATCGAAAGTGGGTTCGTCAGTAAGAGATTTTGAACTTTAAAACAGTTATAATACCATTTTTTCTGGGCTTATAAAAAAATTATAAAAAAGTGCTCGATTATTTCAAACGCCAAATATGTGTTCTACTAGCAGTATTTGATTAATGCAGCTAATTTAGCGATTTAATTTTCAAACCAAAATCACACTTTATTTTTAGAAAATGTAAAATGAGAAAATCAAATTACCGAAGTTCCGTCCCATGGTTCTCACTACAGTGGGCGGGACCTGGTGATGTATCTTCTGCCCCGCCCACGACACTAAATATATCCACCTTCCGCCCTTCCTCCAAATACAAAAGGGTGCAAATTCCACCGACAACATGCGTCATACAGGTCTAAAGGTCTACAGGTCTTTACTCTAATTTGTTACCTTCGTATCAGAGTATCTGCGAATTCATAGAAATTAATGCATAGAATCTTGAAAAAATGTAAGAAATACTGCAAAAATTTGTATTCGCAAATTTACCTAATTAAGATTAATATTATCTGATATTTATTTATTAGATATTATTTCAATTTGGAAGGCGAGTATGGGTACAGCCGCCCGGGAACCATTTACTGTATAACCAACACCTTTGCCATACATCACGCCAAGTGGTTCACTACATTTGGTGACTTTGCAGGGGTGCCCGGGTTCATGGGGTGAGGTTTGCCCAGATCTTTTATGGTGGATGCGTCTCCATCAGCTGCATGGCATGCCGGATCGGAAGAGAATGGTTGAGGGAGTCCCATTGACATCTCCAGCCGTACTCTCTCGGAACATCGCTTTGCACCGTGGGAGGGATGGATTCATACCTACGTCCGCCAATCCTGGACACATTGACCGCCAGATTACTACCCAACCTTACTAGGGGTGGGCAGGAATCTGAGGGTTAGTGTGTCCAGGATTGATAGATGTAGGTATAAATCCTTTAACCGCATTGCAAGGAGATGGGTAGAGAGATGGATAAGTCATAAGACCTCCCTCAACAAGTCTCACTCAATCCAGCCCGCCACGCAACCGTTCTTGCCCCAGTTCCCCTCCCGGTACCCCTTTTCCTCCCGCGTTCCCCTCCACCATCACCGTGTTCTACCCTCCCGAGTCTCACCGTCCCGCGAACCCCTCTCCTCCCGCGTTTCTCTCCTGCGTTCATCTTCCACCTTCCCCCGTCCCTCGTCCCCCCTCCATCTAATCCCCCCCTCCTTTATCCCCCTCCGATAGACAGTTAAAAATATTTCTTATCACTTTTTTTCTTCTTTTTATTTTTCTCAATTTTTACATTTGATAAATACAATATTATGAAAATCATAAGAGTAATGGGAACCGACAACCCACTAAGGCGCAGCCCGTGCGTGGGTAATATAGTTATATTATATTCATTTTATTTTTGTACCTAAGTATAAAGAACAAAAAGTGGGCTTATAAAACAAAAACATAATTAAATGTTGTCTAAACAGTTTGTAAAAATATATAATAATAAGTTTACAAAAGTGCAATAATACCTAAGTGTGCAGTTTGTGAGAAAATATGAGTAGTGAATTGAATTAAAGAAATAAAGTTTCAACGTCTATGTTATTATAGTTTGGTTATTATTAATTACTTAATATGAACCAAATAATCTTGTAGCATAATAGGTAGATACCTAAGGATAAAATATAGTGGGATATCCATTAGATAAAAGATGGCAGAAAAGCTGAAAGTTTTCCTATAAATCTCAATAAGAAGTGGTCAGCCGGCCCCTCCCCTGGCGGATGCTCGTGAAACTAAGTTGGCGCAGATTTATGACTTTCTTCTGTGTTCACAACTGCCCCTCATAACTCATAACGGAACCATTGTGCGAGTCGAGTGCATCGTTAGTCCCCGCTTTCCCCCAAGACAAAACCTCCGGCGGTCAAGACATGGGGAGGTGCGGGGAACTCAACTACGCATCTATCGGAGTCCTTCCAAAAATCTTTCGATTAGATTATTGATAGATTCGGAATTAAAATCTAATTGATTGTGTGACCTATGTAAGATGTAAGTTTCTGTTTATGATAGGATACCAATTCTCCACAACCTACGAAATACCAATTCTCGACAGTCAACCCGTAGCCGTAGGTCAGCAGCGTCATCAACTATCGGAAGGTTGAAGGAACCAAAGCGCATACCCAGATACTAAGTTCGGTGAGGTGGCTTTCGGAGTGTCCTAAATCCTGGAATGGACTTCCACATGATTTAAGAATTACGGAAGACGTGGCAGAACTTAGATATATATATAGATAATTATTTTAAAAAAAAAGACATTCCCGGGTTACGAATAACCTAATATTTGAAAATTTCCTACTACCACCGTACCACCACAATAAGTGGAAAATGTGGCTTGTGTCATGATGGGGGATTTACTTTGGGGTATGTACTAACTCAAAACTCACCTCATAAAGTAAAAAACCGTTTACCTTCACAGCCCGCGACATTATAAATAACTAATTGTGTAAAAGTGTACTTAAGCTAAAAGAACTTGTAAGCTTTGTAAGGGTCATTTCATAAAAAAATTCCCGTTCTAAAGGGTCCTAAATTCCATGTGTAAAGTCGTGTAAACTTAGCATAAACTCTCCAATTAAAGTGTGTTTATCGGAAGTGACCTGCCAGGTACTAAATATGTTTTCCGTATCTATTCGTAAATAATAAATTTAGATGGAGCCTAAGAAATTATAATAAATTGTACAGCGCCCTTGAGGTGTTTTTTTTTACGAAAACCGCTCTCTACAAATTGTCAAATTATTATACAATTATTATTATTATTATTATGAAAACAAGCCTAAAAAAATAAAGGCCACATAGGTACTTACTAAAAAAAATTGTAGTATCTACCTAAAAAGCCAATTTTTTTTTCACTTGATGCGCTTAGGTACTGGCGGAAAACATTAAACATATTTCACTTTTAATAATAGTGGCAAATGTGGCAATACTGTCATAGACTGTCAGTTTTCTAATCTTGCATAACCTATATCTTTATTTCTTATCTTTACGTTGCCGAAGTACTAGACGTGTTTTGTTCGAGCCGGAATTATTACATATATTATAACTTAAAATGGTGGAACTACAGAAGCAACGAGTCGAGCAGGAGATGACAAAAATTGTGGACACTTTGGACAAACAATACCTGCGTAAAATTCAAGTAAATGAATGATGAAATATCGTGATACTTTTGAGGTTATTTGATGAACTAAGCAGGTTCTGAATGATTCTGCTGGGTATTAGGTTCCCATTGAAGTGTCCCATCAATATTAAATTATTCCTGCTTACCTGCTTTGTTTTGTGAAGTTTGTAGAAGTTTGAAGCATTTCAAAGTTGAAATTAGTGTTTTAAATGTTTATTTTTTCGTTTTTTAGGGGGATATGCATCGGTGCGCAGCAAAATGCTGTGACAGTACAACCTCTTCCTTGGAATTCACACACAGCTGCATTGAGAACTGTGGAGTTCCGTTGAATAATGCCAACAATTATGTTCAGGTAGCCTTTATCCCCGCTTTATTTAATTATCTGCCGAGCCTTAGAATAGAAGCTACGTTATTTCTTCAGCTTTTGTATATCCGAGACGTGTTGAATGTATTCTTAAGATATGGAGATCAAACTTAACCTTTTGGTCACAATCGTAACGGCAGTCGATACAGCAGTTGATACTCGTAGCCGTATCAACACTTAAAACGACAGTTTGACAGTTGCCAATTATAAACGCTCCTCTGTCGTATAAAATGTTACCGTTCGCCCGAGTAAAAGTATTACTGTATCGAAGAAAGCAAACACATTATTTATGCATTAAACCGCTTACTCGTTAATACGGAATATTTTTTATTCAAACAGTTAGATTTAGCTTTATTATTACGAAAAGTGAGTATTTATGCCGGGAGAGACCAAAAAACATGCAAAAAATATGCATTTAACATTTTAATTTTGTTAAAATTAATTCACTCTCGCGGTAACGCCATTGTTTATCCATGGTTTATATTTTAAAATTTCATAGACAATGCTGCCAATCATAGAAAAAATATGTTTGCTTAAAACAAAGTGAATGCATTATTGACACGTTTGTACCTGTATTTATAACAGTAGAATATGGAAAGAAATGTATTAGAATAATTACACAAACCCGCTAGACAAACCCTGCTTTGCCAAACAAACCATTCAAAACCTGGGATGATTTTTAAAATTATGATGAAATGCGAGTTTATTTTAGAGAATTTATTTTATAAGATTGGTACTCCCGACAAATGTCATATTTGATTGTCTTTTGGTCATCCAACTTCGACAACACGAACGTTCCGTATTATCCGTGAGGTGGACTAACTGCATATTTACCGCAAACACTTTGTGGCTTCACATTATACAGAATGAAACAAGTTCTTTGTAAACCACTTTAGGGAACGTGCCCATACTACGTGACACGTTTAGGGGGGGTCTCCAAAATATCACGCTTGGTACAAATGAGCGGCGGGATGTTTAGGTTTTTGGTCACCCGGGGGGGGGGGGGGTTAAAAATTGCAAAAAGTTGGTCATGTAGTATGGGTACGTTCCCTTAGATTTATATTTGTCGACCGGTTAGGGTTGACCTCAACCTTCCTCAGGACAATAAACATATAAACTAAATTACCGTACAGAGGTAAGATTATTGCCTGCCTCCTCCGGTGTCCCCGTGTCCACGGTCTTGCGCCACTCGCGAGTCGTGAGGGTTCTTTACCGGGTTTGAGTCCTTGTGCGGGTTTTATCTGGGACCAGCTCCTGGTAGCCTCAACAGCACCCAGTACTCAGTCCCAACAATTTATTTGCACCACGGGATTTGAACCCGCTACGTCTGGATCGCTAGTCTAGAGCCTTACCCCTCGATCATGGCCATCATGAAAAGGTGATGAATATGGAAAATACTGACAAGTACGAACAATTTGCGAGCAGATATAGGTATTATTAATTAAATAACCAACACATCTGCCATAGGTCACCCCTAGTGGTTAGTTATGTTTGGTGACTTAGCAGGGGTGCCCGGGTTAATAGGGTAAATCTTGCCTATTCTTGATGGCGGATGAGTCCTTCCACCTTTTGCGTTGCGGGCCAGATCGAGATAAAATGGTTGGGGGAGGCCTATTGATCAGCCGGACTCTCTTAACCCATCACTGTGTACCACGGTTGGAGGGATGGCTTTTTACGTCCGTCACTCCTGGACACATTGACCCCCAGATTCCTACCCACCCCTCATTCTTTTTTCCTACCCAGATCTTCCTCTCCTTCCTTTTCTTAAAAAGACTTAACAGCCCCTAAGTTGACATAGACTCCAATGTTAAAAAAAAGATACATTATTTGTGAATGAATATCGAATCTGACGGAAATAGGGGCAGATGAATGTAGAGATTTCAGTGTATGCATTTGTGAAGTGAAAACTTCTTTAGCGCCGTTGTGATTTGAAACTCTCAGACAAACACACGCATCTATAGGATTTAGTCTTTGAGAGAATGAGTTAGAATTATCGGTCTCCTCTTTGTGCGGTGTTTTATAGCCTATCGGTCTCCTCTACTTTAGTTTTCTGAAGGTTTCACTTCTACTGCGTGTGAACTACACACTTGTGATTTTTTTCATATTTTCTCTTTTGTCTCTTCCAGGGTGAACTCAGTCACATGCAGGACAAACTCCAGCGCTGCGTCATGCAGTGCAATGACGACATCCGGGACGCCATGGGGCCCAATCCCAACACGGAACTTGTAAGCTAATTATACTTTCCATAGATAATAGATCAAGGGAGACGGGGCATGAACCATTGTTAATCCCTCAGGCATATTTGGTCAGTGTCAAAATATTTTCACTTTGCAATAAAATCCAAATAAATGGAATATTTCTGAATGTTTCCAAAAACTAAAAACTGTTTTCAAAATACGCTTTAAAATATTATAATTCGAAATAAACATATATTTTTTTTTTAAATATAAAATTTTGCACGTTAACATAAAAAGTTTTAAAAATGACTCACCTTACGTTTTTTCTAACTAATATTACTGATAAAAGTGATAAAGCGTCGATGACACTGAGCGAGTTTACAAGTTACTATCTGGGAAATTCAATATCTGTTAGTAAACTCGCTCAGAGTACGACGTCCTAGAAAACCAAATGGAACAAATTGAAAGGATAAATAAGTCAAAAAATGTAGAAATTAGGGGGATCCCCGAAATTAATGGGGAGAACTTAAATAACTACATTTTTAACATTAAAAAAATAACTAACTCCAACAACGAGTCCAATAACATCGATGCAGCTTACCGTATTAACCAAAAGTACAAAAAAGATCAACGCAGGCCAATAGTAGTGAAATTCAAAACCACCATCGACCGAGATGATTTCCTGCGAGACATAAAAAACTATAACAAACAAGCCCCAAATCGTGAGGAGAAACTAAACACCACACTTATCGGAATGGCAGGACCAAGCTCCCAAATTTACATCTCGGAACACTTGACCTTTCGCACAAAACATCTATGGTTTCTCGCGAGAAAAGCTACACATGAAAACTGGTTTAAGTTCGCCTGGACAAAGGGAGGACAAGTTTACGTCCGCAAAGATAACGGAACACCTGCTATTATTATTAACGATACAAACAAAAACATTTTGTCCCCCTCAATCAATAGCCAATAAACAAAGCTCTTTTATATATATTCGTATAACTTACTCTCATACGATTATAAAACACAGAATCAAGAAATATATATTATGTCTTAACATCCTCATGTTTTATATTCTTTATAGGCTTCTGTTATATATTCGCAGCAAACATATATATACTCTGTATACTTACGATTATGTTATATTTACTATATATGCTTATGTAAAATATTTGCAACAACCAAACCCTTATATCGCTTGTATACTTTATATGCTTATGCTTTCGTTTCATATTCTCTATGTGCTTAAGTTTTATAATCTTTATAAGCCCATGTTTTATTTTTCTAATATGATTATACTTTATATGCCTAGGTCCTATATTCGCAACAACTATATGTACACTGTTTATACCTATTTTTATACTGTATATACTTTATATGCTCATGTTAAATACTCGCTTAGCTACAAAACCTTCTTTATTACATTATTGTATTACTTTTATACATTTTTACATTTCATTAACTTTCTTGTACATTTTATTATTTTATTTTTAAACTTTACTAAAGTATCTTTTATTAACAACAGTAAACTATTATTAAATATTTCAAGCGTAAAGGCATTATCTTTGAACATAAATTTTATTATCGCCATTACATTAAATGTTAATTTCAGCCTATCACATAAACATGCAGAACCCGTTGTTATAAGCAATGTGACTAAACCGTCTATATATTTTATACAAATAACTCTGTTTTCACTACAAACAATATCAATAGTGGAAATACCTGAACATAATATTGAAATAGCACCCTATATAAAATGTACCACATCAATTATTAAAAATGGAAGATAACATAATTAATACTTTGGACAACATATCGCAGATTCCATGTATCGAAACAAATAGCTCTATAGAAGTTCGAAAAACCCTAAACCAATCTAACCTAAGAATATTTTCTATGAATATCAGAAGTATGAACAAAAATTTCACTGAACTGATGATATTACTTACCGAACTTGACTCAGACTTTGACTTGCTAATTTTGACCGAATGCTGGATCAAAGATAACTATATCCCAAAAAACATAAAAAACTATAACCAATACAGCACCCAAAATAATCAATCTCAAAATGATGGCGTCATTATTTACATAAAAAATCATATACAACACTCTGTAAAGGAAATCACAATAACTAACTCAAACTTACTCAAACTCGAAATAGAGAACAGCGTTACTATACTATCTATATACCGATCACCGAGCACATCCAACATAACACCATTTTTAAACGCACTTAATCAAATTTTGGTATGTATTAAAGAACATGAAAATGTCCTTATTATTGGTGACCTTAATATTAATATTATAAATACAATGCATCCCCAAGCAAACGAATACATAAACTTACTAACTCTGCAGGGATTTCTCCCAGCTATTACAGCACCGACTCGTGTAACAGAGTTATCTGCCAGTTGCATAGACCACGTTTTTGCCAAATGCAAACTAATTATCAAATCTTTAATATATCAATGTACTGTTACAGATCACTACGCCACTATCACTTCCATTTCCCAAAAAATACCAAAACCACCAGCATCTACTATACAACAATACAAAATTTCATATGACACTCTCTTCAAACTGGTTTCCGAGGAAAACTGGTCAAATTTCTATAAACTTAGTGACCCGAACTTAGCATGCGAATCTCTCATCAACACCCTTCATAAACATCTGGAAAATGCTACATTAAACCCAAACAACCACCAAAATAGACATAAAATTAAACTAAAACCCTGGATAACAAATGGCATTCTACACTGTATACGTAAGCGAGACAAACTTCATAAATATTGTAAAAATAATCCCACTGACTACGAATCTCTATTATTCTATAAACGATACAGAAATGCTTGTAAAAAAATTGCATGTACGGCCAGAGAAGAGTATTATGGGAAACAGATAAATGAAGCTGCTAATGATAATAAACAAATCTGGAATATTATCAAAGAAATATGTTACACAGAAAAAGTGACCACACCTATAAATAAGATCACCATCGCAGATAAAACATTTAGTACGACCGAAAACCCAGAAACAATTACAAATCATTTCAACCAATTCTTCTCCACAATCGGATCCGACCTAGCTAATTCTTCTCCACAATCGGATCCGACCTAGCTAATAATAATCGCAGATGTTTTATCTCCTAAAATCGCAAATGTTTTATCTCCTAAAAAAAAATAAAACATCTGAAGATAACCTTGCAAATAATATCTCTCTCGATAATCTCAGGTATAACCTTTTTAACCTCACTCCAACAACAGAACAAGAAATCACTGAAATCATCTCTACACTCAAAAATACACACTCCACGGGAATCGACAATATATCCACTAAGCTAATAAAACATCTCAAGCCAATCATCAGTAAACCCCTCCAACATATCACAAATCTAAGTTTTCTAACTGGCCTCTTCCCAAGCACCCTAAAACATTCTACCATTATACCTATCTTTAAGTCAGGAGACAGATCATCTGTAAATAACTATAGACCAATATCTTTACTGAGTCCGATTTCAAAAATAATTGAAAAAACAGTTAAACGAAGACTCTACAAGTTTCTTGAAGATAATAAAATCCTGTCAAATAATCAATACGGCTTCCGCAAAGGTCGTAGTGCCTCAGATGCAATTGCAAACTTCACTAAATTAATTTCTGACAAACTCGATAAAAGTCGCAAACCCCTCGCTGTATTCTTGGATTTAGCTAAAGCCTTTGACACTGTATCTCACCGCATACTTCTAAAAAAACTCCTGCAGATAGGAATAAAAGGCACTCCCCTTAAATGGTTTGAGAGCTACCTAACAAACAGGTCCCAGTCAACTATTATCACCTCGGCCAAACAGCATAGAAGTACAAGTTTACCAAGCATATATGGCGTGCCCCAAGGCAGTGTTTTAGGCCCACTTCTCTTTCTAATATACATTAACACGTTATGCAATCTGAATACTGGTGGCACTATTATATCATTTGCCGATGACACGGTTATCGTATTTGATGACGAAGACTTAAATTCAACCTTTGAAAAAGCAAATTATGGCATGAACTTAGTTAAAAACTGGTTAGATTCCAACCTCCTAACACTTAATATAGATAAAACAAAGTATCTACTTTTTTCCATACGTAAACCAAATCTCCCCCAAAACTGCCAAAAACTTACCATACATTCATGTTCACAGAACCTTAACACACCTACATCACCTCACAAAAACTGCTCATGCGATAACCTAAAATTATCAAACGAAATTAAGTACTTGGGAGTTATCATAGATGATCAATTACGATGGGAGGCACACATAAATTATGCAACAAAAAGACTTCGCAAATTATGTTACATTTTCTACTCTCTTAGGTCTATCCTTAACCTACAAACTCTAAGATGTGTCTACTTTGCACTCTTTCAATCAATTGCTACATACGGTATTATAGGATGGGGAGG
Organism: Limnephilus marmoratus; assembly: GCA_917880885.1. Taxonomy (NCBI): domain Eukaryota; kingdom Metazoa; phylum Arthropoda; class Insecta; order Trichoptera; family Limnephilidae; genus Limnephilus; species Limnephilus marmoratus. The sequence goes on along the minus strand of OU862932.1, from coordinate 1,784,896 downwards.
TTGTGCAACATCAATTCTTCATCCCATGGTCTTAATACAAAAACTATTGCTAAGGATAATATTCAAATGTAACCCATCACACCCATCAGAACCACTCTTTAAAAAACTCACAGTATTAGATATTCGACAATTATACATAAAGACGATTCTAATATACATATGGAAAAAGGATTTGATGAAAAAAACACAACAAACAGTTCGCACCCGGTACTCATCCCAACTAAAATGCATAATTCCTCCAACAAAAACAGCCTTCGCACAGCGCCAGTTCTCATACATTGCGCCCAAAATGTTCAATTCGCTGAATATTGATATCAGGAAATTGAAAACTGGCGATAGTTATATCACAAGTGTTCAGAACTGGTTAATTGTAAAGGGAAGGAACTATTTTAAAGAATGCCTCACATCATTAACTTAGGCTATCTTGAATTAACTTAAATTAACTTGATTACCTAAACCAACTTAATTAACTTAACTTAACATTTTCTGCTTATACAGGGATAGATGTCTAATTTTATTATAAAGGTCAACATTTGTCTAAACTGCTTTTATTTATGTGATCTGTATAATATACCATATTACTTCAATTATTTGGAAGAAAACATTATTTTATTTTATTATTATTTTATTTTATTATCACTTTATCTACTATCATCTTATTCTATTTTCATTGTGAAATTATAATAAAGCTCATAACTTTTTTTATCAAAATGGGAGAAAAGAAAAAAACTTCTTCGCCCTTTCCACTCCAAGCCTTTTTATTTTTTATTTTTTTGTTCTTTGTTTCTTGGCTTTATTTCACCAGCTCCACGACGAAATTGAATATTCAAGTTTTAGTTACTTTTTATAAAAAACATTGAGTCTGTAAAGAACTATATATAATTACTATAATATAATTAGCTGAAAGCTTACAATACTACTATTTACTTAAAACTGTTTGGCACCACTGTGTTTTGAATCCGATGAAGTTCCATATGTACTTTCCAGCAATAAACCATGGTAACAATAATTATAATTTAGTATTCGCCGGACTGAAACACGAACAACTATACAATATACTCCATACTGCACAGTTGTACAATGTAATTCGCCGGATTTGAAGACATGTGCTTACCATTATAGTACTCACTTTGATTTTATACTCGTAACTCTGTTAAATTAAATTCTTTTGTACTATTTTGTATTCTATAATATTATATTATTTTATGTATATATTTTCTTAATACTCTCACACGCTCATTATATTGCATATATTGATTTACTGTATAAAAAATCGACCACCACAACACGGGCATGTGCCTAGCATGGTGGTCAAAAAATCCCCAACTTTTGTAAAAAAAAAAATCTTCATTGAATAAAGAAACTTAAAAAAAAAAAAAAAAAAAAAAGTAATCGTGTTGCTAACTAGCAGATTGTTGACAATCTACGAAGAAAGTTGATAGGTCGTCAATTTTACTTGCCACTCGCTTACTCGTGATTGGTTTATTTATGTTTTTCAAGATGGCTGCCAATAAACAGCTGATTTCGGTTGTCAAACATCACAGAATTAGTTCACGCAGGCGTCGTTATTCTTGTTACTGGTGCTAGCAGCGACCTCAGTTTCCTACGCTGCTGAGCGAGTGGACAGTTTTGTGTGTGATTATGACAATCTTACTCGCCGATTTACCTGCTTTTAAACGATAGTAGCTTGTAAATTCGCTCAGTGTCATCGAATGAAAAAAATGGAAACACGTGCACAGTCAAATGTATTATAAACGTTTTTGTCACCTCACTTTTTGTCACATCATGTAAAAATAATAAATAAAAAAATCCCAAAAGTTCCATAAATTGTTTCAAATTGCGTTTCGAAACTTTGGTTTCATAAAGATGTACATTTGACTTCTTTTGTGGTTAATTTTTATATTTGAATATGATGCGTGGTGTTTTCTCTTTCTAACACTGTTTATATCATATTTCTCACTATGATAGTAAAGGAGACACAATGATTTCTATGAAACCTATATGAGTTGTTCCGAAAAATGAATAAGCAGAGTTTACGCATAAATACGAAATCGCACACACCACAAGTGTCATCAATATCGTTCATCCATACTTTTGCAAATCGCATCTACGCTAAGCAGTTTTCATATTTTTGTATAGATTTATTAGAACTGTCTTCTTCTCCAATGATAATATATTGATGGTATTAGCTTCAAAAGTTATTATAAACCAATACAAATTGAATATTCATTTAGACCTTTACAAAAGATCAATAGGTGTCCCATATAAATAAAATCGGATATGTTTATCCGAGACACTATTTAGGTTACAAACCTATTCTTTACAACTTTGTGATCATTTGAAAAGGTAGAAAAGCCAAAAATATGGGTAAAATTAGTCAAAGATAATGTTGTTCTGAATTCAAAATATGAGACCAACAAAAATGACTAAAAAATAAGAGGTCCCAAAAGATCCTGGGTTCGAGTCCCAGTTGCAACCGTTACCTTGCTATTTTTCTGTGTTTTATTCTTTTTCCTATTTTTGTTTAGATTTATTGAAGTGAAAACTTCTTTAGCACCGATGTGATTTAAAACTCAATGAAACGGAAAATAGCGATACTAACGAGACCATTGGATTTAGCCTACGAGAGAATGAGATAGTATAATTGGTCTCCTGTTTGTGCGGTGCTTTGTAACCTATCAGTCTCCTTTTTGTGCGATGCTTCGTAACCTCCCCACTCTTGTCTAGTTGTTGAAAGTTTCACTTCTACCACGTGTGAATTGCACATTCTGATTTTTAGTATTATCTTCTTCTTCAATGCTGTAAATCAAATATCAGCCAATTATTCTTCAAAACCATGCGTATATATTTTCAACTTGGTTCTTGCAATTTCAGTAGACAAGTCATAATATCTTCTTTTTTTTTATTTATTCAAGGAACCTTGTGAGAAAGTTTACTGTGATAATTGCTGTTTAATTTCAATTGATTAAATTTGTATCACATTTCAGGCAGACAAAATGACGATGCAGTTTGAACGATGCGCCACAAAGTGCGTGGACAAACACATCGATTCCATCCCTAACCTGATGAAGTCCATGAAGATTGTCTTGGCGCAGGGAGCCCCCACCAGAAAGCAGTCATAGTGAAACCGCAACCTGCCATTGAAACAATCTTGGGATCAATGCTCCGTGATTTAACTATAGTATAGAGAGAGAGTCATTGCATTTTGTAGGTAGCTGCAATGTATATATGTAATTGTCATTGTTTGAATGGAAAATACTAGAAAAGTCTTTGCTAGTGAGTAAACAGTGACAGAGACAAACGAATGCTTTTCAAAAAATGTCTTAAAAAATACTGCACAAGAGTCCCTGCTGCTCCCATCTGGAGCCAGTGAGATTATGGCAGCCCCAAATGGGGTATGTTGTGAGGCTGCAGGTAGTGGGGATGGGAAAGATGAAGGTAAGGAAGTATCTGGCTATTCAGCCATTTTAAGCAACGTTTCAATTCTGAATGGTGGTCTTACACCAGAGTGATACTGAGAGTATCTGCCACTCTGGAACGTGCCGCAAATATACTATATAATATTATTTTAAATGAATTGATTGTGAAATGACACAAATTAATCAAATAAAATTTATTTGCGCACGCTCAGGATTCAATCCCATGACTTTCGGATTGCGAGTCAAGAGTCTTATCCCTCGACCACGGAGGCCGAGTCTATGGTTGTGTGTCAAAGTGTTGCAAAACTTTATCAAATTAATGGCCCATAGATTAACGCTTTTTGATTTCATTTAATAATATTAAATTTTTTACTGAGGTGATTCTATATCTGAATTACATAAAATTACTTCTGGAATGATGTGTACTATTATTATGTGGTTAAATTTTTAGTACCTTGCTACTAAGAATTTTCTTGTATTTTCTTTAACATTGCATGAAATGTTTTTAAAAATTAGGCTAAGAGAATTAATAAATTCAATCAAAACGCTACCTCCAAGTAAAGAAAAGTTGATTTCATCAAAACTTGACAGTTTTGATAATTTTGTTTTGACCAGAAGGGTGATTCTGTGTCTTTTGTGTCAAATCAGCATTATGAAACAATGAATACAAAAAGACAAAATCCGTCGGACATCGGAAGGCGTTCGTCGTGCTTTATCGGCTGTCAAATTGGCTTGCCAATGCCTGTCGTTGAATGGATTAATTACCTGCTTAGAAACACAATAGTGGCACCTCGAGATACAAGTTTAATTCGTTCTGTAACCTTGCTCGTATGTGAATTTGTTTGTATCTCAAAGCAATTTTCCCCATTGAAATCAATTAAAATGCCATTGATCCGTTCCAGCCCCCAAAATGCCACCTCAGTTGTTCATGTTGCGTGTTTTTGAATAAGAAAAATTTATTTTTAAATGGAAAATATGGCTAAAAAACATAATAAAACAGAATGTAAAGAAACAAACTTCTTATTATTTTTTAATTGATAAACTAACGTTTAAGACAAGATTTTTATGCATAGCACAAAGGGTAACAATTATTATCAGCCTGAGAGTGAGTCATCACCATCAGATGAGTGTTTCAGGCTGATAATTATTGCTTATAATAATTGTAAACAAACTTCTGTTTAAGCACAGTACATATTGTTAAAGTACTACGCCCGTACTGCCTCGCCAAGTCAGCTATTCGCTCACCTTGCTCATTTTTTTCTTTGATTTCACACTTTAATTCAATAGACATCATCTACTTCTGAGCACTGACATTTCCACTCACTTTCTTCGGACCCATGCTTATTGTGATAAAGTATGTAAATGCATAAAAAGCACAAAGCCCTAGAAAAACTTATCAAAGATGCTTCGATAGCGAGGTCATAAGCACGCTGGGGATCCCCCCAGTGTGGGATAATGTGAGACGCACAAGGCGCAGTAATATCGCGGGTCGTATTCAGCCAGTCGTTTCTCGTATCTCGAATATTTGCTTGTATTTCAAAGCAAAATTTCGATGGCTCGTATGTCTCGCATGTAGGGCACTCGTATCTCGAGGTACTACTGTATCTATTTATTAGTTATTAAAACTAAGCCGAAAAGGTGTTCTTAAGTGACCATCCAATAGTCGTATTATGTTTGTGTATGTGACGACATTCGATTCAAAATTTTCCCTCTACTATCGATCATCTCTTAACGAGGATTACAAGGCAAACGTGCCGTCGTCTCTGGCGTTAGCATAACTACTTTTAAGAGTTGGTGTCTTAACAGAAGTGCAGTATTTAGCTCAACGCAATACGGAATATCGCATTTAAGAAAACTGTCAAAATGTGTCGTATACGGCCGATTTAACTTGCGTTACGCTGTCACAAAAGGTACGGAATCTCCTTTCTGGTCTACACTGCTGTCTATAGACAAATATATTTCTTTTTATATATTGTTGCATTTAATCCTGTCCAATCTTTCAGGGTACAAAACCGAAACAGAATAAATGTAATAAGATTGCATGCCAAATTATTTTGAAGATCATTTCAATTTGTATGTAAACTAGTCCAAGCGAGAGTTCTTATGGAGATCATCGACGTTGGTCCTCTTCCTTCACTCACGTGTCTCCATTCACGCATCTTGTTTGAAAACAAAAAAGACAATCTCTCGTTGGGACTAATAGAGTTTGTCAAATAAGAATAGAAAATATAAAAAATGGAACTATAAAATATGGAACTATAAAATTTGTAGGCTGGCAACATCAATTTACCTGTTAAATATTCTTTTAAAGTGAAATGACACTGAAAATACAGAACACTGTATACACATTTAAAAATACATTTTTTTGTTCTTAAAAAAAAAAATCGAAGCAGCGCTGTTGTTAAGTTACCTACTTTGTCATAAATTTAATTTAATTGTGTTTTACAAAGTGATTGGCTTTCACTTAATTTAACATAAATTTGAATTTAATAGTAGGTAGAAAGGAAGAATCATTAATGGTTAGTTTAGTTATATTACTTGTAGATCTGAATGAGTTTAATGTATTCAGATCTAAATTGTAGACATGATCTAAAGCCTGGACATTGCTAGTAGATACTTAAGCTAATATTATATAAATATGAGCAATTTCTAAAGTGTGCTTTATATTTTATTACAATATCGTTATTCTTCATTATTCAAAATTGCAAAGATGTAATAATAATATACGTATATGCAATTCTAATTTTGAGATCAGTGGAATGAAAAAAATATTTTTTTTACTTTTATGCCTTTTTTAATTTTTAATAAAAATATAGGTTGCACAGCTTTAGATTAGCACCATGATTATATTTTTAGCATTGCCATTTGAACAACACTGGCGCCCTTCTATGTTTTCTACTCTTATTTGACGAACTGTATATTAGTCACTAAATAGATAGTAATACAAACTGCCATGCGATTCTGTATCTTTTGTGGATACGGAATCGATACCATACGTAATCGCCTGTCAAATTTGTGTGATTGTCTATGACTATGTTTTTCATTTAATGTACGTTTAAAGAACCTAATAACCTTTTTTGTGCACATAAATAGTTGTTTCTTATAGTAATTGTTGAAATGAAGTGTAATTCCCATAATCCGTGCTTAAGAGTGCAACGGTTCGTGGAATAATTAATGTATATTGTCCCATAGTATTCAATTATTCTGTAAGTGTATTCTGCCTCGGTAGCTTTGCCTTAAATAGGTTCTTAATTTGGGCAAACTAAATAATTCATGCGTATTTAGATTTAAACGAAACTTTGCAAATGTCAAATCCGTGCTATACAACTTTAAACGTACATTAAATGAATAAATAATCATGAATACTTGTATTTAGATTGAAATGAAACTTCACAAATGTCAAATCTTGAAAAAGCAATTACAAGCCATAGACAATCACACAAATTTGACAGGCGATTACGTATGGAATCGATTCCGTAACCACAAAAGATACAGAATCGCTCTTCTGAATGCCTTCCATGTAGATTTGAATGGAAACAGATGTCTCCACTGACTTACTACCTTTTGGCTCTTACACTGCGTTGCGTTGTATTTCGCCATTCTATTTTATCGAAATGAAAATTTCGTAGTGAATTTTTTTATTTAGAAATTTAACTCCTCAGGTTAATTTGCTTGGTTTTTGCGAACCAACAACTATTACCCATAGAGTCAATTTATTCGCTTTTGGGAACAGCTCCTGGAAATCATTGTGTCTGTCATAGTGTGATCTAAATTGTGTTTGAAAGAAAAAACACCATTCTTTATATTAAAATCTAGAAGTTAAACATAGAAAAATTTAAATTTACACCTTAATGAAACCAAAGGTTCGACTGCAATTTGAGAAAAGTTTGTGAATTTTTTATTTTATGAAACAAACAAGAAAGTGAGGTGACTAAAATGTTTATAATACTTTTGTCTAATAAAATATGTGTTTCTTTTTTCTTTATCAATAATTTTGAATCAATGTTTAGAGAAAAAAAACATAAATGAGCCATTTTTAAAACTTTAAATTATATGTTTATTTGTAATAATAAAATTAGAAAGCGTGTTTCGCCACCTTTCCAAATGAGGTTTTAGTGTGAGGATACATTCAGAAATATTCCATTTATTTGAATTTTATTGCCGAGCGGAAATGCACAAATTCTCTGACCTTCTGTCAGCGTCTTTAAGAAAAATAACGGGCAATATGCCAGAGGCCTGGGGGGAAGCAATCAATGATGTGACTTTCTTTATTTTTGATAATAATTCCTGTTATTTACCTCTAAAAGATAAAACTATAATATCTCATTAGTGTCAACATCTCCTTGTTATTTTTTTGTCATTGGTATTTTCAGTCTTTGTACCATAAACAATCATGTATATATACACCAATACATACCATAAAGTAAATATATGAATAAATAGATGTGCATGTTTATATGAATCAGTTTATTTTTCTTTCACCCCTGTTTGACAATAAAATGAAACTAAAAAATTTCAGATACGTTTTTAGATTTTCACAGCCAAAAGTATTTTCGTTATTTGTTTTTGGGGTGTTATGTCGTGTAGCGCTACCTCCTTCTTTAGCCAACGTTTCGGAGAGCGTTGCAGTGTCCATCAACAGGGCAGATCCGGCAGATGTATAATTGTTAGTGGTGAAATGTGTGATTATTTACTTGGAAGCAATACCATGTTGCCAGCTCCACTCCACTACGAGGTGGTATTACAGTATACTTCAAAATGGTCGTAGATCAGGCGTGCTACAATAGGAACTGGTTCAAAATTCTGTTCCACGAATCCACTGTCGTTCAGTGATCGCTAGTCACCGGTACAAAGTAACCGAGATAGGCAATAACAAAAATAAAAAAATTTCATTACAATGACAATGCTGAATAATGTAGATATAAAAAAGTAAATTAAAATATGAGGTTATACTAAACTCCCGAATTTGACATTCTACTGGTGCCCTCCTTTTTTACTCATTATCATCATCATCTTCCCCTTATCCTATTCGGGTCGGGGACCCATTGCATCGACAAGGCTCATCCATACGTCTCTGTCTTGTGCTGATTGTTCGGCCCCCGTCCATGGTAGACCTATCCTCTCCTCACACAGTTTCTGGAGTTGCCTCGCCCAACTGTGTCTGAGGCGGCCCACTGGACATCTACCCTCTGGAATCGCACTCAGTATCTTCCTCGGAATTGGGTCATCAGACATTCTTAGTACATGCCCAAGCCACCTCAGTTGCGATTTTTCTATGAAGGGTAGCAGTGGTTCAATGTTTAGATCATCTCGGATCGTGGAGATGCTCTAAACATTGAACGTAAGTGAGCGTCGGGCGGTATACCGTTTTAAACACTGCCATCTTTGTCTTGGTGCTGAGCTCGACTTTTCTACTTTTCCTTTTTTACTACACTATTTATTCTATTTGTCAGACTTCACATTAGGTATTATTTTATGCTGCATGTTACATATAAAAACATTATTATGTTTGAATGGTTTGGCTTTTTTCATTTATTTCAAGGAGTAATACTTTTTTTTTTTTACATTAACTCCACACAGGAGGCCCTGAGGAAAATAACTTCCCTCAGGGCCAATGTCATCTTTGAAGATGCTGTGTGGAGGGTCTTTTTGAGGAAAGGAAGGAGTGAACACGGGTCTTGAAGAGACCCATGTTGTAGGAGGGAGGAAACACAGAGGCCGGCAAATCGTTCCACAGCCGAGCCGTTGAACTCAAGAACGAGTCATAGAAACGACCCGTTCTCATGTGACTAATGTCAACCGTGTACAAATGTTGGGCGCGTGTTTCCCGACTATGCACCGGTGCCGAGGGGATCAATGATGCTAGTTCCTCGGAGCACCTTCCATTGTAATACCGGTAGAACAAGGACAGCATTCCCACCTGGCGCCTGTGCTCTAAAGATTGCAGTCCATCTGTTAAGATGGGAGAATCTATCAAACGGACTGCCCGTTTCTGCACAGAGTCAAGGGTTTTTTTAGGTATTTTGGAGCTCCAGACCAGAGGTGGCTTCCAAATTCAACCGTGGGGCGCACTTGCGATTTGTACTGTATCTAATACCAACAAACAAACAATTTATTTTTCCGTGATAATAATTATAATTTTTTTTTAAATAGGCAATTCACCCCAAAGCGAGTGCTTTGTGAAATTTATTCCAAATAAACTAAACTGTATTCTCAAATGTTTGTTTCTTTCAATATTATTTTTATAACCCTCTTATGGGCCAGGCTTTGGCTTTTTCCGGAAAAATTTGAATTTGAATCGAATGTTTTATGGATTAATTTCGTTCGCCACTTCTGGGATACCGGGTGCCGAATGGCCCCCAACAGGACAACCTCTTTCCCTCAATAATTATTTGGATTTCCCTTCATTCGAAAAAAAAAAATTTCCCCATTCAAATGACGGAGTTGCGACAAAAATACTGATTGCCCTGAAATACTGGTTGATTCCAATGCAAAAATAGCAAACAGTTTACTATCGCCATCCAGCGTACCAAATAAGAACTAACAACGAAACGTACGCTAAATTATGTTTTTTTTACTGATTCTCTGTATAGTTCCAGTTCTTCTCGCACGGATCGCTACTATTTTTTGATAATATTTTTGGTTTGTACATACATAATACGTAGATTCGTTGGCGAGCGTGCGCACTCGTCACTAGCCTCACAGCGTAGAAATCGTGTTTTTTACCAATCTGAAATTCGTAAGCTCGTTTATCGGAACGAAATTTGTGTGGCTGACGACCCTTTGTTTGGAGTTATGACGTTAAGTGCCCTCCCGGCATTAAATTGTGTTAGTAAAGAAAGTTTATCCCGCAGTAAACCCTTACCAAGAGCCATGCCTTCGATAATTTCTAGTAATTGGTGAGTACAATCCAAAATATCCTCCGATTTTTCTCTCGGGTCGCCCCGGCGGCCATGTTGAATCTGAACTGTCATGTTTACAATGATTTTGTTTATATCTCAGTTGTTTTGTTATGATTCTCTAATCTAGGTTGATAAACCCTGGTAAATAATCTCCCCATATATTATCTACTTGTCGAAATCTTTGTTATTAAAACATTGTTATTGTAACGGCTTCTTACTGGATTTTGCGCAGGCTTAGCTACTATATACATCCTCCGCCCTTTTATTTTATCTCGCACCAATACATTCTTTGTCGTCCCTAGTTCATGTTCCCAAGTTGCCAAGTTCTCATTCCCACTTTTTATAATATAATAGGGTACCCAATGACGAGAACTGGTTCAGAATATTACTACTTATAACGGAAAGTGTTAAAATCCCTCATTTTACAATTACAAAGCAAACAAACACTTTCCTTATAATATTTACTCAGAACCATTCTAATTGGTATCGACTACATTGCAAACATTGACTACAGTAAAATTTTCAAAATTAATGAAGTCAAATAATGTTTGGAAATAACCAGTTCTCACTGGTTTTAACTGAATCCACGATTATATTCTCAATAACCGAAAACAAACAGTTATTTAAAAGACTTTATTACTATAATAAAAGTGATAATAATATTAATGTAAATATACGATTCGTTCACAAATAAGTTGCATAGGTAGGTAGGTACCTAGGTACTTCTGTAATTGTATGTTTTTATCGTCAAACTTTCATATAAAAATGTTATCATTACAAATTAAATGTTACCTTTTTAACATTTAATTTGTAATGATAAAAAGATTAAGTTATTTCTTTGTTTTGTAACGTCAAGATATCGGAAGTACCTACAAAATCGTTTTTTCGCCCTTGATTCAATTTCTAATTGAAGCGACCCTGTATAATTTTATTACCAAATACAATTAAAAGAATTGAAGTGATTCTTTTATCAATTCTCCTCTGGTATTTTTTGCGCAATGCGAATTAGAATTTACTAAAGTAGGTTGGACCTAGGTACTAGTAGGTACCTACCTACTTTTATTCTCATTTGAATGTAATGAAGAGGAAAAGTCCCCATTTTCCTATAGTTTTTTTTATGTGAGTAGGTAGGTACCTACCGCAAAAGAGTTTTAAGTTCTAATTGCCCGTTCCAGTGGGAACATGAAATTTTCAGTAAATATTTCTGTATTTTTTATTTATCTTAATTTTCAAATTTATTTAACCGTTTTTTTTTAAATAAAGTTATTAAAATGTATTTTGCAGCGCCGGGTTTTGATCCCGATACCTTTGGGTCTTCTGTCACTAAGTCCAAGCAACATTACATTTTGTCTGATTTATATGGATATTTCAAAAATCCATAGCTCATGATTGGTTGCGTTGATCTAGAAATTCCAAGCAGAAAAAGCTGTTCCGATTTTAAGACGCCAGAGCTCACCGTTGGAGAGTTTTTTTGCTGAGACAAACAGAATTAAGATTTAAAATGCTAATGCCTACATGCCTGAAAAAAGATGTCGTGCATTGACACGACATTTTTTTTCAGCCCGATTCCAATTAAAGTTAAAGTCAACATTTTTCGCTTTGGGGCCATTCATTTATTTTATTTATTTATTTATTAACGCCCTTTTTCGGGGCTTTTACATATGAATAGTAAGAAATACACAGTATTTATTGTACATAACTGAACTGCCTTCGTAACAATATTTTATATTTGTTTAAAGATAAATTGAAGATGTCCACTGTCTTGGTATAATTGTTTCCCTCCATTAGTATTCTGGGCAAAGAGGAATACATATGGTAGTTAGTTCCAGAATTACTGCACTGAAATAAATCCTGACTTCTAGTATTACGTAGTGGAATCCGGAAGCTTATCAATTCTAGCAATACCGGACTGTCAACTAAATCATTTAGAATTTTATATAGAAATACCTACCAAGTCAGTGAAAGTTCTTCTGTCTGACAATTTGAGCATATTCATATCAGTTCAACATATTACCTACGTAAGACGAATTTTGCTAGTTTTCGACCCCCTCCCCCCCTATTATAAGAAAAAATAAGAATAGACCGACCCCCCCCCCCCTGTTTAATATTTATTACGTAAGAATTTAAAGGAAAAAATTAATACACGTTTGGTTTGTTTTAATGTTTATTTTTCAAAGTAACAAAGTGTTTATTTGTACTTACAAAAAGGTACTAATAATTTTAACTTTGCGCATTTTTGTAATCTTACGTAAGAACTATCGAGATTCCCTCCCTCCCACCCCCTTGCAAGAAAAAATAAGACATGGTCGACCCCCCCCTCCCCCCTAAATCGTCTTAGGGGCCGTTCAAGTATTACGTAACGCACTTGGGTTGGGGGGTCTTGTGAAATGTTACTGTGCGTTACGAGGGGGGGTTCGAACAATGCGTTACGTAACATGTTTTCTTTATTTAGATAAAAAACTAGGGAATTAAAACCTTCCAAGTTGGCAACCCTTTTCGTTCTCGAAATCTCTTATTTTATTTATTACCGCAAACGCGATCAAAACAAGAAAAATGGTATTTTAAGCGACTTTCCAGTACTTTGCGTAACTTAATTGTGACTTTCAAGGTGAAAATTTAGGGGAAGGGAGGTGAAGGCACAGAAAAACGTTACGGCGCGTTACATGGGGGGGGAGGGGGGGTCAAAAATCTTCAAAAATTGCGTTACGTAATACGCCCCCTTACGTAATTAATGAATGGCCCCTTTACGCGATCGCCATTTTCATCTCTATTTTTCATATCTTTTCAGTTGGCATCACAGCAAACAGCATGGTTCATGTGTTGTTTGCTGTGATGACAATTGAAATCGTAGATATGAAAATAGAGATGAAAATAAATTAAAGCAAAAAAAATTGTCTTTGGACTCTTAAGTGGAATCGGGCTGAAAAAGAGATGGTGTAAAATGGCCATAACACTATTTTTTAATTTATTTTTATTACAAATTGGTTTTTCATTATAAATACGAAAACAATCCATTATAGTTTCCATTTAGTAGAATTAAAATAAAATTGTTGTTAATTAGGTACCTACCTAGAAAATAAAAAATATAAGCGTAAACTACAAAAAAAATATGGCTTTATGGCTAAAATTATTTGTGACAGTTTAGGTACGTTGATTAAATCTTTTTTCTTTCTTATAAAATTATTCTCAAAATAAATAAAAAAAAAACCACTTTTGCGGTTGAAACCGTGACCTCTCGACTCCGTTTGCCAAGCGGTTTTTATGTCTGTTACCTAGGTATATTCGTGGCCATATAAGGCATACTAAGAACACATGTCATGCATTTTTAGCTTAGGCGCCGTAACCGAGCTCAAAAAGAAGAAGATGGAGATATATGTAATTACGAATGTTACAGGAGCGCGCTAATATTGAAAGCAATAAAATAGATTCGAAAATTGTGAAAATGTCACGACTCGTTTAAAACAGTGCAAAAATCTCGTGGGGGCTGTCTAAAACAGCATTTAAAGAAACACTGTGAATTTTTTCATAGGATAGGTATAACTTGTAAAATAACAGAAACAGACTTGAAATAAAAATTTTCGGAGCGATTTGCGATTTTTTTCTATCAATGGAATTTCATATAATTCCCGCTCGGACTCGGCAAATGTACCTACAGATAATATTGTCTTCGAAATAACATATTTTGAGAATTCATAAACTAGAAGTGTTAAGGGGAGTTATGTTGTAAATCAGTAAAAATTTGAAATGCGGCGGTCTTAACAACGCATTTTAATTGGTTTATCTCTTGAAGTAGTTATTTGATAAGCTCAGAGCTTATAAAGTAATGTCTCAACATTATCTTAAGTACCTAGTACCTAATTATTATTAGTGTTATTGTTGCAGAACAATTATTAATAATTAGTGATAATATTAGGTAGCTAGGTCGGTTGGGACGGAAACCGTCGTAATGTGATTCTTATCCGAATGGAAATTTCCACTGCACTCTGCGTCAACACGAACGTAAAACGTATTATTAATGTTTATCGTTTTTGGAATGAAAAAAATAAATAAAGGTCGCTTCGATTACATTGAGCGAGTTTACAAGCTATCTATCTGGGAAATTAACTATCTGTTCGTAAACTCGCTCAGTAATCATATTACTAGAAACTAGCAGATTGTGGACAATCTACGAACTTTACTCGCTATTCGCTCAAGATGGGAGGCTTACTTTGGGAGGCGGGAATGGGTACCGCCGCCCCGGGAACCCTATTGGATAACCAACACCTCTGCCATAGGTCACCCCAAGTGGTTCGCTACGTTTGGTGATTTAGCAGGGGTGCCCGGGTTCATGGGGTGAGGTTTGTCTAGGTCTTGGAGGCGGATGACCAGGACATACTGAACCCCAGATTCCTACCCACCCCTTAAACCCTTTTCCTTCCCAGAACTCTCCTCTCCTTCCTTTCCTTAAAAAAAACCCTCCACACAGCATCCTCAAAGATGACATAGGCCCTGAGGGAAATTATTTTCCTCAGGGCCTCCTGTGTGGAGCTCATGTAAAAAAAAAAAAAAAATGGCGGCCCACGAACAGCTGATTTCGTAACTGTCGGAATTAGTTCTCGCGGGAGTCGTAATTCTCGCTACTGTCTAGCGTGTGGCACTGAATACGTTCTGGAATTGGGTACGTTTTTAGATTTTCACGGCCAAAAGTATTTTATGTATCCGGTAGATGTGACCCATCTACCGTATCTGCCCTGATGATGGACACTGCAACGCTGTCCGAAACGTTGGCTAAAGAAGGAGGTAGCGCAACACGGCATACCACCCCAAAAACAAATAACGACAATCGAAAGAATTGATTCGCGCGGGAGTCGTTATTTTAGCTGCTACCGTCGCGAGTGAGATTGTCATGATGACACACAAAACTGTCCACTCGCTCAGAAGCGTAGGAAACTGAGGCCGCTGCTAGCGCCAGTAACAAGAATAACGACGCCTGCGTGAACTAATTCTTCAGATATTTGACAGTCGAAATCAGCTGTTTATCGGAAGCCGTGTTGGAAACATAAATAAACCAATCACAAGCAAGCGTGTAGGCGAGTAAAGTTGACGACCTTTCAACTTCTTTTCGTAGATTGTTAACAATCTGCTAGTCGCTGCTAGTTAGCAAGTGACACGATGACACTGGGCGAGTTTACTAACAGATAGTGAATTTTCCAAATAGTAGCTTGTAAACTATCCGTGCGTCATCGAGGCTTTAATGATACAGCACAAGTACTCCTCTTCGTGCAATGTATGCTAGCACAAGGTCCCAAAGAAGAACTTCCTTGGTCTGCTGCCGCTCAAGGGACAAACACGTGGAGAAGAAGTGAACGCTATAGAAACGTATCTAGATATTAGAACTTCTTTTAGAGGTTTTGATTTAATGCTTGAAAAGTGAAGATCGAATGCAACTGACCTTATTTTAATAAGTGAAGGTTGAGTGCAAAGGACAGACATTGCCACATATATGGCTCTCTGGTACCTTTGTTATTTTGTTTCCATGACAATTTGGCTCTTCTCAATTGACAAATTGCCGACCCGTTTCAAAAGTTCAAACCCCTCCTCACTATCGATCTTGCGTATGAAAAAGAGAATAGTGCCTACTCGTAAAACAATATCATTTAATTTGCACGGTCTCTTTTATTAGCGCGATGTAAATCATAAATTGTGGTATTGTAGTAAGTAGAGATCCCACAAACTTTGTAATAAATTCCCCCTCCCCTCCATTAGAGTCGAACCCGCATGTGAATTCTACAGCTACGCCCATGTTTAGAGGCCCTATTGCGATTGTGGAATGTTAAGTTTTATATTTAAAATATTGATAAAAATTACTACAAAAATATTGTGATTAGTTCGGTTCTGGGTACCCATAATCGCCTACCTACGATTGATCGTGTAAACCGAAGATTTCTCGTATTTATTTTCCGTTGGGATCGATGTGAAAAAAGCATCGTGTAAAACGCCTATTACGAACAGTAATTTGTGTCCCTGACTAGACAATATTAGTAAATTTATACCTTTGCGCATTGCCTCTTTTATATATTATGTGTACTGATTTCCTTGAAAACAAAATAAAATGTTTTATAAATAAACAGAAATTTGATTTTGAGGAAATAACCTTAGTTTATTTATTTATTACTAGCGTCAACCCGGTGTGCGTTGCAATACCACATGATTTCTCCCCGCATGTCCTTTCCCATTCGTTCCCGCGTTACCCTCCCGCCTCTCCTGCCTACTTCCCTCCCTGTTATGTGAAATATACCCATTTTTGAAACACGCGCGCCAAGCCAACTACTGCAGTATTTTTATACAAATTTCATAGCGCCAGAGCTCACTTATATAAGTAGAAACATTGGCGGGTGTGCGCATAACAACTCACCAAAGTTTCATCGCAATCGGATGAATGGTTTAGGTACCGCGTAAGGGACAAACAAAGAAAAAAAACATTTTTATATCGATTAACTCTCACAAAGTAAATACAAAAATGTATTCATATTGCAATAAAGGGGTCATATCATTTTGATAGCCGCCGTGGTCGAGGAGCAAGGCTCTCGACTAGCAATGTAGAGATCGCGGGTTCAAATCCCGGCGTGCACAAATAATTTGTATTATTTCACAATTTATTTATTTAAAAAGATATTATATATCATAATTGCGGCATGTTCCAGAGTGGAAGATACTCTCAGTATCGCCCTGGTGTAAGACCATCATTCAGAATTGACACATTGCTTGAAATGGTTTTAGCTGTGTTTGGTGACCGGATCTGAATTACCAAATACTTCCCCAACTTTCTCTTCCCATCTCCTTCCATTCCCAAATACCCTCAGCCTCACAATATAACTCAATTGGGGGTGCAATAGTCTCACTGGTTCCAGGCGGTAGCAGTTGGGACTCTAGTGCGGTATTGACGTAAAAAAATATCGGAAATATTCTGCATAATGTTTGTTTTAGCAATTTATAGACTGAATTTATTCACCTGTCCCAAAATGTTTCGCTTATGTTGTGAATTGTGAATCACGGAAAAGCAAAAACATCGAATTTATTGGACCCTTGCCCATTGGCAGCGAAAGTATTGTTTGCGTTCTATTAACGGATCTACGTACTATACTCGGTACTGGTGGGGAAGTCTTGTATATTGGACATACCGACGATTACAGACCTCTGCAGGATGCAGACAAGAGATCAAAGTAGGTTATACGGTGTATTCTGATATTAAACAGCACGTAACAGAGGGGGATGTTACAGAGGAGCAGTCAGCGGCAGGACTATTGGTACTTTTCGACTGCGCTTGCGATCAAAAGAAATTCTTCAAATTGTTGAATACAGAGCGGAACAAGGTCTAGCAACAAGATCAGGAAAATATGTTAATTGTGAAATAACTTTCCAACCAAACTGTTGGGAGTCCGGATGCAGAGTTCTCCCTGTAAAGCCTCAATCACCTTGAGCGAGTTTACAAGCTACTATCTAAGTTTAAAAGCGAGTGAATCGGCGAGTGAGGTTGTCATGATGAAACACAAAACTGTCCACTCGCTCAGTAGCGTAGGAAACTGAGCTTGCAGGTTGCTGCTAGCGCCAGTAGCGAGAATAACGACGCCTGCGTGAACCAATTCTGTCAGATGTTTGACAGTCGAAATCAGCTGTTTATTGGCAGCCATATTGAAAACTTACATAAACCAATCACTAGTAAGCGGGTAGTGAGTAAAGTTGACGACCTTTCAACTTTTTTCGTGGCTTGCTAGTTAACAAGTAACACGATGACACTGAGCGAGTTTACTAACAGATAGTGAATTTCCCAGCTTGTAAACTCTCCCAAAGTAATTGACTCTTAAACAACACACAACGAAACGAAAAGTGTCTCGAAAATTGTCTTTCTAAAGCCGTGTTCGTTGCCTTGGATACCAAAAACGCTTATCAAACTTACCATAGAGCTGATATGATTTTTAGATTTTCACGGCCAAAAGTATTTTTGTTATTTATTTTTGGGGTTTTGTACCATGTTTCGCTACCTCCTCCTTTAGTCAACGTTTCGGACAGCGTTACAGTGTCCACATGTAAAAATACACATCTACCCTGGTGATAGACACTGTAACGCTGTCTGAAACGTTGTCTGAAGGTGGAGGTAGCGCAACACGGCACATAACACCCGAAAAATAAATAACAAAAATTACCATAGGGCTACACAATCGAGGCGATATTGCCTACTGGTATCTGATATCTCGTCGAAACGTGTTCCACTGGTGATAACCGGTGCGCACTGCGCGACGGTCTGCGTCAGAGCATTAGAAGCATCAGAAGAATCGAACTAATTAGAATCTATTTTTGCACTTCATGTCTCGTCTAAATGTAATACATTAGTGACATCTACTCGGTAAAATAATTGAAGCTTGGTAGTTGATCAACAACCCTGGGCTGCGATTCTCCAATAACGATCAAGAGTTGCTCGTTACGCGCCATCTATGAATGAAATATTACTAGTCGTCTCGACAAACTTTGTCGAATGTTTCATTTTTACGTATTCTTCCATGTCGCAAAGGATTGAAGAGATGATTATATATATTGACAGCCCTGTGAATTTTGTCTGTTTCTGATGTTTTTCTGAGATGTGAAATTGAAATTACTAGCGCACTTTCTCCGAAATGGCTGGCGGGTATATTAATCAAAACCAAAACAACATGCAAAACGACAGCACATTAGAATAATTATGAAGTTAATTTTCATGTGGAAACTATCTACCCTCCGGCGAAATATTCTTGTTGGTCTCAAAATATCTGCTTCAGTTTGCATGTATTGCAGCGATTGCTGCCAATGTCGCCGAAAAATCATCCATTATAATGAACCTTAAATCAACAAAACAACAAAAAATATACGATCCCTGTCAGAGTGCGGTCAGAGTAAAACTGTCTTAGGTTAGGATACAATATAGGTACTAAATTTTGGCAGTTATGGCGAAGACAACTCGGTGTCGACTGATTCGACCCACTCGTTCGAGTAGAATGACTTTACACGTCTAAGCATTTACCTCAATTTGGGGGCGGTTATGGGTACCGACGCCCCGGGAGCCATTTATTGGATAACCAACACCTCTGCCGTAGGTCACCCCAAATGGTTCGCTACGTTTGGTGACTTAGCAGGGATGCCCGGGTTCATGGGCTGAGGTTTGTCCAGGTCTTGACGGCGGATGCGTCTGCCCGCCTGCTGCGTGGCGGGCCGGATCGAGAGAGTCTGGTTGAGGGAGGCCTTTTAACCTTTCCAGCCGGACCCTGTCGACCCATCGCCTTGCACCGCAGTTGGAGGGATGGATTCATACGTCCGTCACTCCTGGTCACACTGACTCCCAGACTCCTACCCACCCCTCATACCTTTTTCATTCCCAGAACTTTATTTCCTTAAAAAGACCCTCCACACGGCATCCCCTAAGATGACACAGGCCCTGGGGGAATTAGTTTCCTCAGGGCCTCCTGTGTGGAGCTAACTTTTAAAAAAATCTTTAACGAGACTCGAGATTAACAAAGTCGACCAATGTACATATTTTCGACGGCGATTGCGAGCGGCCTCGACTGGAGAATCGAGCCCAAGGAACACTATTTTTGTATATTAGAGAAAAGTGTGAATTGGTTTTTAAGCACACGTAAAGTTTTTATAATATTTTTAAGGTAGAAAATAGTTTAAAGTTTCTCTTTTCATGCTAGGGCTCCCCTAGTAACTAGTAACCAATGCAACACATCCAACGACGCTTCTTCGATCATTGAATTTATAGGTATACGATCGTGTTTATTTTTATGTAGCTACAAAATAATTTTCCACTTGTTACGTTCATAAACGTTGTTCGTTGTTCAGTCATCAGTTCATCAGTGTTTTGGATTCGCTAGCCCGGGAGGCACGCTCGTCGCGATTGCTTGCAATAATTTTGCACCAAATATTCGGGATTTTGTTCTGAAGGTTATTGAAATACTTGTCGCTTTTTGTCCTAACGGGCGTTCCCGAAGGTCGAACTTAAATACCTCTTTTATCATATTTTAATTACGATAATTGACTTTAGTTGATTGAATTCTTTTAATTTTCCTGATTTTATAGCTTGTCATTTTTATTTATATTAAAACGAACCGGATCGTGTGATTTCTATTTTTAAAACAACGCCTTCATTTTTTTTATCATTTGGGAATTTGGTCGATGTTTGGGGACGTTTTTAACAAAATGCGTAAAGTTTATTTATTATGAAAACAATGTTTAAATTCGATTATTTTTTGATTTTCCAACGTGAATGGAAAGTTTTTGTTGTTTTCTAAACCTTTTTTTATAGTTAAAAGTGATAATCTGATAATAAATATCGGTGTATACGTTAAAAAAGGTGTCTGTGATTTAAAATATCGAGAAAGTTGAAAATCTATACCATCCAAGATGTTGATGCACTCCGTTTGTGAACTGTACCCAAGGTATTTTTATACATAGCTCTATTATATCAGTATCAACAAACTAACCATTGTTCCGATTACTCTTACTTGTCAGGTAATTATAATAAACTTAACTTACTCTAAACATATGAAGCACTTGTCCGCAGCATCCTGGAATACAGCTCCATTATTTGGGCACCCTCTGAACAAAACCATATCCTAGAAATAGAAAAAGTACAAAAAAGGTTTATACGTTACCTGTATATGAGGGAATATACATACTACCCATCCATCGTTGTTCTTAACAGGAATGCTGCTCGATCTTAATACCTTAGAAGCCCGCCGTAAAATATTTTTGGGGAAACATTTTTTTAAACTGATCTCCGGTACTGTACTGAATCCACCTATGTTGAAGGAGATTAACCTATATGTCCCTAACGCGTATACTCGTGGGAGATCCCACACACTTTTTATGCTCCGAAAGCGATAACTTCTTCCTTTCAGAATGCCCCATTAAATAGAGCAATTCAACTGCCCCTTGGTCTTTTTTTTCTCTTATATTTTGTAATCTTCTCAGTAATAATTTGGTGTATAACTGTTTTATGGAGAACCTGAAAAAAAAAAATATATATATAGGATAAGTTAAGTTAATAAGGCTGGAGAGGTCATAAGACCTCCTCAACCAGTCTCTCTCAATCCGGCCCGCCACGCAGCAGGTGGGCAGACGCATCTGCCGCTAAGACCCGGTCAAACCTCACCCCTTAAAGCCGGGCACCTCTGCTAAGTCACCAAACGTAGCTAACCACTTGGGGTGACCTAAGGCAGAGATGTTGGTTATCCAATAAACGGTTCCCAGGGCGGCATTACTCATATCCGCCTCCCAAATTGATGGTATATGCAATACAGAAGTGTATTGAATGTGAGTGAGAGAGATGTGTTTATTATTTATTGTCATTAAGTTTAGTTTGTAGAACTCCGTTTTAATTTTTGTTTTTGCATTTTGTTTTCCTTTATTCATTGCTTTGTAATTAGTAATTACATTATTATTTAATGATAATTACATAATGATTTTTCGACCACCATGCTCGGCGTATGCCCGTGTGTGTGGGGGTCGATGAAATTCTTTTATGGGGTATTCAATAATATTTCTCATTTAATTTATAAAAACAGTTTATTGGTGAACAAATTCCGCTGTATAATTTATTATTACGCATGACAGCTGTTTCGCCCTTTGAAGGCATTATCAAAATTTGGTTAGGCCACTTATAGACGATATACGAGGCATATCCAGAAAGTAAGTGTACTGTGACCACAACGGGCGGAGGTTTTTAGTTTTTTGAGGGTTTGCAACAATTAGTGGTACAGGGGAGTCTCCTGACGAGAAAGAGCATCGCAGGAACATTATTGTACGTAAACTCACATTTTAGTTTCCAGTGGCGTGAAATTTGTCGACAAAAAATCCCGCCAAGTGCTGTGATCTGCTTTTTACTCACGGAAGAAATAACACCTACAAGAAAAAAAGGTGAGGATTTCTGAGCTCTATTGTTACTGGAGATGAAAGTGAGTGACTCATTACATGCCTGGGAAAAAAACCGTCGTCAAAGTGGCGTCACACCAATTCCCCATCTGTGAAAAAATTGAAAACCACAATTTTAGGCAAAAAAATTAT